>QRFJ01001064.1:62937-172841 GCA_006176705.1 Cocos nucifera | reverse complement strand
ACCCCTGCCAGAACCTGGCAAGGAGGAGGGCGCATGCCACCCTAGGCGTGTGCCCCAAGTTGGAGGCGCCTAGGAGTCCTTGTTGGATAGACTCCATCTCCTTTTGGATTCCAATTAGATTCCTAAGAACCACTTTGACTGATCTTAGGCGACCCTCTAGGAGGATCCAGGGGACTCTTTCCAACCAATCAGATTTAGATCTGATTTCCAAAGAGTTTGTGATTGGTTGGAAGAAGAGGAGTTGGATCATTCTAGTCTATAAATAAGACCCTGCGCCCAACCCAAGATATAGAGATATAGAGAGTGATATGAAAAGGGGAATTAACAACAATCACAACGAACACCAAAGGACTGCCATCTTACAAACACTAACAAATAATCAACAATACCACACAAAACCAACCTATAAATCAACACATATACATACTCCACGTCCAAAAGGAGTTTGGAATTTTGAGTGAGATGCAATCAGAATCAAAGGAAAGATGACTGGAAGGCTAGAAGGCTGCGCTGCTGCAAAGGACGACTGCATAGATTCTTCAAAAGGAGTGTGTTCCAGCTCCGAGATGCTTGCTTAAGTCCATATATGGACCTTTGCAGCTTGCAAACCTTGTGATCAGTATCACTGGATGTGAAACCTAGCGGCTGTTCCATATAGATATCTTCCTCAAGATATCCATTTAGGAATGCCGTTTTCACGTCCATTTGCCATATTTCATAATCGAAATAGGCTGCAACAGCAAGCAATGTGCGGATGGATTTTAGCATAGCTACCGGGGAAAAGGTATCCTGATAGTCAATGCCTTCACGTTGACTATAACCTTTTGCCACCAGTCTAGCCTTGAATGTCTCCACATTCCCATCTGCACCAATCTTTCTCTTGAAGATCCATTTACACCCAATAGGTACTATACCTTCTGGTGGATCTACCAAGGTCCAGACTTGGTTTGAGTGCATCGAGTCGATCTCTGACTTCATTGCCTCAAGCCATTTCTCGGAGTCGATATCTGATATCGCCTCGTTGTAGGTTTTGGGATCATCACCATGAGCACCATTACCTATGAGGAACATTTCCTCTACGTCCTCTGAAATAATACCTAAGTATCTTTCAGGGGGATGGGAAACTCTTTCCGATCTACGAGGTGGAGGAGGTAGTGTTCTTATTGGCTCAACCTGATTTGGTTCCACTTGGTCCTTAGCTCGTTCTGCTTGTGAGACTTTCTCATCAAGCTTAATCTGCTTTCCAATGCCACTATCTTGAATAAACTATTTTTCAAGAAATATGGCATGTCGACTCACAATCACATTGTGGTCTTCTGGAATGTAGAAATAGTATCCTAATGACTCTTTAGGATATCCTATGAATCGAGCTCTAAAGGACCTAAACTCTAACTTGTCCGCTTGTTGTCTTTTGACATGAGCCGGACAACCCCAAATTCTGAGATGACTCAGACTTGGTTTCTTACCGTGCCATATCTCATACGGTGTGGTAGGAACGGTTTTAGAGGGAACCCTATTCAGTAAGATAGATTGAAGTTAATAATGAATGTCCCCAAAGAAAATCAGGGAGGTCTGTGAAGCTCATCATGGATCGAACCATATCCAATAGAGTCCGATTTCTCCGTTCTGAAACCCCGTTGAGTTGAGGTGTTCCTGGTGGAGTCCATTGAGAGACTATGCCATTTTCCTTAAGATAGTCTAGGAATTCCCGGCTAAGGTATTCACCTCCTCGATCTGATCGAAGAACCTTAATGGGTTTTCCAGTTTGTTTTTCTACTTCATGTCTGAATTCTTTGAACTTTTCAAAAGCTTCAGACTTGTGTCTCATAAGATACACATACCCATACCTAGACAGATCATCGGTAAAGGTAATGAAGTAGACAAAATTGCCTCTAGCCGGCACATCAAATGGGCCGCACACATCAGTATGTACTAGGGCAAGGAGATCTGTGGCCCTCTCCCCATGTCCAACAAAAGGGAGTTTAGTCATTTTGCCTTGAAGACAAGATTCACAAGTTGGATATGACTCAAAAGTCAATGGACTCAATAGCCCATTTTTCTCCAATTTGTTGATCCTATCTTCTGCTATATGACCTAATCTCAGGTGCCATAGATATCTGTCGTTTGGACTATCCCTAGGTCGTTTGGCATTCACGTTTTGCTCGATAGTTAGAACAGGTACATCAATATGTAGCTGATAAAGACCATTAATAAGGAAACCATTTGCAATTTTATTTCTTTCATAAAGAATGTTACAATGGTCCTTAAAGAAGGTGATCACATAACCTTCTTGTGCTAAGCATGAAACAGAAATCAAATTCCTGCTAGCTGCAGGCACATAATAACAGTCTTTTAAAACTAAGTCTAAACCAGATGGTAATCGAAGAGGGTATGTTCCCACGGCTACTGCAGCAACTCTTGCTCCATTACCGATGCGTAGGATCATGTCTCCATCCCTCAGCCTCCTGCTATCCTCAAGACCCTGCATGGAAGTGCACAGATGAGCACTAGAACCAGAGTCAAGCACCCAACTGGATGCAGAAGAACCGTAAGGTTAGACTCAATAACGAGCATACCTCCAGAAGGACCTTCCTTCTTGTTCTTCAGGGTGGCCAGGTAAGTAGGGCAGTTCCGCTTCCAATGGCCGTCGCTGTTGCAATGGAAACACTTTCCTTTGCCATCGGACCTTCTTTTTCTTCGGTTCTGCCTTCTTCTTCTTTGATCCTTCCTACCTTTTGCTTTTTCACAGACTTCTTTTTCTTTCCATAAGACTTTCTTTTGGAAGAAGTCCGTTCCATAGCAAGAACTGAGCCTTTAGAACCTTTCATAGAAAGCTCAGCGGTAACCAGCATATTCATTCAACTCGGCCAAGGAATTTTGAAGTTTATGCATGTGGTAATTCATGATGAATTGCCCATATGCATCAGTCAAGGATTGCAGAATAATATCGTTCTGCAGAGTCCAAGTCCAACTTCACACCGAGCTTCTCAAGCTCTTCCATGTCCTTGATCATTGTCAGACAGTGATCTTGGACTGACTGCCCATCACGCATCTTAGCCTTAAAAAGTCATTTCGTGACTTGATATTTGGCTGCGCGACTCTGTTCACCAAACATCTCCTGCAGGTGAGCCAACATTTGGCGAGCAGTCCCGATATCTTCATGTTGGCGCTGGAGCTCATCAGACATCGAGCCCAACATGTAAGTATCTGGCCTTATTATCTTCGTCAATCCATTTTTCCAGAGACGCTCTCTGTTCAAGTGGATGGACGGAGCTGGTAAGGTGGGAGGGTCCTGGTCCAAAACATGGTGTTAACTTCTCTGAACCCAAAATAATTTTGTAGTTCCTGAGCCAATCTTTATAATTGGGTCCAGTCAGTCTATGTGTGTCCTAGGATACGTGCCAAGTGGGTTGGACGCAGACATTTTCCTGTAGAGAGTCAAAGATTCTAGTTAGATACTGTAATTTTGACTTGACCAATTTGTTTAGGGATTTTATTTTTAAACAAATTAGCTCCCACTATTTTCTCGGATCCCTACACTCCCTCTGTAGAGATGCGAAAATCTCCGCGATTGATGATTTCTAGTGGGTGGTGCGGTCTCACCAACTGACTCATCACCTCACCTAACAGTTATTGGTGATGGGTTAGCCAATGAGTGAACAACTCTTGTTCAATGATTCTCTAATCATGGTGCACCCAAACTTGGTCTCTAATTCATGAATCTCACCGTATCCGGAAATATTGATCCACTCCTTAGTTAAGTCAGACCCACCATTTGCATAGACTGGGTTCCTAATTGGGTCTCTCACCGTATCCGGAATATTGAGCCCAACTCATCCTCCAGCCCATAGCATCCAATGCCTAATAGACATGGTTGCATCTTCCCGGTGCAACTGAGCCACTGTATCCAGCCGAGAACAATCAACCCCGGGAAGGGCCCGCACATCTACAATGGTGGAAGACCTCAGACTTAATCTTTTCTTAGGGAGAATTGATTCAGGTCTCATTAAACTAGACTTGGCTTAGTCATAACAATTATGACTAACCTAGTGGCATGGGTTCAGCTCGGATTATTGACCACCTCAGATCAGAACTGTGTCAACAGATATGGCCAGGTAAGTGAGACCGGTGGAAGGAATATGCCGTTAACTCGCACAAGAACGCATTCAGGTCGAGTAGCTTCCAATTAAAAACCAGTCGGTCGTCTGTGCCAAACTTACCTTAGACACCAAATTGTTGAGTCAGAACCAATTGGGTTAGCCTACAATCCAGACTCTAACCTCTGAGCCTAATTAGGTCTTGCTTGATCGTGACTCGATCTTGACCCAGACTTAATCCTATTAGGCTGGTCAATTTAAGCATTGTTGATCCCATCTAACCAACTCTTGATTCGGTTTGATCAACCGCTTAGACCTAATTGAGCTACCCAAGCCCGAACCCAGTATTATGAATATGTCTTAGATCTGAAATTCTCAATTTTAGACCTAATTAATATTCCATAAACTTAATTCTTAATTAAGTTGGGTTCATAAACAAAATATGCACAATAAATCCTAGGGTTTCAGGATCTAGGGTTTTGCAGAAAGTAAGTTTTGGGTTTCTGATTAAGGACGAACACGCAGCACCCCTACACGTCATAAGAACACCCCATCGAATGGGAAGAGAGGGCCTTTAAACCCTTCTTCGTTCTTATGACCGGACGGCCAAGAGGAACGCCTTAATCAGGAACATGTAAATCTACAAAACAGTTATAGATCTATATCATATATCTCATATATACAAATTTAGATCTAATCAAGGCATATTTTGCATACATCTCATGTATCAAATCATGCATATTTTCAGATCTAAATTATCTCATAATAATCTAAAAAATTAGATTTAAATTGATCTAATCAAAATAAATTCTAATCTAGACAATTATGTAGAACTATTCTACAACTAGTCTAGACATGCATCTATCATATCTCATATGATATTTAAAATTAAATAATTTTTATTTGCTGTTTATCAGATGTTATTATAACACTTATAATATCAGAAAATAGTAAATAAGAAGATCTAAAATATGATTTAATCAGATTAAATCAAAGACATGCAAAACTATTCTATAGAACTATTCTATTCTAGAACTAGTCATGCATATCTTCATGTTCTTAGATCCAAATCATTTAATTTTAATTTTTTCTGATTTCAGATCTGATCACATCTCATGTGACATCTGAAATCACTTTATTTTCTAATTAAAATAAAATTAAAATCAGATCTAAATAATTTAGAACCATGGCTCTGATACCAGTTGAAGGGAAATCCTGATTTCCCGGTCCAGGTTCGTCCAGATCTGATTAGATCAAGAGATATATTTCAAAAATTTTCTCTTGATCTCAATCAGATCTTGATATATTTTCAGATCTGATTCTTATTATTTTAATAAATAAAATAAAATAAGATAAATTAAATCAAATTTAATTTACCTGATTTGGGTAATCCTATTACCCTGTAGATGATCCTGATTGCAGCGGAAGGTTCTGGATCTTAGCCACGCAAGCGCCTGGCCTCTACCGGTATCCACTCGGGTTGGATCTGGAGATCCTCTTCTTCTCTATCACACCTCCAAAAATCAGATCTGGATCTGATCTGGAGGATCTTCAAAACTCTTTTGAAGATCTGCAGTCGTCCTTTTGCAGCAGCGCAGCCTTCTTGCTTTTGATCGCCTTTCCTTGATCTGAATCGCACCAACCAAAGTCCAAAACACTTTTGGACGTGGAGAGCAAGGGGAGAAGAGAGTTATGGCATGGAGGAAGGAGGGGAGAGGCAGCCTTGGGGTGGTCTAAAATTCACTTTCACTTAGAATTAGGGTTGGGCGCAGGGTCTTATTTATAGACCTCTTGTGATCCAACTCCTCTTCCTCTCAACCAATCACAACCCTTTGTGAAATCAGATCTAAATCTGATTGGTTGGAATAGAGACCCCTGGATTCCTCCTTAGAGGGTGCCTAAGACCAGTCAAACTGGATTCTTAGTAGAACTCTGATTGGAATCCAAAAGGGAGGTGGAGTCCTTGTCCAACAAGGACTCCTAGGCGCCTCCTACTTGGGCTCACGCCACCCTTGGCGTGCGCCCTTCTCCTTGCCAGGTTCTGGCAGGGGGACAGGCCCCCACCAGCTCTCCAATAGGTGCATGACATGTGGTCAAAAGTCAAAGGGTCAATGGTCAACGTTTGACCAGTCAAAGGTAGACTTTTGACCAAAGTCAAAGAACAAGAAATGGCAGGTGACCAAAAATGGCAGGTAATGTCTTACAAATAAGACAACCTATTCTGACTTGGACAACCTCCAGTCAGACCATATGAAGGCCTCTGATTGAGCACAAACTCCTTTGGCTCAGTCAGGACAACTTATTTATGATAGTAAAAGAAGAACGTTAGGTTCAATCGAGTGCTAGCACGATTTCCTTGAACCTAATTGAATCTCATTCAGATCAATTGAACTAGATCAGTTCAATTGATGATCACCAGATTCAAACCCTTGTTTGTGTGACCCAGTTAGGTTCAGTTCTGTATGGTAATGGGATATGTCATGATCTCTATCATAGACATCATCGAAACTCCTTTCGATGGATCAGAACTCTTCTGATTCGAACAGCTAGAATGATCGATCATCTAAATCATTCTAATTGCTCCCAAAATCCACCAGTGACACCTAGCAGTATATGGTGGCAACCCATCAGAGCTGAATGCGAACCTCTTGGTGCAGCTACCTGTGTGATTAAGTTCTTCTATCTTGAGCCCCGATCAGATTAGGGTTAAGGTGAACTCGTCAAACCCTAGTCTCTGTCATATGATGTAATCATTCGATTCGAGTCCAATGTGAAAATCTAAATAGAAACTCTTTCTATTATTTCACTCTGCCATGGCCATGGGCTTCTGGACTTGATTCTCATGATCATCATAGGGCTGCTCCTCTACCACCGAGGTAGATAGATCCCATCTTGATGCAATCCAGTTCCTACAATGAACATGCTATAGCCAACATACACCTCAGGGTTCCATATGGCTAGGAGACCGAGTAATGGTGTAGTCAAACTATAACACCCTCAAGGTGAACTGCCGATGCATCTCAGGTCAAAGAACCAGACACACTACTGCAGCATCGAGTCAGTCATTGACGAGAAGGTAGACTTCCTAATGACTACTCGAGGTGGTCACGCTCAGTGCCCTCGTTCTCTAACGAGTACCTGTACTCTCGCTCCGGTGTCTCCACACCGTAGACTCAAGACTCATCTACTAAAGAGAAGCGATCGTACACCAACCTTCCGGATCAATCACCATCCTCGTGATGATCCTATGGTCGGGAGCTGTTTATGAGTTAATAATGATTATTCATGTCTTAAATTTTCAACTCTTGAAAATATGAATTATCATTACCATTAACTCAAAGGATGTATCACAGACACTAAATACACAGGTGTGATAGAAAATAACCCATTTTATTAATTATAGTCAAAATTATAATTTTGCCCCTAGAAGTGTATTACAAGTGTCAGCCAATTCTGGCTTCTAGGGCACATATATCTAACAAAGTCCTAATTCTGTCCAGCCATATCCCATGCTTGGTCTACCTAAGGAGCGATCAGATTAGGGTTAAGGTAAACTCGTCAAACCCTAGTTTCTATCATATGATGTAATCATTCGATTCAAGTCCGATGTGAAAATCTAAATAGAAACTCTTTCTATTATTTCACTCTGCCATGGCAATGGACTTCTGGACTTGATTCTCATGATCATCATAGGGCTGCTCCTTTACCACCGAGGTAGATAGATTCCATCTTGATGCAATCCAGTTCCTACAATGAACATGCTATAGCCAACATACACCTCAGGGTTCCGAATGGCTAGGAGATCGAGTAATGGTGTAGTCAAACTGTAACACCCTTAAGATGAACTGTCGATGCACCTCAGGTCAAAGAACCAGACACACTACTGCAGCATCGAGTTAGTCATTGACGAGAAGGTAGACTCCCTGATGACTACTCGAGGTGGTCACGCTCAGTGCCCTCGTTCTCTAACGAGTACCTATACTCTCGCTCCGGTGTCTCCACACCGTAGACTCAAGACTCATCTACTAAAGAGAAGCGATTGTACACCAACCTTCCGGATCAATCACCATCCTTGTGATGATCCTATGGTCGGGAGCATTTTATGAGTTAACGATGATTATTTATGTCTTAAATTTTTAACTCTTGAAAATATGAATTATCATTACAGACACTAAATACACATATGTGATAGAAAATAATCCATTTTATTGATATTAGTCAAAATTATAATTTTGCCCTTAGAAGTGTATTACAAGTGTCAGCCAATTCTTACTTCTAGGGCACATATATCTAACAATCCCTACATACAAGTGCACAAGTGAGAACTAGAACTAGAGTCAAGCATCCAACTAGATGTAGAAGAAATCATAAGGCTAGATTCTATAATGAGCATACCTCCAGAAGGACCTGCCTCCTTCTTGTTCTTCAGACTGACCAGGTATTATGGGCAGTTTCGCTTCCAGTGGCCGTCAACAATGCAATGAAAATACTTTTCTTTGTCAACGAACTTCTTCTTTAGCACTGTCTTCTTCTATTAGGTGTGTGCCCTAGAAGCCAAATTGGCTAAATACTTGTAATACACTTCTAAGAATAATTTTATAATTTTGACTATAAATTAATAAAAAAAATATTTTCTATCACAGCATGTATTTAAAGTATTTGTGATACATCCTTTGAGTTAATGATAATGATAATTCATATTTTCAAGAGTTAAAAATTTGAGATATGAATTTTCATAATTAACTCATAAATAGCTTCCGACCATAGGATCATTAGGAGGATGGTGATCGATCTGAAATGTTGGTATACGATCACTTTCTTAGGATAGATGTATCTTGAATCTATAGTATGAAAACATCGAAGTTAGAGTACAGGTACTCGTTAGAGAATGAGAGCACTGAGCATGACCACCTCGAGTAGTCATAAGAAAGTCTACCTTTAAGTCGATGACTTACTCGATGCTGTAGTAGTGTGTTTGATTCTTTGATCTGAGGTGCATCGGTAGTTCATCTTGAGGATGCTATAGTTTGACTACACCATAACTCGATCTCCTAGCCATTCGAAATCCTGAGGTGTATGTTGGCTATAGCATGTTCATTGTAGGAATTGGATAGCACTAATATGGGATCTATCTAAAGAAAAAATTCTGTTTCCCAGCACAGGATCGTTCAGATCTGATTAGATCTGAAGGAAGATCATAATCAGATCTGAGACATCTTAGATTTGATTCTTTAAGTTCTAATATTAAGATCAAAAATAAAATTAAATCTAATTTAATTTCATACGTTGTATTTGGATAATCAAAATATCCTATGATGATTCTGATCTATCCTGAGGTTCTGGAAGGAACCACGCAAGCACCTGACCTGTACCAATATCCACTCAAGTTGGATCTAAAGGTCTTCTCCTTCTAAATCTACTCTTCAAAAATCAAATCTGAATCTGATCTTGAAGTTCTTTAAAATTCTTTTGAACAGGTAACGGTCGTCTCTTTCAGTAGTATTGTTTTCTTCCTGATCTGGGTGCCTTTCTTCCTCGGATCGCACTTGAACCTGTGCCCAACTCCTTAGGCATGAAGAGGAGAGAGAGAGGATCAGAAGATGGTATGGAATATATGTAGGCAGCCTTGCAGCATAGAGAATGACAAAAGCATAAAAACCTAGGTGCAGATAGGGTTTAAATAGACCCTACTACGCCATGCAATGCCACATCATCCTGGCCAATTAGAGGCCTTCATTCAATTAGATCTAAATCTAATTTATGGGATGATGTCATCTGATCCAATCAGATGAGAGTCCCTCTAAAATCCACAAAGGTGGCCCCTAAACTAGATAAACCCATTCTATTTGGTGCCTACGTGTTTAAACCTATCGAAATACCCTGGAGTCCCATCTATATGAAACTCAATCTCTTATCCACATGGGGCACATGACTAGGGTGGCATGTGCCCTCTCTCTTGCATCATTTAGTAGGAGGACAAGACCCCTAGATACTCTCCTATAGGCACATGACACATGGCCCCATATCCAGGTGTCCAGGGCAACAATTGACCTATGTCCAAAAATAGGAATTAGCAGGTATTATCTTAAATCCATCTAATAAATTAAGACAATCCTTTTCTGATCTGGACTAGCTCTAGTCAGACTAAGATAAGGTTTTTGAGTGAGCCCAAATAAATTTGGCTCAGTCGAGACAAACCTAGGTGATTACAAAAAGGAGAATGTTAGGCTCAATATTGTGCTAGCACAATTTTCTTGAACCTAATTGGATCTAATCCAAATCAATTGAACATGGTTAGTCCAATTAATGACATTCAGATCCAAACCCTTATTTGTGTGATCTAGTTAGATTTAGTTTCATATAGTAGTAAGACATGTCGTAATCTCTATCATCAACATGATCAAAATATCTTTCAATAGATCAAAACTTTTTTGATTCATATAATTAGAATGATCGATTATCTAAATCATTCTAATTGCTTCCAAAATCCACCAGTAACACCTAGTAGTACCTAGTGGCAACTCATCAAAACTAAAAGCAAACCTCTCGGTGCAGCTACCTGTGTGATTGGATTCTTCTATCTCGAGCCTCGACTAGATTAGGATTAAGATGAACTCATCGAACCCAATATTAGTCATATAAATTAATCATTTGATTTGAGTCCTATGTAAAATTCTAATAGAAACTCTTTCTATCATATTCACACAGCCATGGCCATGGACTTAAGGACCCAATCTCATGATTATCATAGGGCTACTTCTTATCAATCGAGATAGATAGATCTCCTATTGGTGCAATCCAATTCCTATAATGAACATGTTATGGCCAATATATACCTCAGAATTCTAAATGGCTAGGAGATCGAGTTATGGTGTAGTCAAACTATAACATCCTTAAGATGAACTACCAATGCACCTCAGATCAAAAAACAAGACATACCACTGCAGTATCGAGTCGGTTATCAACAAGAAGGTAGACTTCCTTATGACACTCGAGGTGGTCACGCTCAGTGCCCTCATTCTCTAATGAGTACTTGTACTCTCGCTCCAGTGTCTCCACATCATAGACTCAAGATATATCTATCTTAAGAAAGCGATCGTACACCAATCTTCCAGATCAATCACCATCCTTGTGATGATCCTATGATCGAGAGCAATTTATGAGTTAATTATGAAAATTCATGTCTTAAATTTTTAACTCTTAAAAATATGAACTATCATTACCATTAACTCAAAGGATGTATCGTAGATACTTTAAATGAACATTATGATAGAAAATAATTTTTTTATTAATTTATAATCAAAATTATAAAATTATCCTTGGAAGTGTGTTACAAGTGTTAGCCAATCTAGCTTTTAGAACACACATCTAACAAACTCCCACTTGACCTAAAGCAAATTGGATAGAAATCTAAGTCCCATCTTCTCAAGATGGGCTTCGATCTTCTGCTGGCTCAATGGCTTTATCAGCGGGTCAGCCGCATTATCTACAGTGTCGACTCTCTTGACCTCGATGTATCCCTTCTTAAGATAATCATGGATGAGAAGATATCGCTGCTCGATATGCTTGGATTTCTTGTGAGACCTCGGCTCCTTAGCTAGGGCTATAGCATCATTATTGTTGCAGTATAGAGGGACGGCATTTGATGGCATCACTTCTAGCCCTGCAGCAAACTTCTTGTACCAGAATGCCTCCTTTGCAGCCTCCAATGTAGTGATGTACTCTGCTTTCATGATGGAATCTGCTATCACAGTCTGCTTGAAACTCTTTCAGCTGATAGCACCATCATTGCACACAAACAGACTTCTAGATGTCGACTTTCGATCAACTATATCAAATATAAAATCTGAGTCCGTATACCCTTGGACCTAGAGTTCTCCATTACCAAAGACTAGAAACATATCCTTAGTCCTTCTTAAGTACTTAAGGATACATTTCATAGAAGTCCAGTGCTCTTTGCCTGGATTTGACTGATACCTGCTCGTGACACTTACAGCATTGGCAATATCAGATCGTGTACATAGCATGGTATACATGATACTCCTTATTGCTAAAGCATCAGGGATCTTGCTCATGCTTTCAATCTCCTCAAGTGTGTTGGGACACATCTTCTTGGAGAGATGAATGCCATATCTGAAGGGTACGAATCCTCTCTTGGAGTTTTCCATGCTAAACCTTTTTAGCACCTCTTCTTTATACATCTTCTGTGAGAGATCCAGCATCCTATTCGGTCTATCTCTATAGACCTTAATTTCTAGAATAAAGGATGCCTCTCCTAGATCTTTCATAGAGAACTCATTGGACAACCATATTTTGACTGTAGTCAATATGGGAATATTATTTCCAATTAGGAGGATGTCATCCATGTACAGTACGAGAAAAATAATAGCGCTCTCACTAACCTTTTTGAAAATACAGGGTTCCTCATTCTTGATGAATTCAAATGATTTGATTACATCATTGAAATGAGCATTCCAGCTCCGAGTTGCTTGCTTAAGTCCATATATGGACCTTTGTAACTTGCATACCTTGTGATAATTATCACTAGATGTGAAACTTAGTGACTGTTCCATATAGATATCTTTCTTAAGATATCCATTTAAGAATACCATTTTTACATCCATCTACTATATTTCATAATTGAAATAGGCTGCAACAGCAAGCAATAGCGGATGAATTTAAGCATGGCTACTGACGAAAAAGTATCCTGATAGTCAATCCCTTCATGCTGACTATACCCTTTCGCTACGAGTCTTGCTTTGAATGTCTCTACACTCATCGGCATCTATCTTTCTCTCGAAGATCCATTTACACCCAATAGGTACTATACATTCAGGTGGATCTACCAAGGTCCAGACTTGGTTAGAATGCATTGAGTCAATTTCTGACCTTATCGCCTTTAACCATTTCTTGGAGTCGATATCTGATATCACCTCATCATAAGTTTTGGGATCATCATCATGAATCCCATTTTTCATGAGTAATATTTTCTCTACATCCTCTAAAATAGTACCTAAGTACCTTTCAGGAGGATGAAAAATTGTACTTGATCTATGAGGTGGAGGAGGTAGTGTCTGAGTTGGCTCAATCTGATTTGGTTCCATAGGTTTCTTAGCTTGTTTCTCATCGGAGACTTTCTCTT
This sequence comes from Cocos nucifera, assembly GCA_006176705.1. NCBI lineage: Eukaryota > Viridiplantae > Streptophyta > Magnoliopsida > Arecales > Arecaceae > Cocos > Cocos nucifera. The sequence goes on along the minus strand of QRFJ01001064.1, from coordinate 159,602 downwards.
CGAGTCTAATCTGCCTTTTGATGCCACCATCTTGAATAAACTATTTTTTAAGAAAGATGGCATGTCGACTCATAATCGTATTGTGATCTTTCGAAAGATAGAAATAATATCCTAATGACTCTTTAGGATATTCAATAAATCGAGCTCTAAAGGATCTAGACTCTAATTTGTCTGCCTGTTATCTCTTAATATGGGCTGGATAATCTCAAATTCTTAGATGACTCAGACTTGAATTCTTACCATGTCATATCTCATACAGTGTGGTAGGAATGATTTTATATGGAACCCTATTCAGTAGATATATAGCGGTCAATAGACTATATCCCCAAAGAAACTCAGGAAGGTCCATGAAATTCATCATGGATCGGACCATATCTAATAGGGTCTAGTTTCTCTATTTTGAAACTTCGTTGAGTTGAGGCATTCCAGGTAGAGTCCATTAAGAGACTATGCCATTATCCTTAAGATAGTCTAGAAATTTTCGACTAAGATATTTGCCTCCTCGATCTGATCGAAGAACCTTAATGAGTTTTTCTGTTTATTTTTCTACTTAAAGTATGAATCCCTAGAACTTTTCAAAAGCTTCAAACTTGTGTCCCATCAAATACAAATATCCATACTAAGATAAAACATTAGTAAAGATGACGAAGTAGATGTAATTGCTCTTGACTGGCACATTAAATAGACTGCATACATCAATATGTACTAGGACAAGCAGGTCTGTGGCCCTTTTCCCATGTCCTACAAAAGAAAGCTTCGTATTTTGCCATGAAGGCATGATTCATAAATCGGATATGACTCAGAGGTCAACGGACTCAATAGCCCTGATTTCTCCAATTTGTTAATCATATCTTTAGCTATATGACCTAGCCTAAGGTGCCAAAGATACCTATCATTTAGATTATCCCTAGATAGCTTTGATCCTATGGCATTCACATTTTGCTTGATATTAAAAATAGAAACATCAATATTTAACTGATAAAGACCATTTATAAGAAAATCACTTGTAATTTTATTTCTTTCATAAAGAATATTATAATGGTCCTTAAGAAAACTAATTACATAGCCTTCCTGTGCTAAACATGAAATAGAAATCAAATTCCTACTTGCTGCAGGCATATAAAAATAATTCCTAAGAACTAAATCTAATCCTGATGGTAATCGTAAAGGGTAGGTTTCTACAATCATAACAGCAACTCTTGCTCCATTCTCGATGCATAGGATCATCTTATGATCTCTCAACCTCCTGCTATCCTCAAGACCCTACATAGAAGTGCACAAGTGAGTACTAGAACTAGAGTCAAGCACCCAACTGGATGCAGAAAAAATCGTAAGATTAGATTCTATAACGAGCATATCTCCGAAAAGACCTACCTTTTTATTCTTCAAGCCGGCCAGGTAAAGAGGATAGTTTTGCTTCCAATAGCCATCGGTGTTGTAATAAAAATATTTTTCTTTATCAGCAGTCTTTTTCTTTGGCTCTGTCTTCTTCTTTCCACCATCCACCTTCTACTTCTTCACAGACTTTTTATTCTTTTTAAAAGACTTTCTCTTAGAAGAAATCTACTCCATAGCAAATACTGAGCCTTTAGAACTTTTCATAGAAAGCTTAGCAGTAACCAGCATATTCATGAGCTCAGCCAAGGTATTCTGAAGTTTATGCATATGATAGTTCATGATGAACTGCCCATACACATTAGTCAAGGACTGCACAATTATGTTAGTTTGCAGATCCTAATCTAACTTGACATCGAGCTTCTCAAGCTCTTCTAAGTTTCTGATCATCATCAGATAATGATCTTGGATCAATTGTTCATTACACATTTGAACCTTAAACAATCTTTTAGTGACTTGATATTTGGCTGCGTGACTCTATTCACCAAACAACTCTTATAGATGAGCCAATATTTGATGGCTAGTCTTAATATCTTCATGTTGGCGCTAGAGCTCATCAGACATCGAGTCCAACATGTAGTACCTGACTTTGTTATCTTCATCCATCCATTTCTCAAAAGACACTCTCTGATCAGTGAATGGATGAGCTGGTATGTGGGAGGATCCTGTTCCAACACATGAGTCAACTTCTTAGAATCCAAAATAATTTTGAAATTTTGGAGCCAATCCTTGTAGTTGGGTCCAGTCAGTCTATCCGTGTCCAGGATACGGGCTAGTGGATTCAATGCAGATATCTTTCTGTAGAGAGTCAAAATTTCTAGTTAGATTTTATAATTAGACTTAATCAATTTATTTAAAAATTTTATTTTTAAATAAATTAGGCTCCCACTATTTATTCGGATATCTACACTTCCTTGGTAGAGATGCAAAAATCTCCATGATTATTGATTTTTAGTGGGTGGTGCGGTTCTACCAACTGATTCACCACCTCACCTAACAGTTATTGATGATGAGTCAACTGATGAGTGGACAACTCTTGTCCAATAATTTTTTAATCATGGTGCACCCAAACTTGATCTCTAATTCATGAATCTCATCATGTCCAAAATATTGATCTACTCCTTAGTTAAGTTAGACCCACCATTTACATAAATTGGATTCCTGATTGGGTCCCTCATCATATCCAAAATATTAAGCCCAACGCATCCTCAAACCCATAGCATCCAATGCCTAATAGACGTGATTGTGTCTTCTCGATGCAACTAAACCGTTGTATCCAGCCGAGAATAATCAACCCTAGGAAGGGCCCGCACATCCATATTGGTGGAAGACCATAGACTTAATATTTTCTTAGAAAGATTTAATTTAGGTCTTTTTAAACTTGACTTGGCTTAGTCATAATAATTATGACTAACCTAGTGGCATGGGTTGGCTCGAATTATTAGCTACCTCAAATCAAAACTAGATCGACACAAATGGCCAGGTAAGTGAGACCGGTGGAAGGGATATGCCATTAACTCGATAAGAATGCATTCAGGTCGAGTAGTTCCTAATTTAAAACTAGTCGGTCGTATCTACTAGACTTACCTTACACACCAAATTATCGAATAAGAACTAATTAGGTTAGCCTACAATCCAGTCTCGAATAGTGGAGTCAAATTAGGTATTGACTTGATCGAGTCATACCTCAACGTGATTCGATCTTGACCCAAACATAATCCTATTAGGCTAATCAAATCTAAGCTTTCTTTGATTCCATCTAACCAACTCTTATCCAGTTTGATCAACCGCTAGACCTAATTGAGCTACCCAAGCCCAAACCTAATTTTATGAATATATCTTAGATCTAAAAATTTATAATTTTTAGATCTAATTAATTTTATAATCTTAATTTTTAATTAAGTTTTTGGTTCATAAACAAAATATGTAACAAAAATTTTAGAATTTCAAGATCTAAAATTTTATAGAAAAAATAAGTTCTGATTTTTGATTAAGGATGAACGCGCAGCACTCCTACACGTCATAAGAATATCCCATCGAATAAGAGAAGAGATTCTTTAAATCTTACTTTGTTCTTATGATTGGATGGCCATGAAGAATGCCTTAATCAAAAATATAATTTTCTACTACAAAACTAGTTAGATCTAAATCATATATTCGTATACAATTAATGATCTAACTAATACATATTTTGCATACATCTTATATATCATAACTAAAACAATATTTATACTTTCACATATAAAGTATCTCATATTAAATCTAAAAAATAAAATTTTAAATTTGATCATATCAAATATAAAACTATTCTAGATATCTTATAAAACTATTCTATGACTAGTCTAAGCATGCATCTTTCATATCTCATATGAATAAATAAAAAATTAAAAATTTATTATTATTTTTAGATCTAATTACAATAATTATAAAATCAAAAAAATAAAAATTAAATAGATTTAAAATTATATTTAATCAAATTAAATACATGATCATACTAGACTACATACAAAACTATTCTATACCTAGTCTAGTAATGCATCTCATACATATTAGATTTAAATAATTTAATTTTAATTTTTTAATTTTAGATCTAATTATATTTGATGTGATATCTAAAATCTTTTAATATTAAATTATAATTAAAAATAAAATTAGATCTAAGGTAGATCTGAAGAACTGCTAATGCAACACTGATACCAGTTGAAGGAAAAATCCTATTTTCCGCCATAGGATCATTCAGATCTAATTAGATTTGAAGAAATATTTTAAAAAAAACTTTATTAGATCATAATTAGATCTAAGATATCTCAAATATGATCCTTTAAGATTCAATATTAAGATCAAAAATAAAATTAAATCTAATTTAATTTCATACCTTATATTTGGATAATCAAATTATCCTGTGATGATTCTGATCTATCCTGATGTTCTGGAAGGAGCCACGCAAGCACCTGATCTCTACTAATATCCACTCAGATAAGATCTGAAGATCTTCTCCTTCTGAATCTACTCTTAAAAAATTAGATCTGAATCTGATCTTGAAGTTCTTCAAAATTCTTTTGAAGAGGCAGTAGTCGTCTCTTTTAGCAGTGCTATCTTCTTCCTGATCTAGGTGCCTTTCTTCCTCGGATCGCACTTGAACCTATGCCTAACAGCTTGGGCATGGAGAGGAGAGACAGAGAGAGGATCAAAAGATGGCATGCAATATATGTGGGCAGTCTTGTGCCATAGAGAATGGGAGAAGCACACAAAACCTAGGCACAGATAGGGTTTAAATAGACCCTGCTGCGCCATGTAGTGCTACATCATCCCAACCAATCAGAGGCCTTCATTCAATCAGATCTAAATCTAATTTATAGGATGATGTCATCTGATCCAATCAGATGAGAGTCTCTCTAAAATCTACATAGGTGGCACCTAAACTGGATAAACCCAATCTATTTGGTGCCTAGGTGTTTAAACCTATCAAAACACCCTGGAGTCTCATCCATATGGGACTCCATCTCTTATCCACATGGGGCACACACCTAGGGTGGCATGCACCCTCTCTCTTACATCATTATGTAGGGTGACAAGAGCTCCAGATACTGTTCTGTAGGTGCTTGACACATGGCCCCATTTTTAGGTGTCCAGGGTCAATAGTTGACCTATGTCCAAAAACAGGAATTAACAGATGATAGAAATTAGTAGGTATTGTATTAAATCCATCTAATAAATTAAGTCAATCCTTTTTTGATCTAGACTAGCTCCAGTCAGACTAAGACAAGGTTTCTGAGTGAGCCCAAATAAATTTAGCTCAGTCTAGATGAACCTAAGTGATTACAAAATGGAGAATGTTAGGCTCAATCATGTGCTAGCACAATTTTCTTGAACCTAATTGGATCTAATCTAAATCAATTGAACTTGATTAGTATAATTGATAACATCCAAACCTAAACTCTTATTTGTATGATCTAATTAGGTTTAGTTTTGTATGATAATGAGACATGTCGCGATCTCTATCATTGACATCATCAAAATAGCTTTCGATGGACCAGAACTTTATTGATTCATACAATTAGAATGATCGATCTTCTAAATCATTCTAATTGCTTCCAAAATCCATCAGTGACACCTAGTAGTATACGGTGGCAATCCATCAAAACTGAAAGCGAACCTCTAGGTACAGCTACCTATGTGATTGGGTTCTTCTATCTTGAGCTCCGACTGGATTAGGGTTAAGGTGAACTCATCAAATCCAATATCAGTCATATGAATTAATCATTCGATTTGAGTCCTATGTAAAATCTAAATAGAAAATCTTTCTATCATATTCACACTACCATGGCCATGGGCTTATGGACTCAATCTCATAATTATCATAGGACTACTTTTCATCTACCGAGGTAGATAGATTTTCTATTGGTGCAACCCAATTTCTACAATGAACATGCCATGGCCAACATGCACCTTAGGATTTTGAATGGCTAGAAGACTGAGTTATGGTATAGTCAAACTATAATACCCTCAAGGTGAACTACCAATGCACCTCAGGTCAAAGAACCAGACATACTACTACAGCATCGAGTTAGTCATCGATGAGAAGGTAGACTTCTTTATGACTATCCGAGATGGTCACGCTCAATGCCCTCATTCTCTAACGAGTACCTGTACTCTCACTCTGATGTCCACACTATAGACTCAAGACATATCTATCCTAAGAAAGCAATCGTACACCAACCTTCCAGATCGATCACCATCCTCATGATGATCCTATGGGCGGGAGCAGTTTATGAATTAATTATGAAAATTTATGTCTTAAATTTTCAACTCTTGAGAATATAAACTATCATTACCATTAACTTAAAGGATGTATCATAGACACTTTAAATACACACTATGATAGAAAATAATCCTTTTATTAATTTATAATCAAAATTATAAAATTATCCTTAGAAGTGTATTACAAGTGTTAGCCAATCTGACTTCTAGGGCACACATCTAACACTATCTACCTCCATAGATGAGGAGTATATTGGAAAGTGTATCCTAAATCTAATAATTTAAGTAGTAGATAATTGAAATTAGTATATGAATTATCTAATAATAATAGTTATTTGGCTAGTTCATCATAAAAGTTCTATCTTTCTTAAATGAACTTCTAAATTATGATGAAGTCCTTAGGACCACAATCAATCGATAAAAAAATGATTTATCAGATGGTTCTTAAATTATTTATGATCAAATGATAAGTTATTAATAAGGATGATAACTTATCGTAGGTAGATCGCTGTATGTCATATGCATTGATTATCCTCATATCAAGTGGTATGAAAACACTGGTATGGCATTTAGGTGAGATGTAGGAGTATATCTACATTGAACGTAACCAATGTAGCACTCTACTATCAAGAGTAGCTAGCTAAGGCCAATGGGTATAAGTGTCTTCCGACTTGAGATCACCATGGTGACTTGTAAGCAACTCACTGTACTTTGGTACTGAACTGCCTGTATTTTTAATATAGGTTTGAAAGATTTTTGAGTACAGTCAAATACTTATAAAGTCGATGTGTGAGTCAAGATGAAATTGACCACTCTTGATTAACTTCAGGAAGAGAATAACTCGCTGTGCTTTAATTTAGCAAAACCTAGGCTTGGGTAATACTCGTGAGATGTCACGGGATTTATAAAATTTTGAGACACAATAGCGATGACTTGTATGAGTGCTGATAGTGTACTCAAAGTTGTCTTGAGCATTATTAGTCAAAGGGATAAATTATATGGTAACCATGGGCCAGGGTTCTAAGAATATTGCTTTGCATACATTCGACCTATCTGGATGTCAGAAACCATTGCTTGATGATAACCTCGATTGGTACAAGAATTGGTTTTTATGCTACCACTTAGGTTTGAACCTATGGGGTCACATATATTAGAGCTTGTAACCTGATTAGATGGTTAATTGATGATTGAGAATCATTTCGAGGTCAAATAGTCAATGCGATTGATGTTTGACCTAATGCAAGTATTGCAGGAGAATTGATTAGCAATTGGATTGCTAATTGGCTCGATTTGATTGAGCAATCAGGATGAGATCAAGTCTAATTGAATTAGATTCAATTTAATTTGATTTAGACTTAATTGGGTTAAGTCCAATTGATTTATTGGATAAGCCAATTGTAAGAGAAAATCAATTCCTAGTTGGACTAGGATTTAAGTGCATCTAATTCCAAATTGACTTTAGATTTAAATTAGAATTAAATATGATTTAATCTAATTTAATTAGGCTTCTAATTAGACTAGGATCAGTCTCAATTTGGTTATATTTTATTTGGTTTAAATTAGTTTTAATTTAGGTTCAAAATAGTTTTGACCTAGTCAAACATAAAGAGTCCCAGTTGGACTGGGACAACTGGGACTCTCACTCTTCCCTTGCGCCAATGGTCCCACACCTCAATATTTAATTCTAGATTTTTTTCTATGATTTTCATGCCTAAGAAATGATTTCCCATACTCCATTATCTCAAAAATTGGATTTAAATTTGATTTTGTCAAAATTAGAAAGTAGTTGTGCATAGGATTCTATTTGATAGAGTCCTAGTTATCCAAAACAACTCCTCTCTCTATGGAATTTTCTCCATGCGATCCTCTATTTTTTTGTGTGCCTCTCTCCACTTTTTGAGGTGTGGCTTTTATGTTCTCCATGCACATATCTGTGGAGGTGTCCAAGATATCATGGATAGATCCAGGAACTGACCATATCTCTCAGATAGTCGTGATGTTCTCATGTTGGCACTGCAAGTCATCTGACATTGAGCCCAACATGTGTCTTATTATCTTCATCCATCCACCTTTCCAAAGATGCTCTCTATTCAGCAATTGGATGGGCTAGTATAGTGCGTGGGTCCTGATCCAATACATGAGACAACTTTTCAAAATCCATAATAATTTTGTAGTTCCTTAGCCAGTCCTTAAAATTAGGTCTAGTCAATCTATGGTTATCTAAGATCTTGGCTAAAGGGTTGGATGCAGACATTTTTTTTGTAGAGAGTTAAAGTTTCTAGTTAGATTTTTATAATTACACTTTGATTAATTTACTTGAGGATTTTATTTTTAAATAAATTGGGATCTCATTATTTACTCGAATCCCTACACTCCCTTGGCAGAGATGCAAAAACCTTCATGATTAAAGACTTTTAGTGGATGGTGCGGTCCCACCGACTAGCTCACCATCTCATCTAATAGTTATTGATGATGTGTTGGTCGATGAGTAGACAACTCTTGTCCAATGATCCTCTAATCATGACACATCCAAACCTGATCTCTAATTCATGAAGCTCACCATGCTTGGAATATTGCTCCACTTCTTAGTTAAGTCAGACCCATAGTTGCATGAATTGGATTTTTGATTGGATCCCTCACCGTATCCAAAATATTGAGCCCAACCCATCCTCTAACCCATAGCATCCAATGCCTAATAGACATGATTGCATCTTTTTGGTACAACTGAACCACTATAACCAGTTGAGAACAACCAACCCCGGGAAGGGCAGTACATCTATAATGGTGGAAGATCTTAGACTTAATATTTTCTTAGAAAGATTTAATTTAGATCTCTTTAAACTTGAATTGACTTAGTCATAATAAATATGACTAACCTAGTGGCATGGGTTGGCTCGAATTCTTAGCCATCTCTATTTAGAACTAGGTCGACCCATACAGCTAGGTAAGTGAGACCAGTGGAAGGGATATGCCATTAACTTGACAAGAATGCATTTGAGTCAAGTATCTTTCAATTAAAAATTAGTCGATTGTATCTGCCAAACTTACCTTAGATACCAAATTGTCAAACCAGAACCAATTGAATTAGCTTACAATCCAAGCTCGAACCACGGAGCTAAATCAGGTCTTAAGTTGATCGAGTCACATCTCAATGTGATTTGACCTTGACCCAGACTTAATCCTATTAGGCTGGTAAAATCTAAGCTTTCTTTAATCCCACCTAACCAAGTCTTAATTTGATTTAATCAACTGCTAGACCTAATTGAGCTATCTAAGCTCGAATCCAATCTTATGAAGGTATCTTAGATCTAAAAATTTATAATTTTTTGATCTAATTGGTTTCATAATCCTAATACTTAATTAAGTTTGGGTTCATAAACAAGACATGTATCAAAATCCTAGGATTTCAGGATCTAGGGTTTTGCAGAAAAGTAAGTTCTGATTTTTGATTAAGAACAAATGCACAGCATCCCTATACACCATAAGAACATTCCATCGAATGGAAGGAGAGAGCCTTTAAACCCTACTTTATTTTTATGACTGGATGGCCAAGAAAAATGCCTTAATCAAAAATATATTTTCTACTATAATATAAGTTAGATCTAAAACGTGTATCTCATATACAATTATTGATCTAACTAATACATGCTTCGGATACATCTCATGTATCATAACTAAATCAACCATGCATACTTTTAGATCTAATATATCATATATTAAATCTAAAAAAATAGAATTTTAAATTTGAACACATCAAAACCATAATATTCTAGATATTTTATAGAACTATTCTATAACTAGTCTAAGTATGCATCTTTCATATCTCATATGAATAAATTAAAAATTAAAACTCTATTTTTTATTTTTTAAAACTTATTATAATAATTATAATATTAAAAAAATAGAAATAAAATAGATCTAAAAATATATTTAATTAAATTAATAATATGATTATACTAGACTACACATAGAACTATTCTATTCCTAGTCTAGTCATGCATCTTATACATTATAGATCTAAATCATTTTTTTTTTTTAATTTTCTAATTTTAGATCCAATCATATCTGATGTGATATCTAAAATTATTTAATATAAGATCATAAATATAAATTAAATTAGATCTAAAATAGATTTGAAGAACTGCCAACCTAGCTCTGATAATAGTTGAAGAAAAAATCCTATTTTCCATCATAGGATCGTTCAGATTTGATTGGATCTGAAGAAATATTTTAAAATTTTTTTCTAAAAATTTTAATTAGATATAAGATATCTCAAATTTGATCCTAAAAATTTAATAATAAAATAAAATAAAATAAAATCTAATTTAATTTTATACCTTATTTTTGGGTAATCGGATTATCCTGATGATGATCCTGATGCTCCTGTGGATCTGGATCGAGCCACACACATGCCCGGCCTCTACCATAGTATACCTGGATAGGATCTAGATATCTTCTTCTTCTGAGTTAATGCTCCAAAATTTAGATCTTGATCTGATCTTGAAGTTCTTCAAAACTCCTTTTGAAGAAGCAGCAATCTTCTCTTTCAGCAGTGCTGCCTTCTTCCTGATCCGGGTGCCAATACACTTCGGACTTCTCTTAAACTTGTGCATAATTCCTTGGGAATAGAGAGGAGAGAGAGAGGATCAGAGGGAGGCATGGAAGAAAGGAAGGCAGTAAATAAGTGGTAAAAATATACTAATAAAAATATTAAATTATAAAATAAATTAATCTATTTCTTTAGAAATTGATACTTTTATTAATCTTGTGCATGAAAGAAGGCCACTAATGTGAAGATCTTATTTTTTTAGTTTAGATGAAATAAATTTCAAGCAAAATGGACTTCAAATGAGCCCAAAATTAAATTTCAAAAAAAAAAAAAATTGGTTCGGTTCAAACCGGTTCAGCGGTTCGGCCCGGTTCGACCGCAATAGCAGATCGACCCACCGATGCAATGCTGACGTCAGAATTTTTTGTGGTGCACGATGGACCATCCGAAGGGCAATTTGGGAATTTCACAGTAAAAAGCGTGCTCCGATTGGCTGAAGAACACGGCGGTCCATGCAACACCGGGCTTGCGCATGGTCTATAGAGGGTAATTTGAGAATTTTGTCTGATCCAACGAGCGGCTTTCACTGAAATTTGATCGGATGGTCGAAACGAAGGCGCTGATGGACGGCATCTGCAGCTCTCGATCAAGATCCAATGGCTGAGATTCATTCCGACGTTAAACTAAAGATCAGAAGGCCTCTTTCTACATGATCGGATGGCCCAAATTCAATCCAAAGGTTGATGTAACGGCTGATATGAAATCTGACTTCATCTGAATTATTTTAAGGGGTTTTTAAGTGGTTTTGGGATCGTTTGATCAACATCTAACGGGTAGAATTATCCAGATCCTAATTTGAGTTATTTTGGGAGTCTTAAACCTAATTTCTAAGGGATTTTGGGGGGAAATCAATTTTTTAGCCTATAAAAACCTACTGTTGCCATGGAGAAAGGGGGAGAAGTCAGAAAAAAAAGAGAAAAAGAGAAAAAGGAAGAGAGTTAGAGAAATAAAAAAAATAAAAAGAAAAAGAGAGGAGAGAGGTAGAAAGAGAAGAGTGATTTGTAAGAGAAAGAAAAAAGTTTTTCTTCGACAATCAAGACATCGATCAAGGAGCTTCTTCTTCTTTGTCAAGTTCTCCACATCAAGAGCAACGGACAATCAATTTCAGCAATCAAACAGTCTAATTTCTCTATGCTTTTTATTTTATTTGCTGTTTTTGAACTTGTTATCATGAACTAAATTTTCTTTTACTCAGGCTAAGGTGTAGCCACTATTTTGATGCAATATTCAGTATGATTTATTTTTAAATTTTATTCATGAGGAGTATATAAATCTGATCTTAATGCTTTTAGATTACTGGCCATATTCTAATTGATCTGATGAACATAGATGTTATGGACCAAGTACATCTATGTTATTGCTTCTTGATTATATACCTTGTATTATGAATCAAATTAGAATTCATATGCATGCAAGAAATTTAGTGCGCTTTGGATGCAGCGTATTTTAATTAGAGGATTTTACAAAACTTAATGCATTAATATTTATTTAAATTATACCTGGATCAAAGGATAATTAATAAATATTGATAGTTTTGCTATGCCTGGACCAAAGGATAGTGAATAAATTAGGAGACTCCACCATCACATGAAATAAAATTAATCTAATAACCTGAATATTGTATTGACTGAGTTGGTGAACCGATTGCCTTAGTAAACCATTGCTCTTAAGTTTAAAACCCTAATAATTATACTTTCTCTATTTCCTTAAAATTTTAATTATTTTTTTATTTTGTTCTTTAATTTTTTTATTCTCATAAATCGGTCTTCTAAATAAAGCATAGGAAAGAGCTTTTCAATACTTATTTTTCAATCCTCTAGGGACGATACTCTACTCATTCACTTTATTACTTGATCGACTGGTGCACTTGCCATAGCTATAAAATTAGCACGCATCAAGTTTTTGGTGCCGTTATCGGGGATTGTGTCTAAAATAATATTAAAATTTTAATCTTAGCTTTACTTTAAAAATTTATTTTTAATTTTTATTATTTAAAAAAAATTATTTTCATTGCATGACACGTACTGGACATAGTAACTTACTACCTTTAGATTCAGAAATTGAAAGAACCATTAGAAGACTACAATAAGAAAGAAACATGGCAGCTGAAGATCCTAACGACATCAATCTAGGATTAGATATGACGACCGAAGGACAGCATGAAGCTATTCGACCAGTACATCATCCATTAAATGATTACATCACACCATCTATAGCCGATGCAGCTTCGAGCATCAGGAGACTGCCTGTACGAGCAAACAACTTCGAAATATAATCGACGATGATCCAGATGATTCAATCAACTGTCCAATTCAGTGGACACATGCATGATGATCCGAATGCCCATATTTCTAATTTTCTTGAACTTTGCGATACTTTTAAAATTAATGGGGTGTCGGATGATGCTATTAGATTAAGGTTATTTCCTTTCTCTTTATGGGATAAAGCTAAAAATTGGCTTCATTCTCTTCCTGTAGGTTCTATCACAACTTGGGATGTCCTAGCCCAAAAATTCTTAGCCAAGTACTTTCCACCTTCCAAGACTGCTAAGATGCGCAACGATATCACTTCTTTTATGCAGATGGATATGGAGACACTATATGAGGCTTGGGAGCATTTCAAGGAATTATTGAGGAGATGTCCACATCATCAACTACCCGTATGGCTTTAGGTACAAACTTTCTATAATGGTTTATCTCCTACTAATCATTCTATGATTGATGCAGCAGCAGGAGGAACCATTAACTATAAAATGAAGAAAGGAGCATTCGATCTGATCGATGAGATGGCATCAAATAGCTATCAATGGAAAATAGAGCGCATGATGCAAAAAAGACTAGCAGTTGTGCAGGGAGTAGATTGCGTGCCAACCTTATTAGCTGAAATTGCAGCCCTTAGAGCCGAAGTCAACAACTTGAAGGGATTAGCTATGCATATTCAGAGCATTACTTGTGACCTATGTGGAGGACATGACACGAGCAATTGCCAGACAGGTAATCTTTTTGCTAAAACAACCGATACAGCTAATTATATTGATAATTTTTTCAGGCCGCAACAAAACAATCCCTACTCCAACACATACAATCAAGGGTGGAGGCAGCACCCAAATTTCTCATGGAGTAATCAAAATGCAACACAACAGCCACCCCCGGGATTTCAAGTACCTGAAAAGAAGTCCAACATGGAAGAGCTGATCATCAAATTTATGCAAAACCAAGAAGTAACTATAAAAAATTTGGAAGCCAAACTTAGGCAGGACCAAATAGCAGCAATTCAAAACTTGGAGATGCAAATAGGTCAAATGGCTAAAATAATCTTCGAGAGACCTCAAGGATCCTTGCCAAGCAATACGGAGACAAATCCAAGGGAGCAAGTCAATGCTATCACCCTAAGAAGTGGTACAAAGTTGGAGGAGCCACATCAGAAGAATGAGACTGAAGAGCCAACTACAAATAAGGAACCATCAACTAAAATTCGTCAGTCACCAAAACAACCAAGCAGATGGATGGTCTCCAAGTATACGATTTGCCGATCCAAATGTGAAGCCCTACGTGCCGCCACTACCATTCCCAGAGAGACAAATACAGCATCCAAATAAGGAATTTTCTAACTTTTTCAAAATTCTAAAGAATTTACATATCAATATTCCTTTTGTAGATGCTATTACTCAAATGCCCAGGTATGCCAAGTTTCTCAAAGAAATCCTAACAAATAAGAAAAAGCTGAAGGAGCATGAGAGAATAAATTTGAATGAAGAATGCTCAGCAATACTTCAAAATAAATTACCACAGAAGCTAAAAGACCCAGGGAGTTTTACTATCCCTTGCATTAATGGTGATTGTAGTTTTGATAAAGTTTTATGTGATTTAGGAGCAAGTATTAATCTCATGCCTTTTTCTATTTTCAAGAAGCTGGGTCTAGGAGAACCAAAGCCTACCACTATTACTCTTCAATTAGCTGACAGATCCATTAAATATCCAAGAGGTATAGTGGAGGATGTCTTGGTAAAGGTAAACAAGTTTATTTTTCCTATTGATTTTATTGTTTTGATATGGAAGAAGATTATGATGTACCTCTTATTTTAGAGAGACCCTTTTTAGCTACGGGAGGAGCTTTAATAGATGTTCAACAAGAAAAATTAATTCTTAGAGTCCAAGATGAACAAGTTACTTTTAATGTTTTCAAAGATACTAAACATACTGATGATAATCAAACTTATTTTCTAATTGATATTATTGACAATCCATTATATGAGAATTTTGTAGAAAATAGGTTTGAGACTATAAAAGCAAGCAATGTCCAATTGAAAGAGGACTTGACCAAACATGAAAGTATTCCAATTGAAGTGGCACCAGATTGATCCACTTTAGAACTCAAAGAAAGTCAAGCTAAAGACTATAAATCAGAACTACTAGATAGGTTGTTTCTTTTCTTTTTAGTTTTGATCATTTTTTTTCTTTTATTTTTCAGTAATTTATGGTTGCTCTTTTACTGCTTTGGTGTGTATTTTCAATTTTGCAGAGAAAAATCAATGAGAGCTCCAGCAAAATTTCAAAGCTCCAAAGAACCAGACTAAACCAAATCAGGTGTATTCCTTCCTGTCCTTTATTACATCCTTTATTTTTCTTTCTCCTTTAAGATAATGTAGAATAATAATAATAAAAAAAAATCATGTGTCAAGAGAAAAATCTTGAGCAAGATAAACTAGATAAGTGATAAAAGATAGAATTATTTGCTAATGAATGTAATGAGTTAAAGAAGTAGATTAGTTGGTCAACTTTTAGCAGCCTACTTAGGTCATTAAAAGATTATTAGCACTTCTAATTGCACATGCACACTAACAAGGCAAAGTAGGTATTGATTATAAGGCCAACTGAGGATTCAATTATCACTGAAAATTGGTAATTAATATACATTCTAATCAAAGAAACTTGAATTTAAGGAAAGAGCTACCTGCCTAAAAATAAAATGCAAAAGATAGAGTATATGTGGATTGCCCAAAGCCTAGTAACTGGGTCTCTGCACCTAGGTCAAGTATGAAAATTCACATAAAACGGTGAAGGAAAAGCCAGGATGCTCAGCACAGTAAAAAAAAAAAAAGAAAGGGAAAGGCAGTATGAAAGCTACCTTAATTCATGAGTATAAAATTAAGAATGTATAAAAAATTGACCAAAATAGGTGATAAGAGAAGATACTTTTATTCTTTTAATTTAATACTGAAATGCTAAAGTTAGTCATCACGAACACAAGTGCTATAGATCTTTGATGTACTCTAAGAAAGTTTTTAATTGTATTGACTGAAAAATTTGCTTCTGAAGCTCAATGCTTAGTTAGCAGTATTTCCTAAACTTTTTGATCTTTAGTCCTAGATTTTATCTTTGTGATGGATAATCTTATTGAAACATGGTATTAAATAAAACATTGCTAAGGGACTAGCAATGACTAAGTCGGGGGGTGTGATAAGTGGTAAAAATATACTAATAAAAGTATTAAATTATAAAATAAATTAACCTATTTCTTTTAAAATTCATATTTTTATTAATCTTGTGCAGAAAAGAAGTCCACCAATGTGGAGATCTTATTTTTTTGGTTCAGATGAAATAAATTTTAGGCAAAATGGACTTCAAACGAGCCTAAAATTAAATTTCAAAAAAGAAAAAAATTGGTTCGGTTCAAATCAGTTCAGAAAATCGGTTCAACGGTTTGGCCCAGTTCGACCGCAATAGCAGACCGACCCACCGATGCAATGGTGACGTTAGGATGACGTCAGCATTTTTTGTGGTGCATGGTGGACCATCTGGAGGGCAATTTGGGAATTTCACAGCAAAAAGCGTGCTTCGATTGGCTGAAGAATGCGGCGGTCTATGCAACACCGGGCTCACTCATGGTCTACAAAGGGCAATTTAGAAATTTTGTCTGATCCAATGGGTGGCTTTCACTAAAATTTGATCAGACGATCGAAATGAAGGCGCTGATGGACGGCATCCGCAGCCCCCGATCGAGATCCAACGGCTGAGATTCATCCCGACGTTAAACTAAAGATCAAAAGGCCTCTTTCTATGCGATCGGATGGCCTAGATTTAATCCAAAGGTTGATCCAATGGCTGATATGAAATCCTACTTGATCTGGGTTATTTTAAGGGGATTTTAAGTAGTTTCTGGACCGTTTGATCAACATCTAACAGGCAGAATTACCCAGATCCTAATTTGAGTTGTTTTGGGAGTCTTAAACCTAATTTCTAAGGGATTTTGGGGGAAAATCAATCTCTTAACCTATAAAAACCTACCATTGCCATAGAGAAAGGGGGAGAAGTCAGAAAAAAAAGAGAAAAAGAGAAAAAGGGAGAGAGTTAGAGAAATAAAAAAAAACAAAAAGAAAAAGAGAGGAGAGAGGTAGAAAGAGAAGAGTGATTTGTGAGAGAAAGAAAAAGGTTTTTCTTCAACAATCAAGACATCGATCAAGGAGCCTCTTCTTCTTCGCCAAGTTCTCCACACCAAGAGCAACGGACAATCAATTTCAATAATCAAACAATCTAATTTCTCTATGCTTTTTATTTTATTTGCTGTTTTTGAACTTGTTATCATGAACTAAATTTTTTTTTACTAAGGCTAAGGTGTAGCCATTCTTTTGATGCAATATTTAGTATGATTTATTTTTAAATTTTATTCATGAGAAGTATATAAATCTGATCTTAATGCTTTTAGATTACTGGCCATATTCTAATTGATCTGATGAACATAGGTGTTACGGACCAAGTACATCTATGTTATTGCTTCTTGATTATATACCTTGTATTATGAATCAAATTAGAATTCATATGCATGCGAAAATTTTAGTGTGCTTTGGATGCAGCGTATTTTAATTAGAGGATTTCACAAAACTTAATGCATTAATATTTATTTAAATTATACCTAGATCAAAGGGTAATTAATAAATATTGATAGTTTTGCTATGCCTGGATCAAAGGATAGTGAATAAATTAGGAGACTCCACCATCACATAAAATAAAATTAATCTAATAACTTGAATATTGTATTGACTGAGTTGGTGAACCGATTGCCTTAGTAAACCATTGCTCTTAAGTTTAAAATCCTAATAATTATACTCTCTCTATATCCTTAAAATTTTAATTATTTTTTTTATTTTTTTCTTTAATTTTTTTATTCTCATAAATCGGTTTTCTAAATAAATCATAGGAAAGAGCTTTTCAGTACTTATTTTTCAATCCTCTAGGGACGATACTCTACTCATTCACTTTATTACTTGATCGACTGGTGCACTTGCCATAGCTATAAAATTAGCAAGCATGAACAACCTTGCGGCATGGTGGAAAGAAGAAGCACACAAACCCTAGGCATGGAAAGGGTTTAAATAGACCCTATTACGCCATGTAGTGCCACATCATCTGGGCCAATCAAAGGCCTTCATTCAATCAAATCTAAATCTGATTCATGGGTTGAGGTCATCTGATCCAATCAAATGAGAGTCCCTTAAAAAATCAGATAGGTGGCACTAACACTGAATAAATCCAAAATGTTTGGTGCCCAAGTGTTTGACAATATCAAAATATCCTGGAGTCCCATCTACATGGGACTCCTACCTTATCCACATGGGGTGCATGCCTAGGATAGCATGCACCCTCTCTCTTTCTTCTTTTAGTAGGGGGACAAGAGCCCCAGGTGCTCTCCAATGAGCACATGACACATGGCCCTTTATCCAAGTGTCCAGGGTCAACTATTGACCCTTGTCCGAAAATAAGAATTGGCAGGTGATGAGAATTGGCAGGTGATGTCTTAAATCCATCTAATGAATTAGGACAATCCTTTTCTGACCTAGACAAGCTTCAATCAGACTAATACAAGGTTCCTGAGTGAGTCCAAATAAATTTAGCTCAACCGAGTCGAACTAGAATGAGTACAGAAAGAGAATGTTTGGCTCAATCATGTGCTAGCATGATTTTCTTGAACCTAATTATATCTTATCCAAATTAACTAGACTAGGTTAGCCTAATTGATAACATCCAGACCCAAATCCTTATTTGTGTGATCCAGTTAGATTCAGTTCCATATGGTAATGAGACATATCGCGATCTCTAACATCAACATTATTGGGGATAAATCTTGCTCCCGCCAAAGTCCAGCCTGATGCTTAGCCTCATGCAACTAGTAATCATGGAAGAGCTTCGATCAAGAATTCTTCTTCAACGGTTGAACCCTAGCCGAACTCTTCCAGCGGCCAAATATTAGCCAAACTCCTTCAGCCGACTGAACTCTTCCAGCGGCCAAACCTTAGCCAAACTCCTTTAGTTAATCGAACTCCTCAACGATCGAACCCCAGTCGAACTCCTTCAGTCGACCAAACTCCTTAGCAGTCGAGCCCCGGCCAAACTCCTTTCAGATCTCTCCTACAATTGAATTTCTACAGGAGTAGGACTCCTTTCAAAATTTTCCTTTAGCCAAGTTTCTTCAGGAGCTGCACTCCTCTCGGACTTCTCCTTCAATCGGACTCCTTCAGGAGTCACACTCCTTCTGGATCTCTCCTTCAGACGGATGCCTACAGGAGCCAAACTCCTTCTGAATTTCTCCTTCAGTCAGATTTCTCTAGGAGCCAAACTCCTTTCAAACTTTTTTTCAGTCAGATTCCTCCAGGAGCCGAACTTCTTTCGAACTCCTCCAGCAGTCGGATTCCTTCAAGAGCTAAATTCTTTTCGAATTCCTTTAGGAGCCAAACTTCTTCCGAACATCTCCTTCAGTCAGATTTTTTTAAGACTCAAACTCCTTATGGATTTCTTCTTCAGTTGGATTTCAAACGCCTGCTTTCTTCGGATGGTTACGACTGTCATTTATCAATCTACTATAGGCAACCCCACTACTGGATGGTTACGATTATCATTAACAATCTATTATGAGTGACACCACTCTCCATAATAAATTCCATGTGGCCTAGAGCAGTTGACTATCGGATCGTTACAACAAGCTTTGTCCATAAAAAAGGATCCTTTAGAGATGTTTTCTCTAAGCTCTCTTCTCCTTCCCAAAACTCTACTGAATTCTTGCTTGAGCACTCCATTTCTATTGGCCAGAAGAGCTGACTTGATCATCGGAGGGTCCTATCAGAGCCACCACCACTAACTCTAGATGGAACTTTGTTTTATAGGTTACCTATGGTGACCTCTTCTTCCTCAACTCCAGCTCGATCTAGCGTCGATCAGATTCTACACCAATAAAATTGGCGCTAGAGGAAGGGCCTCTATTCTTGAGGAACCCTTGTTCTTAAAGGAGTGCTCATTCAACCCTGCCAACCTTCTTCTTCATGGTTCATCTCCATCCTCTTCCTTAATCCTAAGAAATGCCTCCAAAGAAGGTGACTACCTAGAGATCTACCACTTCTACCGTTAGTTCTGGGCCAGATCCATCTGTTTCTTGTCTATCGTCGGTGCTTCAACCACCACCTCCACTGATGGTCATAGTAGATCTGGAGCAATTTAACTCTGCTGATGCAGTGGGTTCAGGGCCTCATCGAAATGGTGCAGACCATGCGGCAGCCTCTGATGGTGATTTCATTAGAAAACCTATCATCAGGATGTCAGAAACCAGCCCCAAGGAAGAGCATTTGGCCTAGCATACTCATCACCCTTGGAAAGGGGAAACATAGAGTAGAGGATCCATGTTCGGATCATGATTCTCCTCCAGAAGAGAGCTTCTCCATCTACAGCTGGAAGCCATCCAAGATCTACGATCGAGATGACATCCTCAATCACAAACTATGGGAGATGGATCGACGGATTGAAGAACTCTACCATGTCGCCCTGGCTCCCCATGATGACGTCTGCATCAATCCTCCTTTCTCTCTCCAAATTATGCAAGAGCCTATTTCACCAAACTTCAAGCTTTCCCAACATGAAAGCTACGATGGAACCTCTAATCTGATCAATCATCTAGAAGCCTTTCGGACCATAATGCTGCTTCATGGTGCACCAGATGCCATATTATGCTTAGCTTTCTCATCTACCTTAAAGGAAGCAGCAAGAAACCGATACTCGATGTTGAAGCTAGGTATGATCTTCTTCTTTGATCAGATGAGCCATCAGTTTGTGGCTCACTTCGTCAACAGCCAACGTCCGCGTCGAGGTTTGAATTTTCTGATGAATGTCAAGCAGAAGGAGGAGAAATCCATCCGAACTTATGTCATCTGGTTTAATGCTGCTACATTGAAGGTCCAGAACCTAGACTAGTCTGTTGCAATGGCCACACTCAAGAACGGCTTTCAGAAAAATAATTTACTGTTCTACCTAGAGAAGAAGTACCCTAGGGACTTTGCCGATCTGCTAGCCTAGGCCGAGGGATATGCCCATACGGAAGAAGCCTTCAAGTTAAAGGATGAAGAAGTCATAGGAGAGCAGCGGGCGGACGAGTCTAACAGACCCACCACTGATGGAGGGCCAAATGAAGTTCGGCCGCACTCACGAACTCCCCCCGAGCGCAAGCGAGCCCGAACCTCTTCTTGAGCTCATCATCGAAGAAGCCTCGATAGAAGGGTATGAAGAAGTTCTCCCTAGAATGCTTTCAGCTCTGAGATGAAATCAAGGAGCTCATCAAAAGAGGTCGACTGGATCAATTTCTCAGATGCCGATTTGAAGCAAAAGAAGATCGACCAAGGGCACTGCCATAGCTAGAACCATCAATGAGGAAGGAACAACAAAGAGATCGACCATCTTTCGGCATCATCAATACTACCTCTGGGGGATTTAGTACTTCGGCAAGCCATCATCTCTCAGCCTCAAAGCTAGGAGAAGCTTGTCCCAAATTGGGAAGGCTAGTATGAAGTAGAGGAGATTGTCCGGCACGAAACTTATCACCTGAAGGAGCTCAGAGGAACAACGCTCCCACAATCTCAAAATTCAAAAAATCTGAGGATGTACTACCAGTAATTTCTCTTAAATAAAACTCCTTTGTTTCAATATTATTGTTTCTTAGTGAAAAAACTATGTGATGATAGGAAATAAGCAATCAATAGTGCCCATGTTAGGAACAAAAGGAGAATCTCATTCTGACATAAGCAAGTCAAAGTGTTTCAACCTCGATGTCAACAGGTGATAAGATCTCCTCCAACCTCAATTGGAGATAAAATCTCCCGTGAGCTTCAATGTCCACATCAATAGGAGATAAGATCTCCTTCAACCTTGGTTGGAGATAAGATCTCCCTCGAGCTTCAATGTTTACGTCAATAGGAGATAAGATCTCTTTCAAACTCGACTGGAGATAAGATCTCCCTCGAGCTTCTACGTCAATAGGAGATAAGATCTCCTTCAACCTCGGCTGGAGATAAGATCCATTCCGAGCTTCAACGTCTACATCAATAGGAGATAAGATCTCTCCCGAGCTTCTATATCAACAGGAGACAAGATCTCCTTGGACCTCGACTGGAGGCAAGATCTCTCCCGAGCCTCAACCTCAACATCAACCATGACTAGAGACAAGATCTCTCCCAAGCTTCAATTTCAACGTCAACCTCGGCTGGAGACAAGATCTCCCTCGAGCTTTAATTTCAATGTCAACCTTGATTGGAGATAAGATCTCCTCCGAGCTTCAACATCAATATCAACAGGAGATAAGATCTCCTCTGAGCTTCAATCTCTATGGATGCAGAGCCCAGAAAACAACTTTGGCAATCATCTTTTATGTACTCTCCTCCTTCAAATTTTAAACTCAAAAGTGGGGGGACTATTATTGGAGATAAACCCCACACCCGTCGAAGTTCAGCCTGATGCTTAGCCTCATGCAACTGATAATTATGAAAGAGCTTCGATCGAAAATTCTTCTCCAGCTGTCGGACCCTAGTCGAACTCCTCCAACGGTCAATTATTAGTCGAACTCCTTCAGCCAGTCAAACTCCTCAATAGTTGAACTTCAATCGAACTCCTTTCGGATCTCTCCTATAGTCAAATTTTTACAGGAGCATGACTCCTTTCGAATTTCTTCTTCAGCCAAGTTTCTCCAGGAGCCACACTCCTCCCAAACTGCTTCTTTAGTCGGACTACTCTAGGAGTCACACTCCTTCCAGATCTCTCCTTCAGATGGATGTCTACAGGAGTCGAACTTCTTCTAGATTTCTTCTTCAGTCAGGTTCCTTCAGGAGACAAACTCCTTTCAAATTTCTCCTTCAGTTGGATTCCTTCAGGAGCCAAACTTCTTCCAAACTCCTCCAGCAGTCGAATTCCTTCAAGAGCCAAATTTCTTCTGAGTTTCTTCAGGAGTTAAACTCCTTCCGGACATCTCCTTCGATTGAATTTATTTAGAAGCCAAACTCCTTACGAACTTCTTCTTCAGTTGGATTTTGAACGCCTGCTTCCTTCGAATGGTTATGACTGTTATTTATCAGTCTACTACAGGCAACCCCACTACCGGATGGTTACGATTGTCATTATCAGTCTATTACGAGCAACACCACTCTTCGTAATAAATTTTATATAACCCAGAGCGATCTACTACCAGATGGTTACAATAAGCTCTATCTATAAAAAGAGACCCTCTAGATACATTTTCTCTAAGCTCCCTTCTTCTTCCCAAAGCTTTGCTGAATTCTTGCCTGAGCACTACATTTCTATTGGTCAGAAGAGCTGATTTGATCGTTAGAGGGTCCTACCGGAGCCACCACCATCGACTCTAGATAGAACTTTATTTTGTAGGTCACCTACGGCAACCTCTTCTTCCTCAACTCCAGCTCGATCCGACGTCGATCTAATTCTGCACCAATAAACATCATCAAAATACCTTTTGATGGATCAAAACTTTTTTGATTTACACAATTAGAATAATTGATCATCTAAATTATTTTAATTACTCTCAAAATCCACCAGTGATACTTAGCAGTATATGATGGCAATCCATCAAAACCGAAAGCAAATATCTCGATGTAGCTACTTATGTGATTGGATTCTTCTATCTTGAGCCCTAACTGAATTGGGGTTAAGATAAACTCATCAAACCCAATATCTATCATATGAATTAATCATTCAATTTGAGTCTGATGTAAAATCCTAATAGAAACTCTTTCTATCATATTCACACTGCCCTGGCCATGGGCATATGAACTCGATCTCATGATCATTATAGGGCTACTCCTCATCTATCAAGATAGATAGATCTTCTATTGGTGCAATCCAATTCCTACAATGAACATGCTATAGCCAACATACATCTCAAGATTCTGAATGGCTAGAAGATTGAGTTATAGTATAGTCAAACTATAATACCCTCAAGGTGAACTATTGATGTATCTCAGGTCAAAAAATCAGACACACCACTGTAGCATCGAGCTAGTCATTCACGAGAACGTGGACTTTCTTATGACTACTCAAGATGGTCATGCTTAGTGCCCTCATTTTCTAATGAGTACCTATACTCTCACTCCTGTGTCTCCATACCGTAGACTCAAGACTCATCTATCCTAAGAAAGCAATCATACACCAGTCTTTCGGATCGATCATCATCCTAGTGATGATCCTATGGTTGGGAGCTTTTTAAGAGTTAATTATGAAAACTCATGTCTTAAATTTTCAACTCTTAAAAATATGAGTTATCATTTTCATTTACTCAAAGGATGCATCATAGATACTATTTACATAATGTGATAGAATAAAATTAATTTTTTATTAATTTAAGTTAAAATTATAAAATTACTCTTAGAAGTATATTACAAGTATCAGCCAATCTGGCTTCTAGGGCACACATTTAATAACTTTGACCTAGTCTTCCTTATCTTAAGGAGATGCCATCTAATTCTTTTTGTATGCCATTATTTTCTTCCCTTTTTATGTGTGGTCTACATGCTTCTCATGCCAGATTTTTAGGGGTAGCACCCAAGAGTTGGACGCCCCCAAAAACTCTTGATTTGTTTTCATAAAACAAGATTATTTTAACCTTATCTTGGGTTGTTATAAGGCATAAATTTCTTAGGACTTTTCCTATGAGATATCTTGGGTTTTTTCCATGAAAAACATCAAAAAGAGAGAGGTAGAGGGGCATGGGGGTTTAGAGCTCCAAGATGGTTGGGGCATTTGATTTCATTAGGACATCAATGGTTGATGTCCTGATGAATACATAAGAAGAGAAGAAGGTCTTCTCTTTAAGGTTCTTTCAAGAACTTTTTCTTCTAAATCTCTTGTGAGTTTTATCCCATGAAAATCAGAAAAAAGAAGCATGAGAAAGTGGTGAGGAGAGAGTCTCCTCATGTTGGAGTGTAAGTTCTTCTTTAGGACAAAGCTAAGGTTTGTCCTAGAGAAAGAAGAACTGTAGGGAAGAAAGGTTCTTCTTTATTTTTAATGTTTTTCTTTTGATCTTATTTTTGAGAAAAATAAGAGAGAAGAATTTGTTCTTCCTCCTTTTTATTCTTCATCTCTTAGAGTATCCAAGAGATCTAAAGAATTTTTTTCAGATCAACCATCAGGAGGGATTCACAAAAAGCTAGCACTTCGAACAAATCTGCGTTCAATGAACCTTCGATTAGAGTTATGATCTCATGTAGATTATCTGTAGAGGTTGGATGCGTGTGCAGCTCCAAAAGCAATAATGAAAATCAACCATAGAATTCTCGACCCGTGTGAAGGTAAAAGATTTGATCTCTTCTCTCACGTAAATGTGATCTAGATTTAGATCTAGAACTGTTCTAGATCTAGGATATTGATTTGATCAATATCAAAGTATTTATTTTTAGATTTAAGAATATATTATGATATGTTATAGATCCTAGATGTAGGATTTAGTAATTAGATTACATACTTTTGTAGATTAAGTAGTTTAATCTACATCTTCCACTGCATTTTATTTCAAAAATATTTTAAAATTCAAGCATGACACCCTATATATTTTCCAACAGTGGTATTAGAGCATCAAGATTTTATTATAACATGATTATATTTTTATTAAAATAAATCTAAAAAATAAAACTTTTAAGATCACACATACTGCTATAAGGCTGTCCTACTGTAAGGTTTATCCCTTACAGTGTAGAGGTTGTCATAGTATGTGGTGATCTATTTTTGAATCATGAGTAAGTTAGATATGATCTAAAATAAATAGATATTAGATCTATTTTAGTTTATTTAGATTAGATCTAAATAATATCGGATTGCATGTATTGCTATAAGGTTATCCTGCTGTAAGATTTACCCCTTATAATGGAGAGGTTATCCTAGTATGTACTGCCCTGAATAATTTAAATCAAAAATATGTTAGATAAGATCAAAAATAATTTATAATTTATTTTTAAATTTTAAATCTAATTTTAAATAATTTATGATATGTTTTATGTTTAGATCTAGATCCTATTGTTGCATATGTTCATATGTATCTTTTATTTTGAATCTAGAGTGTATATGATATATTTATTTTATAGAATTTAAATTAAAAACTTATTTTCTATAAAATTCTAGATTCAAAATCCTAGGATATGATCAAAATATTAAAACAAATTAGATCTAAAACCATATATTAAATATAAGTCAATGTAAACTATTTATAATTTAAAAATATTTTAAATGATTAAATCAAAAATTAGTTTTGAGGTTCCATAAAACCCAAACCCATAATCTTTGAACTTAATTGAGAATTAAGTGATTATTTAGGATCTAGGTTTTTGATTTAAAGATCCTAAGATAATTTCATAAAATATGGATTAAAGGGTACTGGGTTAGCTTTGATCAAGTCATTAACTGGGTTAGACCTAGGGTTAGATTAAATATCGACTTAGTTAAGAGATTGATTAAATCTAATTAATAGTTAATTAGGATTAGGTCATTTCTTTAGATCAATTCAATAGTTGTAGTTGATCAAAGTTCATACACCTAACAAATGGATACTGATCGTGTCTCAGTGATCGAGCCCAAGTTTTTAGGCAGATCAAATCAAAACTGATAAATTGATTGGTATCTAAGATAAGTCTAGTATCCCAAACTGATAGTTTTTAATTGGCAACCTACTTATCTGGCCATTTCTGATGGTGTCTAAGGCAAGCTTTGGCAGACCTTTCCATCGATCTCACTTACCTGGTCAATGTGGTTAATCAGGTCTTAATTAAGTTACTCATTGATTCATGCTAACTCATGTCACATAAAAAATTAGGGAGACTGATTTTATTGAGCGAGACTGATCTAGGTGCCCACAGACTAGGATCCTAGTTCTTATCAAAGACTTGAGAAGTCAGTGGGAGGACTTGACTTGGTGAAGTCAGTGGGAGCAAATTGATCTATATTCCTTCTATCCTTAAATTACTAATTATTTAAATTTTTTAAAATTATTAGATTCTTAAAATGATAAAGTTATGAAGATAACTAAGTCATAGCCTTTCATTAAGTTGGAAGATAATGGATCCATTAACTCAATAATCATTGGAGGCCCAAAGGCCTGGTGCTTATTGACTAATGAAATTATCATTCATAATATGATAACTTGAAAGCATCTCTCTAATGGTGGTTAGGTTGGCCAACCAAAGTTGGGCTTAATTATTCATTGGTTAGATATACCAAGTATAGTCATGTTAATGGTTGGACCTAACTAGATCCTTACAGTGGAAGCTAAAGCCAACTAGTTAGGCTTCTGGGGAAAAATTAAATTACTAGTTGTTTGGAGAAATAATTTGTTAATGAACCTACCCATAGATGCACATGGATTGGTCAACTAATATCGGGCTTGTGTGTAGTCTATGTAGATTCTAGTACCTACTAGAAAATTAAAGTAATTTTCTAAATTGGAGGTAGAGGCTACCAATTCAAATAAAATAATGGGAGAACCTTAAGATTAAAGTCCAAGTCTCTAGGCTTGAAATAATTCATATACATTACATCATCGTTCTCTTTTCTTAAATTAAGACCAAACCCTAATTGCTCCAATTACTGTTAGACAGTGATGACTTATGTGGCCCAACTTTGATAATTAGTATTGAAAGTTGAATTTGGTTCAGTAGTAGGAATGGGTTCGTATTGGAGCTTCTAAGTCCAGTCAAAATAATTAGTCCAATAATGACCCAAATTTGGTATAGTGCTTCTATTATTAGAAGTAGGGTCATAGGAAGAAGAATTGTCTTACCTTTCTTAATTATAACAGACTGAACAAGAGAAAGGAGCAAGAGTTGCTCATCAAGGATGTTATATGATAACATCTTGAAATTTCTCTATATGTAGTCCTACCATCTGGATATTATATACTAGTGGTCTTATGCAATTCGTTGCATGAATTTTAGGTTAGTGGAATGTCTAAAAATGATGAGAGATTTCTAAACATTAGGAAACAATGTTTTGTTCCAATCCTTGCTTTAGGAATTTTTAAGCTTATTTTCAAAAGATGCCATTTTGAGTGATTGTCACTGTTGTCCATCATTTATAATAAATGTGATCTCTATTGGCCTTTTAGTCGGAAATGGGTATCATTTATCCATTAAAGGGATTGTTGTGATATTATTATGAATAATATTATAATAATACATGGATAATAAAGAAATAAAATTTAATATTTATAAGTCTGTTAAGTGTAATGTACATATTTAATAAACATCCAAGTTAAATTATGTCATGGATGTCTATCTTTGGCATTATAGGCATAGTCATCTTAACAAGAATAGGATAAATAGATTAGCATGAGAGAAAAACCTCGATATCAATGATTGTGACTCATTGATAGTTTGTGAGTCTTGTCTTCTTGGAAAGATGATAAAATCATCTTTTACTGAAAAAGATGAATGAGTCGATAAAGTTCTGAGTCTCATACATAGTGATGTATGAGGATCGATGAACTTAAGTGTCAGAGAAAGATATCAATATTTCATTACAAATGACCTATCTGAGCATGGATGCATCTAGCCTGAATCATTTTAAATATTCAAATGATTTAATAATAAAATAAAAAAATAAACTAAAAATGATATTAGAACTCTTCGATCAGATTGAGGAAGTGAATACTTATCTAGTAAGTTTGTAGCATATTTAGGAGAGAATAGGATTCTCTCTTAGTAGATTTCTTTTGGAACATAGTGTATTTAAAAGAAAAAATTGAACTTTGTTAGATAAGGTTCAATCCATGATAGGTTCGCTAGTCTGCCTGCTTTGGGGTTGTGCTCTTATAACTACTTATTTTACTCTAAAAATATACCCAGTAAATTTGTTGTAAATCTTCATATGGGATATGGATCGAGCATAAACCTAGACCCTCTCACCTTCAGATTTGGAGTTGATCGGCTTATGTCTAAGATTTGCACATAGATAAACTTGGATCCTGGTCCAAAAGGTATTTAAGGATTATTAATTCTACCATGCTGAAGAACATAAGATGATAATCAGCAATAGGGCATTTCTTTTGGAAAGAAGTTTCTTAGAGAAGAAACTGATGCCTATTAAGTTGAACTTGGAAAGTTTGACTAGTACAAAATGAACTAACTTAATCTAGTAAACCTACAGAACTAGATTTGATCAGATCAAATTTGGAGTCTATTAAAGTGGCATATTTAAGGAGATCCGATAGAGTATCATGTTAGTCAGATAGATACTTCAGTATCTTGGTTCGGGATGGTGATCCTGTTGAGCTCGATCAGAACAACAAGGATCCAATCACCTATAGGAATGTAATGCAGTGGTGGCTTAGAGCCATATAATCCAAATTGAAGTCCATGGAATTAATAGTATGTGGACACTAGTTGATTCACCTGAAGGAAAAAAATCCATTGGGTGTGAATAGATTTTCAAAAGGACTAGAGTAGTGCAGACAAGAAGGTAAGGACCTATAAAGCCCATCTGACAATCATCTCAGAGTTCAAATATACATTTTGAATGTATACCTTTGTTATGAACAAAGACAAACCCTGCATTTATAATTGGGCAAAATGTTCTCTAGTGTTATTCCTGGTGTTGTCTATGGATGAAATTTTCTTAATCGAGGATGGCATTCCAGCATTGTAAGGAATAAAGATTTGGCTGTCATCTAATTTTTTTCATATTCAAGACCAGATATGGTATACTCACTAAGGATAGCGAGTAGATACCAGTCTGATCTAAATGAGAACTATTGGAAGATTGTATAGACAATCCTTAAGTATTTAAGAAATACTAAGATCCAATGACTCAAATATGAAAATACTGACTTAAAACTTATGGATGTTTTGATTCTAGTTTTTTAGTTAGATCAAGATGACAGTAAGAAAAGTGTCGGGTCATATCCTAATTGTAGGAGAAATCTAATAGAAAGCTTCCAAGTAGGATACTATAGCCTATTCAATTAGTGATGTAGAGTACATCGTGGCATATGATGCTATAATGTAAGTTGTGTAGTTATTGAGATTCATTAGTAGGTTTGGAGTGGCACCCTCCATCGATGGTCCAGTCCTATCATAGCACTGAAACCATAGCTCAAGCTAACAAACCAAAGGACCAGTATATTCTGTATCACTATCACCTTTGATTTTAGATCAGGATGACGCCAATTTTTGGAAGATCGATGAAAAAAGAGAACTTGACTGATCCATTTGCTAAGACCTCGAAACTAAGGAGTTTTATGAACTCAAGTAAAAGATAGGATATTTGATATCATTTTAATTGGCTTTAGTCCAAGTGGGAGTTGTTAGAAAATGTGTCGTAAAGCTAATCATCTAAGTGATAGATGATTGAAATTAGTATATGAATTATCTAATAACAATAGTTATTTGGCTGGTTCATCATTGAAGTTCTATCTTCCTTAAATGAACTTCTAAATTATGATGAAGTTCTTAGAACCATAATCAATCGATAAAGAAGGATTTATCGGATGGTTCTTAAATTGTTCACGATCAAATGATAAGTTACTAACAAAGATGATAACTTATCGAGTGTAGGTTGTTGTATGCCATATAAGTTGATTATCCTCATAACCAAGTGGTGTGGAGATACTGGTATGGCATACAAGTGAGATGTATGAGTATATCTGCACTGAACGTGACTAATGTAGCACTCTACTATCAAGAGTAGCTAGCTAAGCCTAATGGATATAAGTATCCCTCTTACCTAAGATCACCATGGTTACTTTTAAGTAACTCACTATACTTTGGTGCCAAACTACCTGTATTTCTAATATAGGTTCAATAGGTTTCTAGGTGTAGTCAAGTACTTATAAAGTCGGTATTTAAGTCAAGATGGAATTGACCACTCCTGATTAACTTCAGGAAGAGAATGACTCATTTTGTTTTAATTTAGCAAAACCTAGGCCTAGATAATCCTCGTGAGAAGTCATGGGATTTGCAAAATTTTGATTTACAATAGAGATAACTTGTATGAGTGTTAGTAGCATACTTGAAGTCATCTTGAGCATTATTGATCAATGGGATGAATTATATGGTAACTATAGGATAGGGTTCTAAGAATGTTGCTTTGCATATATTCGACCTATCCGAATATCGGGAATCATTGCTAAATTATTACTTTGATTGGTATAGGAATTGATTTCTATGCTACTGGCTTAGGTTCGAACCTATAAGGTCACATATATAAGAGATTGTAACATGATCAGATGATTGATCGATGATTGAGAATCATTCTAAGATCAAACAATCAATACGATTGATGTTTGACCTAATGCAAGAGGATCGATTAGCAATTGGATTGCTAATTAGCTTAATTTAATTAATCAATCAGATTGAGATCAAGTCCAATTAAATTAGATTTAATTAAAATTAATTTAGACTTAATTAGATTAATTCAAATTGATTTATTAGATAAGCCAATTGCAAGGAAGAACAAGTTCCAACTCAACTAGGACTTGAGTGTACCTAATTTCTAATTTGATTAAAAATTAAATTAAATTTAAATATAACTAAATCTAATTTAATTAGGCTCATAATTGGATTAGGATTCTCTACTAATTAGGTTGACTTAAATAAAATTTGGATTGGGTCCAAAAATTTTTGGCCTGGTCTAAAGAAGAAGAGTCTTAGTTAGACTAGGACTCATCTTCCCTTATGCCATTATGATGTTCCACGCCCATATTTAATTCTAGATTTTTTACGTACATTATTCCACACCTAAGACTGATTTCCCATGCCCTATATCCTGATGAATTTGGATATAAATTTTGACTTGGTCTTATTTGGAAGTTAGTTTGAATGAGTCAAACTAAATAACAATTTTAATTTGTTAAAACTCTTCTCCTCTCTCTATGAAAATTGACCAATGCCCCATATCTTTT
Source organism: Cocos nucifera (assembly GCA_006176705.1). Classification (NCBI taxonomy): domain Eukaryota; kingdom Viridiplantae; phylum Streptophyta; class Magnoliopsida; order Arecales; family Arecaceae; genus Cocos; species Cocos nucifera. Next base: position 127,636 of record QRFJ01001064.1, on the reverse strand, counting down.
TCGTCACCCTTTTTCTTTCTTATTTTTGGTGTGAATTCTAGGTTCTCCATGCACAAAATTTTTGGAGGGCATTCAGGAGTTGGATGTCCCAAAGCTAATCATCAGTCTATTGATGGTTGAGCTATTTTATAAATATAATTAATTTATTAATTAATAAAATATATTTTTGATATTTTTTATCATAAAGTATTCATCTTCTAATGAACTCCATTATTATGATGAAGTCCTTGGGACTATTTAGCTTTGATAAAGAGGGGATTTATCGATTAGTCCTTAAAACTATTCATGACCAAATGATAAGCTGTTAATTAGGACGACAGCTTCAATCAAGCATAGATCGCTGTGTGCCGTATAGGTTGATTATCCTCTTAACCAAGAAGTATGGAGATATTACTATAGCATACAAGTGAGATATATGGGTACATCATTATTGAACGTGACCAACTCTAGAGCAATCTGCTGTCGAGAATGTCTCTGATGGGATATAGGTATAAGTATCCCTTAGACCTAAGATCACCTCAGTGACTTGCAAGCAACTTACTATGCTTTGGTACCAGACTAACTAAATTTTTAATTCATTAATAGAAGGCTTTTGGGCACAGTGAAGTACTTGCAAAGTCAGTATGTGATCAAGATGTGATTGACCACTCTAAGAGTTGGAGAATAATGTATCACTGTGTTTTAATATAACAAAATCTTGGTCAGGATAATCCATATGATAAATTTGATATTTTAAAATATAATGTGGACAGCTTAATCAGAGTTGATAGTTGAACTCTGAGATGTCCTACGAGCATTTTGGTTAAGAAGATGAATTATATGGAAACTATATCCATATGGGTTCTAAGGATGTTGTTCTACACATTTGACCTATTTGGCCATTGGATACCATTGCTAGATGGTTACTTTGATTAGTATAAAAATTTATTTCTATGCTATTGACTTAGATTTGAACCTTTGAAGTTACATAGATTAGAGTTCAAGATCTAATTGGATGGTTGATCAATGATTAAGAATTAGCTTAATTTGATTAAACCAAAGGGCTATGATTAGGTTTAATTAAATATATTTTAATTAGATTTAATTTGAATTTGATTGGATCAAGTCTAATTAGTTTATTGAATAAGCCAAGTACAAGGAAGAACTAGTCCTAGTTCAACTAGGACTTGGGTCAACTTAATTTTTTAATTTGATTAAAAAATTAAATCTAATTTAATTTAATTTAATTAAGTTCTTAATTTATTTAGGATCTAATTTAATCATGTTAAATTAATCCTAATTTAATTTGGTCATAGATCACTTGGACCAAGTCAAAATAGGAATCCTAGTATGACTAGGACTCCCTATTCCTTGCGCCATTGACCCGTTACACCCTCCGTGCCCCTTCTCTTTGATTTTGAACATGGAAAAACCTTTTCCTAGGCCTTCATGCATGCCCATAGCCTTTCCTTATTCGTTAGATGGCATTGGGTTGTGGACCAAGTCAAACTAGGAGTTGGTTTTGACTTAAATTCTATGAGATAGAATTTTAAGTACCTAAAACTCCTTGCTTTGTGCCACCCACATCCCTGATTTTTCTCTCATTATTTTGTGGGAAAGAAGAGGATTTTGTGTGCTTATTCCTGATGGTCCACGGCATAAAGAAAGGAGGGGGCACCCAAGTGTTGGTTGCCCCAACTAGTTGCCTTTACTGGACCTGCCTTGTCTAGGTGTTTGACCTAGACAAGACTCTTCCATATCTTAATATTTAAAATAATTTTGGACTGATATTTTTGTAAATTCTAGATCATTAAGAGACCTTTAGGGCATATAAAAATTAGAAGAAAATAATATTGGGGCATGGGGATTTCATAGACACCAATCTAAGTATCTAGGTGAGAGAAAATAAGAAGAAGAAGAAGGGTTCTTCATCTAGGGTTTTTCCTTGATCTCTTCCTCCTTCTTTAGATATTTTTGAGAGCTGTCTTAAGTTTATAATCTCTTTCCCTTGCTTTTAAAAATTGGAGAGTCTAAGATTTGAAGAAGATGATTTTAGATCGATCGTCGAAGAAGGATCAGCACAGTACTAGCATACTGTGCTGATTTTCTGCATCAGAATTTTTGATCGTGATTCGTTGGCTCGTGTGGACGACTCCTTGAGGCTGGACATATGTGTGACTTGCAACATCATCCTCAAGCCTGGATCAGCATGTTAGAATGTCTAACTTACATAGGTAGCAAAGATCTGATCTCCTGTTACTCAAATGATTCCGATCTAGTGTAGAAATATGTTGATATGATCAACACTTCTTCTTTCTTTATGTTTTTAGTTTCTAATTTAATCTCATGCCATAATTATGTAATATAATATTATATCTAGGATATTCTCTAATTTTATAAATAAATATTAATTTATTTAAGTCTTTTCCTACCTAATCTTGAAAAAGTTTCAAGATCTAGCCTTAAAATCGTAGATTTGGTTCCTACAATTGGTATCAGAGCCTAGATTATTTATTACATGATTACATATGCTTATTTAGATTATTTCTTAGATTAGTTATAATTTATAATCTCATTATTAAATTTAAAATAAAAAATTTTGATCACACAAACTGCTATAAGGTTGTCTTACTGTAAGGTTTATCCCTTACAGTAGAGAGATTGTCCTAGTTCGTGCTGATCTACTTCTTACTATAAATTTATTAGATATAATCTAATTTTATTTATAATTTATTATATTTAAAATAATTTTAGATCTAAAAATAAAAATTTTAGATTGCACGGACTGATTATAAGGTTGTCCTACTGTAAGGTTTATCCCTTATAGTGGAGTGGTTATCCTAGTACGTGCTGATCTAAATTATTGATCATAAAATTTTAGATTAGATCTAAAAAAATTTATGATCTAATTAAAAATATTTTAATCTAATTTTAATCATTATAAATGTGTTAGATTTGATCTAAGATAATTTATGATTGATTGGAATTGAAATTGTTTTAATTACATAAACCTATTTAGATTAAATCTAAAATAGTTTCATTCTTATCAAACTTACATATTGATTATGAATCAAACATGCAACTTGATTGGTAGAACCATATTATAAAGATATTTTATAAATATAAAAATTTCTTTTAAAAAGTCGAACCCCAACCCTTAGCCCAAAACTTATTTAAGAATTAAGAAGTTGTTTGATTAGGATCTAGGATTGTAAATTGAAGATCCTAAGACACAAATCATAACACATTGGATTAAATAGATTAGTGAGGATTAGGTCCATTAATTGGGTTAGACCTAGGGTTAGATTAAAGAATGAACTTAATTAGAGAATTGACTAAATCTAATCAATTATTGTCTTAGACTAGGTCAAGGATTCTCTAGATCACTTACAATAGTTATAGTTGGTCAAGTCTAAGATGGACTTGATTCTTGGCTATGCGGTCTAGCATGAATTGTTAGGTTGATCTAATCAAGACTAATTAAATTAGTTAGTATGTAAGATAAACTAAATTGATGGTCTTTAATTAGCAGCCTACTTATCTGGCCATTTCTGATGGTATCTAAGGCAAGCTTTGGCAGACCCTTCCACTAATTGAACTTATCTGGCCTCTTAGTGAAATTATGTTTTGATTGGATCACTTGACTATTCGAGCTGACCCATGTCAGTTAAGTAAATCAGTGTGACTGATTTAGGTGCTCCTTAACTAGCCTGTTAATGGTCTCGCTTAAACTGACTTGGTGAAGCTAGTGGAAAGATCATGACAAGCTGATTCATCTAACATTCTCTCTTTCTTAAATTAAAATTCTTTAAAATTATTAGGTCCTTAAAATAAAATAGTTATGGTGATAACTAGATCATAGCCTCCCATTAAGTGGATGATAATGGATCCATTAATTGGATAATCATTAGAGGCCCATAGGCCTGGTGCTTATCCGCTAATGGAATTATCATTCATAATATGATTTCTTGGCCGCGTCTCTCTGAATGGTGATTAGGTTGACCAACCATAGTTGGACTTAATCATTCATTAGTTAGATGGACCAAGTATGATCATATTAATGATTGGACCTAACCAGGAATTTCAATGGAGGCCCTAGCCAACTAAAAAGATACATGGGGCAAAATTAAATTACCAAAAATTATTTAAAAAAGCAATTGGTTATGAACCTATCCTTAGATGTACATTGGTTGACCAACCATAGTTGGGCTTGTGTGCAGTCTATATAAATTCTAGTATCCACTAAAAAATTAAGGTAATTTCTCGAATTGGAGGTAGAGGCTACCAATTGAATAAAATAGTGGAAGAACCTTTTGATTAAAGTCTAAATCATTAGGTTTAATGAATCAATTACTAATTAGGCTTTTGATTCTTCTTTATGTAGTTAAACTCAAACCATAGTTGCTCCATTCACTGTTAGACAATGATAAACTTATGGGACCCAACTTCGATAATAAGTATCGAAAGTTGAATGTTGTTCAGCAACACGAAGTGATTCTTGCTGGAGCCTCTATGCCCAATTTAAACATAAGATCCATGAATAACCTAGATCAGGCAAAATGCTCTCACTATATGAAGTAGGGGCATTGGAAGAGAAACTATCCTTAGTATCTTGATTTTCATGAACCCAATAGGCTGAATAAGAGAGTTGAGCAAGTAGTAGCTGATCAAGGATGTTATATGATAATATCTTTTAATTTCTCTGTTTGTGATACTTCTACTTGGGTATTGGATACCAAATGTTTAGTCCATATTTACAATACGTTGTAAGGACTTCAAATTAGTAGAAGACTTAAAAATAATGAGTGATTCCTGGATATTTGAGATGGAAGGTCTATTCCAGTTCTAGCTATGGGAATAGTTCAACATATTCTCAATACTAATATCATTTCTTTAAATAAATATTATTATTGTCCTTCCTTTCTGATGAATATAATCTCTATTGATCTTTTGGCCAAAGATGATTATTATTTATCTATAAAGAAAGATTATTGTGATATCATTATGAATGATATTACAATAATGCAAGGACAACAAAGAAATGATATTTATATTTTATCACAGCCTATAAGTGTAATGTATATTTCTAGAAAATATTTTAGATTAGATAATGTCTCCGATATCTACCTATGGCACTATAGGTTAGGTCACATAAATAAGAATAAGATAAATAGGTTGACTCAAGAGGAAATCCTCGAAGTCAATTGTTAGGAGTAAACCCTCACCTGCAGAAGTTTGACAGAATGCCAGGTCTTGAGGTGACCTCGTTCGCTGACAACAACCATGACCAACTTCAACCAGTGAAGAATTTCAGCTTAGCACCAAAACCACGGACCTCCAACTTGGACTTGCTAGCCGACTTTCTCTATTCTGATTGCCAGCTTTTTTAGAGAACTCCAAAACCTACAAGGCATTGTTAGTTTCATCTAGACGAGCTTGAACAGTGATGATAGTCCTTTAAGCAATTAAGTATTCAGTTCCAGTCCAATATTGCCTAGCCGGCCTTGAAGCTATTCGAACTCCTTCTCAACTAGAATTTTTTCAGGCTGTTCAATTTTGGTCTGCAAAGCTACACCCCAGATGAGTTTCTACAATATGCAGAGTGTGGCAGATCTTTGGATTCATGCACCAAGAAACTTGAATGCACAAGCAAAAGGATCTTATCTCGACTTTATTAACCTTCAGATGGCCTTCAAAATAGCTGAGCTTCAAAGAAATGAATGAGTTGTAAGAGTATGATAATCATCCACTCATCACAACCACCAACCAAGCCCTCACTGGCCAATCTCCTTCCAATTGCTAGGAATGTTCCTTCTAGCTGAATTCCTAGTCGTCGCTCACAGGGTCCCTTCCAATCGACCTTCTCTCCATCATCAAAAGGACCTCGACATCAATCCTTAGTACCACGAATACTAGTCAATGCATGGACAATCTTGGAGACATCCAAACCTCTTTTGAATTACTATCTCCTCCAAGCCGGACTCCTTCAGCCTTTCGAACTCCTCCAGCAGATCTTCTTTCAGATGATCTCCTTCAGTCAGACTCCATCCAGATGATCTCCACTAGTTACCCTCTTCTTGAATGACCTCTCTTAGTCAGATTTCCTTCTAGACAAACTCCTTCTAGTAGCCAGGTAAGCACCCTTTAGTTGACCTTCTTTCAGTCGACATTCTTTTGTCCACTCGAAAGGATCTCGTCATCCACATGAATCCAGCTACCAACTCAGTACAAACCAACCCACATACGGGCGACTTTGAAGTAGTCCAAACATGTCTGAAAATGTTATGACTTAAAGTATTCCATTGCCAATGTCTGCTCCCTCTGAACTTCAACTATCAAATCCTAATTGACTGGTACGTCATGACAACGGACACCATCCTCCATAATAAACTCCACATGATCCCGAACGGCCCACTACCAGATAGTTACGACTGTCACCATCAGTTTGTTACAAACTTTATCTATAAAAAAAACTTTCTAGATACATTTTTCTTGAAGCTCTCTTTTTCTTCCTAATACTCTGCTAGTTTCTTTCCTGAGCACTCCATTTCTATTGGCCAGAAGAGCTGACTTGATCGTCGGAGGGTCCTACAAGAGCCACCACCCTCGACTCTGGACAGGACTTCTGTTTTATAGGTCCTTAATGACGACCTCATCTTCACTAGCTGCAATTCTATTCCGACGTCAACCAGATTCTGCACCAATAGGATTGGCACTAGAAGAAGGGGACACTCCTTGAGCCCTTATTTTAAAAGAAATGTTCCATCAGTTTTGTTCGCTCTCTCCTTCAAGATCCATCTCCGTTTGATCTTTCTTAATCTCAGAAATGCCTCCAAAGAAGATAACCATCTGACGATCCACCATCTCTACCATCAGATCTAAGCCAAATCTCTCTGCTTCAACACCATCATTGGCATCTCCACCTTCTTTCCTGATGGCAATGGTGGATCCAGAGTAGTTCAACCTACTGGTATAGTACGTTCGAGCCTCATCGAAATGGTGCAAGCCATGCAGCAACCCCCCATGGTAGTCTCATCAGAAAACCCTCCATCAGAGTTTCAAGAACCAATCCCAAGGAGGCATGCTTGGGTCAATAGACCCGATACCCCTGAGAAGGAGAAATGAAAGGTAGAAGATCCTTGCTCAGACCATAATTCTTCTCCGAAGGAGACCTTTCCCATCAATAGTTAGAAACCCTTCGAGATCTACAATCAAGATGAGACCCTCGATCGAAAGCTTTAGGAATAGACTGGTGGATTGAAGAGCTTTGCTATACTACCTCGGCTCACCACGACAACATATGTACCAACCCTCCTTTCTCTTAACGAATCATATAGGAGTTAATCCTTCCAAACTTCAAGCTCCCCTAATTCGAGAGCTGCAATGGGACCACTGATTCGATCGACCATCTAGAGGCCTTCCAGATCATGATGCTGCTCCATGGCGCATTAGACGTCATCTTGTGTCAAGCCTTTCCATCCACTCTAAAGAGAGTAGCAAGAAACTGGTACTCGATGTTGAAGTCGGGTATGATCTTCTTCTTCAACCAAATGAGTCATCAATTTGTGGTTCATTTCATCAGCAGTTGACATCCCAGATGAGGTTCGGACTTCCTCATTAACATCAGGTAGAAGGAAGGGGATTCCATCCGAGCCTACGTCAATTGCTTCAACATTGCTGCACTGAAGGTCTGAAACTTGGACCAATTCATTGCCATGGCTGCACTAAAGGATGGCCTTTAGAAGAATGACCTATTATTTTTTCTAGAGAAGAAGTATCCCAAGGATTTTACTGATCTGCTAGCTCGAACTGAAGGATATGCTCGAGCTGAAGAAGCCTTCAAACTGAAGGATGAGGAAGCCATAAGAGAGTGGCAGAAAGGTGAATCTTGCAAGCCTAAGATTGAAGAGAAGTTGAATGAAGTTTGACTGCACTCTCGGACTCCCCCTGAGTGTAGGCGAGCCCGAACCTCTGCTCGAGCTCATCGTCAAAGAATCCCTGATGGAAGGGCAAGAAGGAGCCCTCCTCCTAGAAGCTTCCATAACTATGCTCCCCTCAATGCTCCAAAAATCTAAGTGTTAATGAAAATCAAGAAGCAACTATGAGGTCAGAAAGGATACGCACTCATCCTAGCAAGCACAATCCTAATTAGTATTATCTCTACCATCGTGACCACAGTCATGATACTGAAGAATGCATCCAGCTCCAACATAAGATCGAGGAGCTCATTAGGAGAGACTGGCTTGGCTGATTCTTGTGATGTTGGCATGAGACAAGAGATGATCGATCGAGGGCACTACCATAATCGAAACCACCAAGGAGGAGCAGCAAGAAGATCGGCCACCTCTCAACATCATCAATGCCATCTCTAGGAAACTTCGACAGGAGGAAGCCAGCCGATCTAAGAAATCGACTAAAAGATAGAGAACTAAGGAGCCCATTGCTTTTATTGAAGAAGATGTGCAAGGAGTTCAGTTCTTGCACAATGATGCGGTTGTAATAACTTTAAATATTACAGACTATGATGTACGCCTTATTCTTGTCGATAACAAAAGTTCGATCAATGTCATATTTTTTGATACTTTCTCCAAAATGTCTATACCTAATAACTAGCTTGGACTAATGAGTTATTCATTGGTTGGCTTCACTGGTGATGCAGTGCCAGTTGAAGGGGCAATAACTTTAACTATGGCTGTAGGGCGACATCCAAGATAATTCAGGGCATAAGTGAATTTTCTGGTGGTAAAAGCTCCATCTATTTATAATGTAATTCTTGGCTAACCTGATCTAAATACACTTCAAATAGTAGTATCGATGATCTACTATTTGAAGATGAAGTTTTCAATAAACTACAGGATCGAAGAAGTCAGGAGAGACCAAGCTTTGACAAGACTTTGCTATTTGATTGTCTCGCAAAGGGAAGAATAATCAGATCCTTATCTAGTTGATGGGCTGGACGTCCAGGATGACCTTATAGAAGAATGGGGAGAACCCATAGAAGACCTTATCTCAATCCCTTAAAATAATACAAATAAAGAGCACGTGGTGTAGATTGGCTCCAATCTGAGGGAAGGGGTGTTAGAGCAGCTTGTTGAATTTCTACAGAGAAATACAGGTATTTTTGCTTGGGTTCCTGCAGACATGCCCAAAATTGATGCTAAGTTATGGAACATCATTTTGCTATTGATCCCAAACATCAGCCAGTAAAAGAAAAGATGCACAGCCATGTCCTAGAAAGATAGAAAGGAATTGCAAATGAAGTTGACAAGCTCCTTAAGACCGGATTCATCTGAAAAGTCTCCTATCCGAACTAGATCTCCAATGCAGTCCTTGTTTAGAAGGCAAATAGAAAATGAAGAATGTGCATAAACTTCAAAAAGTTGAATAAGGCCTACCCAAAAGATAGTTATCTCATATCCAGAATTGATCAGCTGGTGGATGCAACCTCTGGCCATAAACTCCTCACCTTCATGGATGCCTTCTCCAGCTACAACCAAATATGGATGGCTCCAAAAGATGAGGAAAAAACTACTTTTATTGTTGATCATGGTCTCTATTATTACTGGATTATATCCTTTGGGCTTAAAAATATAGGAGTGACCTACCAGCACCTGGTGAATAAGATCTTTAAGAAGCAAATTGGCCACTACATGGAGGTGTATGTAGATGACATGCTTATCAAGACCCAAACTTCAATAAATCACATAGCCAACCTTGAGGAGACTTTCAGTGCTCTTCGGAGATACAAGATGAAGTTAAACCCAACCAAGTGTATCTTCGACATGACTTCAGGAAAGTTCTTAGGGTTCATGGTATCGAGGCGTAGAATCGAGGCAAATGTGGACAAGATTTGAACCATTCAAGAGATGACTGCCCCAAAATTAATAAAAGAAGTTCAATGTCTAATACAAATGGTGGCAGCCCTAAACCACTTTATGTTGAGGTCAGTCGAATGATTCATGTCCTTCTTCCAAGTCCTCAAACAACCAAAGAACTTCTACTGGACCACTGAATGTCAACAGGCATTTGAAAAACTCAAGAATTACCATGGCACGCCTCTCTTACTGGCAAAATCCAAACTTGAAGAAGAACTATTTTTGTATCTGGTGGTCTGCCCAATGGCCCTTATGGTAGTTCTAGTCAAAGAAGAGGTGACAGTATAGTGGTCGATCTACTATATAAGCCGAGTCTTGAGGGATGCTGAAACCAGGTACACTAAGTTAGAAAAATTAACTTATGCTCTACTGATTGTAGCCCAAAGACTTCGATCTTATTTCCAAGGGCATACTATAATCCTCCTTACTAATCAACCAATCAAGGTAGTTCTTCATCGAAAAGACACCTCCAAAAGAATTGTAAAATGGACAATTGAACTTATAGAGTTTGACATCAACTTTCAATCTCGACCATCAATCAAAGCTCACATATTAGCAAATTTTATAGTGGAATGCACCATTCTGGATGAGATCGAACTTGAATAGAATGAAACCAGCATCCCATGGTTACAGTTGATCTCCCTAGTAGAAAGTGTCGACCTTTTTGAAGGCTTTTGGGCCCTGTATGTGGATGGCTCATCCAATGCTTCGGGTGCAAGCACTGGGTTGATCTTGGTAAATCTGGAAGGAGTCATTATCAAATATGTGCTACACTTCAAATTTTCTATAACAAATAATGAGGCCAAATATGAAGCTTTGATTGTAGGATTAAGGATAGCCAAAGAGTTGGAAGTGGATTGGCTCCAAGCTTATAGTGATTTCCAATTGGTGGTCAGATACGTTAGCGATAATTATGAAGCTCAAGAGAAAGACGTGATAAAATACCTCGAGAAAGTGAAAAACATGACTCCAGCCTTCAACAATTTTAGTATTCAACATATTTCGAGAGTAGAAAATGTTAGGATTTGATGCCTTGAATTTGAACCATAGTAAGAAGAGAATCAATTTTCAGCATGGTAGTTAGGCCAGCTCTGATACGTGGTCAAGCCGACTCAGATTGAGATCAAGCTGGCTCTCTCAAGCAGACAGATAGCAGGAGTTCGGGCGAGATGCAATCGAACCAGCTCGACCCCTGACCAAGTCAGCTCAACGGAGGCGAATAGAATAGAATGAGATTTTTTCTATTTGGACTTGGATTGTAATTAATTCAAGGGATCCACAGTGAGTTGAGAGTGGGTATTCTTCTATTGTACCTATTTTTTTCTTTCATAGTAAAGCTTTGCATGCCCCATGGAGGTGAGCCTTTAGGCTGATCTACGTACTTGATTATTTTCTTATTTTATTTTTTTCTTTTTTTTATCATAATAATTTGGTACTAGATCCTTAACAAGTGGTATTAGAGTAGCTAATATTCCAATAGTTTGCTATCAAAGTGAGTTAATACCATAATAATTGGTATTAAAGTCAAATAGTACCAGAGCATAGATTGTAGCAGTGGATAGAGATTGAAGAATGTAGAGAAGATAATCACAATCAAGATGGAGATCAATAGATTCAATTGGAAGGGCAATCCAGCTCTCTCAGATAGATAGACAATAGGAGTTCTGGCAAGCATAGTCGAGCCAGCTCTACCCCTGATCGAGCCGGCTCAATGGAGGCGAATAGAATACGATGGGGTTTTTTCTGTTTGGACTCGGATTGTGATTAATCTAAGGGATCTATGGGAGTTGCGCATGGACCATAGGATCCAACGGCTATGGAGGATTGCAATCATGATCTGAAGGTCGAAAAATATTTCAAGACTCCATCAAGAATATGTTCGACACATATTAGGAGAATGAGCCTTGTTAGGACTCTTATAAACTATTGAGAAGAGGATTCTCATCCTATTTAAAGGGCTAAGGTGCTATGGAGCAAAAAAAGGTGGCCTGTGTGGCATGAGAGGCATGTAGAGAGGCTCAGGCAACCTTCAAGAGGAGCTTGGTAGAGTATCGAGTACGTACAGCTTGTGAGAGAGAGAAGCAACAGGTGCATAGTATCCAGTGAGGAGGCTGTGAGGGCAGAGCATCTTGTAGCTTTTATAGATCTCCTTAGGATTCTGAGAGAGCTTTAATGAGGATAACTTCTAATTGAGAGAGATTTATATACGATGATTTGAGAGTGGGTATTCTCCTCTTGTACCTATTTTTTTCTTTCATAGTAAAGTTTTGCATGCCCTATGGAGGCAAGCCTTTAGACTAATCTAGGTATTTGATTTTTTTTTTAATTTTTTTCTTCTTTCTACCGTAATAATTTTATACTAGATTCTTAATAAGCTATATCAGAGTAGCTGATATCCCAATAGTTTGGTATCAAAGAGAGTTGATAGCACAATAGAAACTGCCAGAGCTAAACTTCTCTCTAAGCTGGCTATATTAGCTCCCACCGAACTACCCAAGAAAGTCTTCTCTGAAGTTCTGAAATGCTCGAGTTCAAAAAAATTGCAATCTATGATGCAAATCAAGCATGAGCCGAATTGGATTGACCCGCTAGTCACTTCTCTCAATGATGGAGCTCTTCCTCATGATTCCAAAGAAGCTTAAAAATTAAGAAATCAAGCCTTCTGGTATGTTATATATGAAGACAAATTATATAAAAGATCATATTCTTTATCATTGTTGAGATGTCTCTAGCCTTCTGAGGCTGATTTTGTATTATGAGAAGTGCATGAAGAAATCTGTAGAAATCATGTAGGGGCTAGATTTTTATCTCATAGACTACTTCGGTAGGGCTACTATTGGCCGACAATATATCATGATTCAATAGAGTATGTCAAAAAATATGATCAATGTCAAAGGAATGCAAATATTCAGAGATAGTCGACTTCTGAGCTTACCCCCCTGAGTGCCTCATGGCCATTTGCACAATGGAGAATAGACATACTCGATCCCTTTCCCATGGCATTCGAATAGTGAAATTTTTTTATAGTAGCAATCGATTACTTCACGAAGTGGGTTGAGGCTGAACCTCTAGCAATGATCACTGAAGCTAAAGTATAGGACTTCTTCTAAAAGTCAATTATTTATAGATTCGGTTTGCCTCAGACTCTCATAACAAATAATGGGTGACAGTTTGCTGGAGTGAAATTTATCAAGTTTTATGAAGACCTGAACATATCTCATAATTTTATATTAGTAGCCCATCCACAGGCAAACGATGAGACTGAGGTAACTAATAGAATCCTGCTGCAAGGTATCAAAGCAAGGCTTGAGAGAGCAAAAAAGATTTGGATAGACAAACTCTACCACGTACTCTGGGCATATCAAACTATCCAAAAGCTGTCAACTAGAAAGACTCCATTCGTCTTGAACTTCAGAATGGAGGCAGTCATCCTAATAAAGCTTAAACTTCCATCAGCATGAGTTGTCAAATTCAATGAGTAGCAGAACTCACAGGATCTTAGGATTAACTACCACTTGTTAGAAGAAAAAAGGAAAGAAGCTCAAGTTCGGATGATAGCCTACAAGTAGAAAGTAGCTCGCTACTACAACTCCAACGTCAAAGGCAGAGTATTCAAAGTGGGGGACTTAGTATTCTGACGTACAGCTATTTCATAATCTCAGAATCAAGAAAAGCTCGCACCAAATTGGAAAGACCCATATGAAGTTAAGGAAGTCGTTCGGCCCGAAACTTATTACTTGAAGGAGCTCGGAGGAAAACACTCCTGCGATCCTAGAATTCAGAGAATTTGCGAGTGTATTATTGGTAATCTTACATCAATAAAATTTTCTCATTTCAATATCTCTATCCTTTGATGCAAAATTTTACAATGATAGAAAATGACCTAACCAAACTTCATTCTTGAACAAGAATGAAGACCTCCGATTGTTTAAAATAGGAGGAAGGGAGAGGCCCTTTCAACGGCATTTTTGTACCCCTACTGCCCTGTTAAGAATAGGAGGAGAACTTCATCCTAATATGAGTAAGATGAAGACCTTCGATTGTTTAAGATAGAAGGAGGGGAGAGGCCCTTTCAATGGCCCTTTTGTATCCTTACTGTCCAATTAGGAACAGGAGGAGAACCTCATCCTAACATGAGCAAGATGAAGACCTCTAGTTGTTTAAGATAGGAGGAAAGGAGAGATACTTTCAATGACCCTTTTGCACCCCGACTGCCTTATTAGGAATTCTGGTTGTTTAAGATAGGAGGAGGAGAGAGGCCCTTTCAATGGTCCTCTTGTGCTCCTACTATCTTGTTAGGAACAGAAGAAGAACCTCATCCTAATATGAACAAAATGAAGAACTCCGATCGTGTAAGACAGGAGGAGGGAAGAGGCCCTTCCAATAGCCCTTTTGCATTCCTACTGTTCTATTAGGAACTGGAGGAGAACTTCATCCTAACATAAGCAAAATAAAGACCTCCAATTACTTAAGATAGGAGGAGGCGAGAGGCCCCTACGATGGCCTTTCGGGTGCTCCTATTAACTATATCAGGAGCAGGAGGAGAACCTCATCCTAACACAGATGATGACCTCCAATTATCTAAGACAGGAGGAAGATCTCACCCTGATAGAAGTAAAAATCAACCTCATTAGGAATAGGAGAAGGACCTCATCCTAAAGGTGGACAAAATAAAGGTCGATCTCATCTGAAATAGAGGGAGGACCTCATCTTGACAGGAGGACAAAAAAAAAACCAACCGAGTTAGAAATGGAAAGATAACCCTATCCTAGCGTGGATAAAGATCCAAGATTGTGAAGAGATAAGAGAAAAACCACCTTTCAACAATCATTTCAACAAAAGATAAGATGAAGGAAAAAGGGAAAACCAATGAATATCAAATCCAAACAAAGTCAAAAAGATGATTGAAGAAAATATTTTTTTATTGAAATTGAAGTTCATTCATTACCAAATGGAGGTCTACAAAACCATGTATAAAAGGATAAATGGATGTGGTCCTAAGAAGGAGGACCAAAATCCTCGACTTTGGACTGCCGACCTCAGCCATCATGAGGGATTGCTTTAAGCTAACAACTTCTTCTTCAAGTTCATTCCTCCTTGACAAGTTCTCTACGAACAACCTATCAGCCTGCCAGAAATTATCCTTGGACTCCCGCAGCTATCTTCTCAAGACTGCGAACTCAGCCCCAGCATCCTTAATAGCTTGTCGCTCATACGTCATTTGTATCTTCAACTACTGAAGCTCAGCCTTCTCCTTCTCATATGATGCTGAAAGATCACTGAAGGATTTCCTTAAAGAAGCAAGCTGCTTTGACTCTGTGCAAACACCAACCTATTGACTATCGGTTAACTGCCTCCAGAGATGAGTCACTTCGTCTCTAGCCATCTTAAGCTTGTGCTCAAGTTTAGATATTTTCTTCATCCATAATACTCTATAACTATTGTACCAAGCTTCAGTATCCTGAAGTTATTTTTGGAGCTCCAAAAATTTCTTCGACCAATTCTAGTTATATTGTACCTTCTCAGAAGACCATGGTGAGCTCCCTTCCAATAATAAAATTTTTTCTTTTGTTGCATTAAGCTTAACTTCAATGGAGCTGACTTTGGCTATTAATGACCAAGTCTTCTCACTGGCATGCTTTTTGGTCTCTTCGAGCTCAACTTCAAAATCCCTTATCTTTTCAATATAATCCATAGAATTATTTTTGCGCACTTGGCGTAAGCGAGTAACCTCGATCGTTAACTCTGAGTAGCTTTTTCTTGACTTATGAAGTTTACCTTCAACCTTCTTCAACTTCTTTTTTAGTTGATGAACTTCTTTTTTTAAGTTTTTAGCAATAAATTTTAAAGAGACACCCTCAGGTGGCAGCGCAGCTTCAGCCGAAAAAGGAGGGTCAGGGCTTTACTCGTCAGAGGAGTCCTAAATAAAAAACACCACAATATGAGTATGAAATTTAATTTACTTTCATTGCATTAATGAAATGTTTGAATACATTGAAAGAAAAAAGAAAAAGTATAAGTCATCAAAAGTTTTCTACCTCGATCGATACAGTAGCAGACGAGGTTAGTATAGGAGCAGGTTTGGAGACCATGACTGCAGGCTCAGGAACTCTAGGGTAAGGTTCGATGGTGGGAGAGGCAGCACCAGTATTTGAGGGATTGACTTTTTGGACAGGTTTGTCCATCAGAAGGTCAAGGACTACCTCGGGGAAGTTCATTCCAACCCTCTGAAGGAACCAGATCTTGGATTTTAGGGCTTGATCTTGAAATTTTTTCAAGATCAGGCAGCAAAATCCTAAAATTAATCAAAATTAATTTTAAATATCAAAGAATACCCTAGATCTAGTGACCTATTACATGATCATCGCATGTCATTAAATCAAAAAGTAAAATATAATGAAGAAACTAAAACATGTTGATCATATCAATATATATATACACTACATCTAATGTATGTATGAAAATAATAGATTAGATCTATTATCTGTGCAAGTTAGATGTTCTAACTTTCTAACCTAAGCTTGAGGATGAAGTTATGAGCCACACACACATCCGACCTCTAGGAGTTGTCCATGTGAGCCTACGAATTATGATCAGAAGTCTTAATGCAGGAAATCAGCACAGTATGCTAGTATTATGCTGATCCTTCTTTAATGATCGATTAGATACCTTCTTCTTCTGAATTTGGACTCTTCCAAAGGGGATAAGGTGGAGAGGAGATTTTAGATATGAAACACTCTCAGAAAACTCAAAGAAGGAGGAAGAAAAGAGGTGAACACAGCAATCCTAGAAGAAGAGCCTCTTCTTCTTCTCTTTGCTCTCATCTAGACACCAAGTTTGGTGTCTATGAAACCCTAATGCCCAAGGATCCTCTCTCCCTTGTTTTTACACACCCCAAATCTCTCTCAATGGTCTATAAACTCACAAAAAATAAGCCTAAAATTCATCCTAAATATAAACAAATTGAGGAGTCATTGTCTAGGTCAAAAATTAGACAAAGAATGTCCAATTTGTGCAAAAGTCAAAGGGGCGCCCTCTACAAAATTTTAGGCATGGATTATCTAAGAAAATTTCCCAAAATCTTCTCCTTTTTACCATGAAAAATAGAAAGAAAAAAGGGAGGAGGGTGACACACATGAGAAGAGGAGTTTTGATTTTTCAAAATACTATCTCATAGGATATAAAACCAAAATAAATTCTCTTCTTTGACTTGGTCCACTACCTAATTTCCATATGAGAAAGAGAGGATAGGAGGGCATGCATGAGAAGGCCTAGGAGAGAGGTTTTTGTCACACAAAATAGAGAAGAAATAGGACGTGGGGCATGAGGGGCTAAGGTGGTGCAAGGTGGAATCCTATTCTTACTTGGATTCCATCAATGACTTGGTCAAAGTAGTTTCTCAAACCAAATTAAATCAAAATCAAGTCAACCAAATTAAATTAAGTCCTAACCCAATTAATGACTTAGTTAAATAAGAATAAATTAGATTTAATTTTAGTTTAATTTTTTAATCAAATTAAAAAATTGGATTGACCTAAGTCCTAGTTGAACTAGGACTAGTCTTTTTTTTGCATTTGGCTTATCCAATAAACCAATTGCACTTGATCCAATCAAGACCAAACTAAATCTAATTAAATTATATTTAATTATATTTAATCTTAATTCTTTGATTTAATCAAATTAAGCTAATTAGCAATCTAATTGCTAATCGATCCTCCTATAATACTTGCACTAGGTTAAACATAAATCATATTGATCGTTTAATCCTAGAATGATTCTTAATTATTGATCAACCATCTGATCAGATCATGAGCTCTAATGTGTGTGACCTCATAGGTTCGAATCTAAGCCAGTAGCATAGAAATAGATTTCTATACCAATCGATGTAACCATCTAGTAATAGTACCCGATGGTTGGATAGGTTGAATGTGTAGAACAACATCCTTAGAATCCATATGGATATAGTTCCCATATAATTCATCCCCTTGACTAAAATGCTCATAGGACACCTCAGAGTTCAACTATCAACTCTAATCAAGTTGTCTATACTGTATTTCAAAATATCAAATCCATCTGATGGATTATCTTGGCCAAAGTTTTGCTATATTGAAATACGGTGATACATTCTTCTCTAACTCTTGGAGTGGTCAATCCTATCTTGATCACACACCGACTTAGCAAGTACTTGACTATGCCCAAAAATCTTTCATTATTGAATTAGAAATTTAATTAGTCTAGTACCAAAGCACAGTGAGTTGCTTGCAAGTCATGAGATAATCTTAGATCTAAGGGACACTTATACCTATATCCCATCAAAGACATTTTTGACAGCAGAATGCTCTGGAGTTGTTCATGTTCAATGATGATGTACTCATACATCTCACCTGTTTGCCATACTAGTGTCTCCACACTTCTTAGTTAAGAGGACAATCAACCTATATGGCATATAGTAATCTATGCATGATAGACGCTATCATCCTAATTAACAGCCTATCATTTAGTCGTGAATAGATTTAAAGATTAATTGATAAATTCTTTCTTTATCGAAGCTAAATAGTCTTAAGGACTTCATCATAATAATGAAGTTTGATAGAAGATGAATGCTTTATGATAAAAATATTAAAAATATATATTTTATTTATTAATAAATTAATTATAATTATAATATAGTACAACCATCAACAGGCTGATGATTGACTTTGGAACATATTTTTCAACAACTCCTACTTGTCCTGAAGCCATTCAACATAGTATCTAATTTCCATCTTTGACTTATGGTTGTCGAACTCCTTTATCGCCAGAACTTTAGTGAATGAGTCGGGCAGGTTCTCCTTTTCATCGATCTTTTGAAGGTCAACATCACCACTTCCATACTAGGTGAAAGCGGTGTAGGATGTTCTTCATTCGCTAGAGCGCATTTGATTCTTTTCTTGAGCTATGGCACCAGTGCTGTCGCAGTAGAGCAGAATTGGACCATCTAGGAAGGATGCTACTCCAAGTTCAATGATAAATTTTTTCAGCCACACAGCTTCCTTCATAGCATCTAATGTTGTGATGTACTTTACTTCGCAAATAAAGTCCACCATAGTATGCTTCTTGGAACTCTTCCAGTAGATG
This sequence comes from Cocos nucifera, assembly GCA_006176705.1. Lineage (NCBI taxonomy): Eukaryota > Viridiplantae > Streptophyta > Magnoliopsida > Arecales > Arecaceae > Cocos > Cocos nucifera. The sequence continues at coordinate 108,665 of QRFJ01001064.1, read as the reverse complement.
GCTCCACCATTTAGAGTAAAGATATATTCCGACATGCTTCTATTGTCATCATGGTTAGATTGAAAGCCGGAGTCTGTAAATTCCACAAGTTTTAGATCTGACTCATCATAAACCAACCATTGGTCCTTAGTATTTTTCAAATACTTAAGGATGGCTTTAACCACTTTTCGATGGTTTTCTCCAGGGTCAAACTGGTATCTACTCACTACTCCTAGTGAGTATGCCACATCTAGTCTCGTATATATCATGGCGTACATGATAGATCCCACTACTGAAGCATATGGAATTCTACACATATGCTCTCTCTTCAGGAGTTATCGGACAAGCCTTCTTAGAAAGAAAAATTTCATGGCCTATCGGGAGATAGCCCTTTTTTGAATTCTCCATGTTGAACGTCTTCAACATAGTATCTATGTACATGGAATGGGATAATCCAAGCATCCTTTTAGATCTATCCCTATAGATCTTCATCCCTAGGATGTAGGATACTTCACCCAAGTCTTTCATGAAGAATTGTGATGATAACCAGACTTTTATTCCCTGCATGGATGTCATTCTCGATTAGGAGAATGTCATCCACGTACAAGATAAGGAATACCACTACTGGATCATTTGTCCACTTGTAAATACAGAACTCTTCCCCATTCTTAACGAAGCCATACATTTTGATTACCTTATCAAAATACATGTTCCAACTCCGAGATGCCTGCTTCAATCCATAAATGGATCTCTAAAGCTTGCACATCTTGGACTCATCTGTGGATGTGAATCCCTCAAGTTGTATCATATACACCTCTTCAGTCAGCTCTTCATTTAGAAAAGCTATCTTCACATCCATCTACTAGATCTCATAGTCCAGATGGATAGCTATCACAAGCATTATCTAAATGGATATAAGCATTGCCATAGGGGAGAACATCTCATCATAGTCAATACCATAATGTTGACGATACTTCTTGGCAACCAGATGGGTTTTATAAGTCTCCATCTTTCCATCTGCACTCCTTTTTCTTTTGAAGAGCCATTTATACCCAATGGATTTAACTCCTTTAAGTGGGTCAACCAATGTCCACACATCATTGATTTTCATGGACTCCATTTTGGATTTCATGGCCTCATGCCATTTTTCAGAATCGGATCTCTGCATAGCATCCATATAGGTGATCGGATCCTCATCGTTCTCATCGAGTTGAAAAGAATCACCATTTCAGATCAAAAAATCATAGTATCTATCTGAATGATGCGGTACTCTATCGGATCACCTTAATGGTGCAGGTACACTAGGCTCCAAATTTGATCTAACCAAATTCGACTTAGGTTTAGCTACAGGTATCGATTTTTCTACCTATTGAACTTCATCAAGTTCAACCTTAAAAGGCAACAGTTCCTTCATCAAGAAACTCTTTTTTTACAAAGTTTGCCTTAAGACTGATAAACATCTTTTGTTCATCAGCATGGTAGAAATAGGATCCTTTGGTCTCTTTTGGGTACCCTATATATGTGCACTTGTCAGACCTAGGTCCAAGTTTATCAGTAACTAACCATTTGACATAAGCCGGGCACCCCCAAATCCTAAGGTGTGAATGTGCTGACTTACGCCCTATCCATACTCATATGGAGTCTTAACTACAGACTTACTTGAAACCCTATTTAACATATAACAAGCCAATTCGAGTGCATATCCCCAAAAGGATATCGGCAAGCTGGCAAAACCCATCATGGATCGGATTATGTCTAATAGAGTCCGATTTCTTCTTTCAAATACACCATTATGCTATGGTATTTCTGGAGGAGTCTATTGGAAGAGAATCTCATTCTCTCCTAGATATGTGAGAAACTCATGAAAGGTATTTCCCTCCTTGATTAGATCGAAGAGTTTTAATACTCTTTCTAGTTTATATTTCTACTTCACTTTAGAATCATTTGAACATATCAAAAAAATTTGACTTGTGTTTCATCAGATAGATATATCCATATCTGGATAGATCATCTATGAAAGTGATGAAGTAGAAATATCCATCACTGGTACTTGTACTCACTGGTCCACATACATCAGTATGTATTAGATCTAAGAACTTAGTGGCTCTCTCATCTTTTCTAATAAAAGGTGACTTGGTGATTTTACCATGAAAATAAGACTCATAGGTTGGAAGTGATTCACAATCACTAAATTTGAAGATTTTCTCTTGAGTCAACATGTTTATCCTGCTCTTGTTTATATGACATAGCCTACAATGCCATAAATAGATATCTAACATACTATCTAATCTAGGGTGCTTGCCAGTTGAATAGATTATGTTAACAGGCTGTGATAACATATACACACCATTATTTAAATATCCATAGAAAATAGTAATACCATTCATAATGATATTACAAACTTATTTCTTTATTGAAATTTCATAATTATTTTTGATCAGAAGGCCTATAGAAATAACATTTAAAAAAAAATTGGGATAGAAATGATAATCACTAAGAACAATGGTATGAGACTCAAATCAGGATTCCTAAAGCTAGAACCAGAACAGGTCTTTCATCTCCAACATTCAGGAATCTTTTGCCTGGCTCGAATCTCCTACTAACCTACAACCCCTGCAATGAATTGCAAATATGGTAAGGGCTATTGGTATCTAATACCCTATCAGTAATATCACAAATAGAGAAATTACAAGGAGTTATGATATAAAAACCTTGCCCAGCACTAGCTTGCTTCTTTCTCTACTTGTTCAGGTCTAGAGAGGTAATGTACTAAGAATAATTCCTCTTTCAGTGCCTTCGCTTCTTGCAAAAAAAGCATTCAGCTTAATTCTTATCAGACTTGATCTTCCTAGTCTAGCCCTGCATGGATGTCCCAGCCTGAACTTGCACCTTCTTATCATTTTTCTTCTTGATCTTCTTCTCTTTTCTAAAGGGTCGAGAATCAGAAGACAAGCCTTCCACTATGTTCACTGACTCCTTATGGAGTTGATGATCCTTCTCAAAGTTCTAAAGCAACCCCAATAATTCATGATAGTCTACTTCAGGCATTGCCATTTTAAAATGAGTGAGGAATGGGAGAAAAGACTTGGGCAATGAGTTCAGTATTGCATCCTTCTCAAGCTGTTTATGTAAGAAAAAGCTGAGCTTGCTTAATCGCTCTATCAGCTCGATCATGTACAGTACATGATCAATGACAAAAGCTCCATCCCGCATCCTGGCATTGAAGATAGTACAACTAGTCTTGTACCTCTCTACGTCATTGGGTGTACGAAAGGAATCCTCCAGCACTTAAAGCTTGTTCTTTGATTTTGCCATCTCAAATCTATGACTAAACTTTTCGCTCATGGCAGCCAGCATAATGCAGCGTACTATGGTCTGATCATTGAGCTACTTCTGGTAAGTGTCTCTGACTTTTTCATATGCATTGATAGCTGGCTCCTCAGGTGCAGAATCCATCAACATAGAGAGGATCCATTCATGCTCTAGGACTATCTTCAACTTTCGGTACTAGCTATCGAAGTTAGATCTCACTAACTTATCATTATCAAATAATGATCGGAGCAATAGGAAAGTAACAATATCTGCACAAACAAAAATCATAACCTAATTAGTAATCGATTCATTAAATTTAAAGATTTGGACTTTAATCAAAAGATTCTCCAACTAATTTATTTGAATTGATAGCCTCTATCTTGAATTCGAGGAATTATCCTAATTTCTTAGTCGGTTCTAGAATCCACATAGACTATACACAAGCCCAAATTTGGTTGGCCAACCCATGTACATCTAAGGATAGGTTCATAATTGATTATTTCTCTAAATAATTTTTAGTAATAAATTTTTGCCCCAGTCCCTAATAAGTAGGCTTTAGCCTCCACTGAAAAGGTCCAGTTAGGTCCAACCACTAATATGACTATACTTGGCCCATCTAACTAATGAATGATTAGGTCCAACTTTGGTTGGCTAACCTAACCATGATTTAGAAAGATGTAGCCAAGAAATCATATAATGAATGATAATTCTATTAGCCGATAAACACTAGGCCTTTGGGCCTCAAATGATTATCCAACTAATGGACCCATTATCATCCACTTAATGAAAGGCTATGATCTAGTTATCACAATAACTATTTTAATTTAGAGACCTAATAATTTTAGAGGATTTAATTTAAAGATAAGGGAAAGTTAGATGAACCAACTTGTCATGATCCTTCCACTGACTTTACCAAGTCAGCTTGAGGGAGATCATTAATAGGTTGATCTAGGAGCACCTAAATCAATCATACCGATTTACCTAGCTAACATGGATCAGCTCAAATAGTCAAGTGATCTGATCAAAACATAATTTTACCAAGAGGCCAAGTAAGTTCGATCAGTGGGAGGATCTACCAAAGCTTGCCTTAGATACCATCAAAAATTATCAGGTAAGCAGGCTGTCAATTAAGGACCACTGATCTGATTTACCTTAGATACCAGCTAGTTTAATTAGTCTTAATTAGATCAATCTGACAGTTCATGCTAAACCGCGTAACCAAGAATCAAGTCCATCTTGGGTTTCGTTAAAGACATGAACTTGACCAACTACAACTATTGTAATTAATCTAGAGGATCCTTGACCTAATCTAAGATAATAATTGATTAGATTTAGTCAATTCTCTAATTAAGTCCATTCTTTAATCTAACCCTAGGTCTAATCCAATTAATGGACCTAATCCCCACTAACCCATTTAATCCAATGTCTTATAATTTGTGTCTTAGGATCTTCAATTTATAATCCTAGATCCTAATCAAACAACTTAATTCTTAATTAAGTTTTGGTCTGAGGGTTGGGGTTCGGCTTTTCAAAAATAATTTTCATATTTATAAAATATTTTTATAATATGGTTCTATCAACCAAGTTGTATATTTGATTCATAATCAATATGCAAGTAATATAAGTATGAAACTACTATAGATCTAATCTAAATAGGTTCATATAATTGAAACAATTTCAACTATAATCAATCATAAATTATCTTAGATCAAATCTAACATATTTATAATAATTAAAATTAGATTAAAATATTTTTAATTAGATTATTAAATCTTTTAAATCTAATCTAAAATTTTATGATCAATATTTTAGATCAGCATGTACTAGGATAATCTCTCCACCATAAGGGATAAACCTTACAGCAAGACAATCTTATAGTAGTCCATGCAATCCAAAATTTTTTATTTTTAAATTTAAAATTATTTTAAATATAATAAATTATAAATAAAATTAAATCATATCTAATAAATTTATGATAAGAAGTAGATCAACACGAACTAGGACAACCTCTCCACTGTAAGGGGTAAACTTTACAATAAGACAACCTTATAGCAGTTTGTGTGATCAAGATTTTTAATTTTAGATTTAATAATATGATTAAAAATTAGATTTAATTTAAGAAATAACTTAAACATGCATACATAATCATGTAACAATCAACCTAGGATCTGATACTAATTGAAGGAACCAGATCTAGGGTTTCAAGACTAAATCTTGAAACTTTTCAAGATCAGGCAGTAAAAGATTAAAATTAATTAAAATTAATTTTAAATATTAGAGAATATCCTAGATCTAATATTTTATTACATGATCATGATATATTATTTAATCAAAAATTAAATATAAGAAAAAAACTAAAACATGTTGATCATATCAACACACATATACACTACATCTAATGCAAGCATAAAGAAAATAGATCAAATATATTACCTATGCAAGTTAGATGTTCTAACTTGCTGATCTAGGCTTGAGGATGTGTTACAAGTTTCACATGCATCTGACCTCTAGGAGTCACCCACAAGAGCCCATGAATCATGATCAAAAGTCTTGATGTAGGAAATCAGCATACTATGCTAATACTGTGCTGATCCTTCTTCGATGGTCGATCTAGAACCACCTTCTTCAAATCTTGGACTCTCCAATTTTTAGAAAGAAAGGGAAGAGATTTTAAACCTGTGACATCTCTCAAAAATTTCTAAAAAAGAAGGAAGAGATCAAAGAAAAACCCTAGAAAAAGAATCCTTCTTCTTCTTCTTGTTTTCTATCACCTAGATACCTAGATTGGTGTCTACGAAATCCCAATGCCCAAGAACTCTTTCTCCCTGATTTCACACACCCAAAATGCCTCTCAATAATCTATAACATATCAAAAAAGTGGTCCCAAATCCATCCTATATATAAAGATATAGAGGAGTCCTTGTCTAGGTCAAATAGCTAGAAAAGGAATGTCCAATTTGGGCAAGACAAGGGGCACCCAACTCTTGGGTGCCCCCTCCAATATTTTTGGCATGGACCATCTTAGAAAATTGCACAAAACCTTCTCCTTTTTACCATGAAAATTTGAGAGAAAATAGGGAGGAGAGCAACACACATGGAAGGAGGAATTTTGGTTTTCCAAAACTCTCTCATAAGATTTGAAACCAAAACAAATTCCCTTCTTTGACTTGGTCCACTACCTAATTTCTATATGAGAAAGAGAGGAGAGGAGGGCATGCATGAGAAGGCCTAGGAGAGAGATTTTTTTCACACAAAATAAAAGAGAAAGAGGGCATGGGATGTGGGGGGCTAAGGTGGAACAAGGTGGAATCCTAGTCTTACTAGGATTCCATCTATGACTTGGTCAAAATTATTTCTTAAATCAAAATAAATTCAACCTAATTAAGTTAGGTCCTAACCCAATTAAAAATTTAATCAAATTAGATTTAATTTTGATTTAATTTTCTAATCAAATTAGAAAATTATGTTGACCCAAGTCCAAGTTAAACTAGGACTAGTTTTTTCTTGCACTTGGCTTATCTAATAAGCCAATTGGACTTGATCCAATCAAGACCAAACAAAGTATAATTAAATCATATTTAATTAGACTTAATCTCAATCCTCTGATTTAATCAAGTTAAGTCAATTAGCAATCTAATTGCTAATCGATCCTCCTGCAATACATGCACTTGGTTAAACATCAATCATATTGATCGTTTAACCCTAGAACGATTCTTAATCATTGATCAACCATCCAATCAGATTGTAAGCTCTAATGTATGTAACCTCATAAGTTTGAGCCTAAGCTGATAACATAGAAATAAATTTCTATACGAGTCAAAGTAATCATCTAGCAATGGTACCCGACAGCTGGATAGGTCGAATGTATAAAACAACATCCTTAGAATCCATGTGGATATAGTTTCCATATAATTCATTCCCTTGACCAAAATGCTCATAGGACACCTCAGAGTTTAACTGTCAACTCTGATTAGGTTGTCCATATTGTATTTCAAAATATCAAATCCATCTTATGGATTATCCTAGCCAAGGTTTTGCTATATTAAAATGCAGTGATACATTCTTCTCCAACTCTTGGAGTGGTTAATTCCATATTGATCACACTCTAACTTTGCAAGTACTTAACTATGCCTAGAAGCTTTTCGTTACTGAATTAAAAATTTAGTTAGTCCAGTACCAAAGCATAGTGAGTTGGTTGTAAGTCACTGAGGTGATCTCAGGTCTAAGGAATACTTATACCTATATCCCATCAGAGACATTCTAGATAGAAAAATGCTTTGGAGTTGGTCACGTTCAATGATGATGTATCCAGACATCTCGCCTATATGTCATACTAGTATCTTCACACTCCTTGGTTAAGAAAACAACTAACCTATATGGCACACAGCGACCTATGCTTAATAGAAGCTATTGTCCTAATTAACAACTTATCATTTGATCGTAAACAGTTTTAAGGACTAATCGATAAATCCTCTTTTTTTCAAAGCTAAATAGTTCTAAGGACTTCATCACAATAATGAAGTTTGTTAGAAGATGAATACTTTATGATGAAAAATATCAAAAATATATTTAATTTATTAATGAATCAATTATAATTGTAATATAGCTCAACTGTCAACAGACTGACGATTGGCTTTGGAACATATTTTTCAACAATCAGCATGTCATCTATGTACAGGAGTAAGAACACCCTAGACCCATCCTCCAGAGATTGAACATATACACAAGGATCAAATTCACATCTGGAAAGGTTGATGCTCCTCACAAAGGTGTGAAGTGCTTGTACCACTGCCTCGATGACTGCTTCAACCTATACAGCGACTTCTATAGCAAATACACCTTCCTTTCTATTCCAGGCTCTCTAAACCCTAGTAGCTACTCCATGTAGATGCTCTTCTCTAGATATTCATGGAGAAATGTTGTCTTGACATCCATCTACTCCAACTCTAAGTCCTAAGCTACAATAATGCTTAGCAGCATGTTGATAGATGTATGTTTAACGACCTGAGAGAAAACTTTACTGAAGTCGATGCCTTTCTTCTGGGAGTATCCTTTAGCCACCAATCTTGCTTTGTTCCTAATACCATCATGCTTTGAAGGCCCTTCCTTATGTTGGAAAATCCATTTGCATCTAATGGGCTTCTTCCCCCATGGCGACTGCACCAAATACCACATCTGATTCTTTTAGAGAGACTGCATTTTTTCAGCAATAGCTTAAACCCACCTATCTCTATCTTGGCTCTCCATAGCCTCCTAATAGGTGTAGGGGTCTCCATTCACTATCACCAAGGTGCATGACACCGAATCTCCAAAGTCATATTGATCTGGCTATTATACATTCCTCTTTGGCTTATGCAGTGCAATGCCAATGTCGATCTTTGATCTAGTTCGCTCCTGCTGGACCTCCTAGCTTCTAACCCCTATTTCATTCCTCTCCACCTGTTGAGACTCCATTGAAGAGTCCTCCACCTGAAACTCAAGTCCTCCCGGTGCTCCTACAAGTGGCAAAATAGAATAAGAGATTAGTTGACCAACTCTACCCTATCAGACCTCCTATTGTTCCTACTGTCCTTCCATGCCACCTCACTTATTGAGAGCTGAGTTTTCATTATAGACCACATCCCTACTGATGACGACCTTCGTCTCCAAGAAATTCCATAGTCGATATCTCTTAATACCTTGCAGATATTCTAGGTGTTAGATATATGTGCCTTAGAAGCCAGAATTGGCTGACACTTATAATACACTTCTAGGGGCAAAATTGTAATTTTGACTAAAATCAATAGAATCGATTATTTTCTATCACATATGTGTATTTAGTGTCTGTGATACATCCTTTGAGTTAATGATAATGATAATTCATATTTTCAAGAGTTAAAAATTTACGACAAGAATAATCATTATTAACTCATAAAATACTTTCGACCGTAGGATCATCATGAGGATGGTGATTGATCCGAAAGGTTGGTGTACAATCTCTTCTTTTTAGTAGATGAGTCTTGAGTCTACGGTGTGGAGACATCAGAGCAAGAGTATAGGTACTCGTTAGAGAACGAGGGCACTGAGCATGACCACCTCGAGTAATCATTAGGAAGTCTACCTTCTCGTCAATGACTGACTCGACGCTACAATGGTGTGTCTGGTACTTTGACCTGAGGTACATCGATAGTTCACCTTGAGGGTGTTATAGTTTGACTACACCATAACTCGGTCTCCTAGCCATACGGAATCCTAAGGTGTATGTTGGCTATAGCATGTTCATTGTAGGAACTAGATTGCATCAAGATGGAATCTATCTACCTCGGTGGTAGAGGAGCAGCCCTATGATGATCATGAGAATCAAGTCCAGAAGCCCATGGCCATGACAGAGTGAAATAATAGAAAGAGTTTCTATTTAGGTTTTCACATTGGACTTGAATCGAATGATTACATCATATGATAGAAACTAGGGTTTGACGAGTTCACCTTAACCCTAATCTGATCGGGAGCTCAAGATAGAAGAACTTAATCACACAGGTAGCTGCACCAAGAGGTTTGCATTCAGCTCTAATGGGTTGCCACCATATACTGCTAGGTGTCACTGGTGGATTTTGGGAGCAATTAGAATGATTTAGATGATCGATCATTCTAGCTGTTCGAATCAGAAGAGTTCTGATCCATCGAAAGAAGTTTCGATGATGTCGATGATAGAGATCATGACATATCCCATTATCCTACAGAACTGAACCTAACTAGGTCATACAAACAAGGAATTGAATCTAGTGATCATCAATTGAACTGATTCAGTCCAATTGATCTGAATGAGATTCAATTATATTTAAGAAAATCATGCTAGCACTCGATTGAACCTAACGTTCTTCTTTTTCTATCATAAATAGTTGTCCTGACTGAGCCAAAGGAGTTTATGCTCGATTAGAGGCCTTCACTTGGTTTGACTGGAGCCTATCCAGGTCAAAAAAGGATTGTCTTATTTTGTAAGACAATACCTTCCATTTTTGGTCACCTGCCATTACTCGTCCTTCACAAGGAGGAGGGCGCATGCCACCCCTGACGTGTGCCCAGGCAGGAGGCACCCAGGAGTCCCTATTGGATAGAGACTCCATCTCCTTTTTGGATTTTGATTAGACTTCTCCTAAGAACCAAGTTTAACTAGTCTTAGGTGCCATCTAAGGATGAATCCAGGGAACTCTATTCCCACCAATTAGATTTAGATCTGATTTCACAAAGGGTTGTGATTGGTTGGAAAGAAGAGGAGTTGGATCACGCATAGTCTATAAATAAGACCCTGTGCCCAACTCAAAGAGCAATTGAATTCTCCATGCCCCAAGGCTGCCTCTCTCCTCCTCCTCCATGCCAAGACCATCTTCTCCCTCTTCTCTCCATGCCCAAAGTAGTTTTGGATCTTAGTTGGTGCAATCTAGATGAGGGAAAGGCGATAGAAAGCTAGACGGCTGCGCTGCTGCAAAGGACAACTGCTGATCTTCGAAAGGTATTTTGAAGATCCTCCAAATCAGATTTAGATCTAATTTTTGGAGACATGATAGAGAAGAAGAGGATCTCTAGATCTAGTCTGAGTGGATATCGATAGAGGCCAGGCACTTGCATGGCTAAGACCAGAACCTTCCGCTGCTTACAGGATCATCAATGGATAATATGATTACCCTACCTCAAGGTAAATTAAATTTGATTTAATTTTTTTATATTTTATTTCTATTATAAGAATAATAAGAATTATATCTAAAACATCTCAAATCTAATTTAGATCAAAGAGAAAAATTTTTAACATATATCTCTTGATCCGATTAGATCTGAACGAACTTGGTTCGAAAAATCATGATTTTCCTTCAACTGGTATCAGAGCCAGGTTCTAAAGTATTTAGATCTAATTTTAAATTTATTTTAATAAAAAAATAAGTGATTTTAGATATCACATGAGATGTGATCAGATCTAAAATCAGAAAAATTAAAATTAAATGATTTGGATCTAAGATTAGAAAATATGCATGACTAGTTCTAAAATAGAATAGTTCTATAGAATAGTCTTGCATGTTTTCAATTTAAGTTGATTAAATCATATTTTAGATCTATTTATTTACTATTTTTTGATATTATAATTGTTATAATAATATCTAAAAAATATTAAATAAAAATTATTTAATTTTAACATCATATGAGATATGATTGATGCATGTCTAGACTAGTTGTAGAATAGTTCTACATAGTTGTCTAGATTAGAGTTTATTTTGATGAGATTAATTTAAATCTAATTTTTTAGATTATTATGAGATAATTTAGATCTGAAAATATGCATGATTTGATACATGAGATGTATGCAAAATATGCCATGATTAGATCTAATTTGTATATGAGATATATGATATAGATCTAAAACTGTTTTGTAGTATTGCATGTTCCTGATTAAGGCATTCCTCTTGGCCGTCCGATCATAAGAAGGAAGAAATCTTTAAAGGCTCTCTCCTCCCATCTGATGGAGTGTTCTTATGACATGTTGGGGTGCTGCACGTTCGTCCCTAATCAGAAACCCAAAACTTACTTTCTGCAAAACCCTAGATCCTGAAACCCTAGGATTTATTGTGCACATTTTGTTCATAAACCCTACTTAATTAAGAATTAAGATTATGGAATATTAATTAGATCTAAAATTGAGAATTTTAGATCTAAGATATATTAAAAATACTAGGTTCGGACTTGGGTAGCTCAATTAGGTCTAAGCGGTTGATCAAACCGAATAAAGAGTTGGTTAGATGGGATCAACAATGCTTAAAGTGACCAGCCTAATAGGATTAAGTCTGGGTCAAGATCGAGTCACGATCAAGCAAGACCTAATTAGGCTCAGAGTTTAGAGTCTAGATTGTAGGCTAACCCAATTGGTTCTTGCTCAACAATTTGGTATCTAAGGTAAGTTTGGCACATACGATCGACTGATTTTTAATTGGGAGCTACTCGACCTGAATGCGTTCTTATACGAGTTAATGGCATATCCCTTCCACCGGTCTCACTTACTTGGCCATATCTGTTGACTTAGTTCTGATTTGAGGTGGTCAATAATCCGAGCTAACCCACGCCACTAGGTTAGTCATAATTGTTATGACTATGATAAATCTAGTTTAATGAGATCTGAATCAATTCTTCCTAAGAAAAGATTAAGTCTGAGGTCTTCCACCATTGTAGATGTGCGGGCCCTTCCTAGGGTTGATTGTTCTCGGCTGGATATAGTGGCTCAGTTGCACCGAAAAGATGCAACCATGTCTATTAGGCATTGGATGCTATGGGCTGGAGGATGAGTTGGGCTCAATATTTTGGATATGGTGAGAGACTCAATTAGGAATCTAGTCTATGCAAATGGTGGGTCTGACTTAACTAAGGAGTGGATCAATATTTTGGATATGGTGAGATTCATGAATTAGAGACCAATTTTGGGTGCACCATGATTAGGGAATCATTGAACAAGAGTTGTTCATTCATTGGCTAACCCATCACCAATAACTATTAGGTGACGTGATGAGTCAGTTGGTGAGACCGCACCACCCACTAGAAATCATTAATCATGGAGATTTTCGCATCTCTACAGAGGGAGTGTAGGGATCCGAGAAAATAGTGAAAGCTAATTTATTTAAAAATAATATTTTTAAATAAATTGGTCAAGTCACAATTATAGTATCTAACTAGAATCTTTGACTCTCTATAGGAAAATATTTGCGTCCAATCCATTAGCACGTATCCTGGACACATATAGACTGACGGAACTCAATTATAAAGATTGGCTCAGAAACTACAAAATCGTTTTGGGTTTCGAGAAGTTAACCCATGTATTGGATCAGGATCCTCCCACCTTACCAGCCCATCCATTCGCTGAACAGAGAGTGTCTCTGGAAAATGGATAGATGAAGATAATAAGGTCAGATATTACATGTTGGGCTCGATGTCTGATGAGCTCCAGCACCAACATGAAGATATCATGACTACTCACCAAATATTGGCCCACCTGCAAGAGATGTTTGGTGAACAGAGTCGCCCAGCCAAGTATCAAGTCACAAAATGACTTTTTAAGGCTAAGACTGTTAGATATATATGCCCTAGAAGCCAGAATTGGCTGACATTTGTAATACACTTCTAGGGGCAAGATTATAATTTTGACTAAAATCAATTAATGGGTTATTTTCTATCACATATGTGTAGTGTCTGTGATACATCCTTTGATTTAATGGTAATGATAATTCATATTTTCAAGAGTTGAAAATTTAAGACATGAATAATCATTGTTAACTCATAAAATGCTCCTGACCATAGGATCATCACGAGGATGGTGATTGATCCGGAAGGTTGGTGTACAATTGCTTCTCTTTAGTAGATGAGTCTTGAGTCTACGGTGTGGAGACATCGAAGCGAGAGTATAGGTACTCATTAGAGAATGAGGGCACTGAGCGTGACCACCTCGAGTAGTCATTAGGGAGTCTACCTTCTCATCAATGACTGACTCGATGCTGCACTAGTGTGTGTGATTCTTTGACCTGAGGTGCATCGGCAGTTCACCTTGAGGGTGTTATAGTTTGACTACACCATTACTTGATCTCCTAGCCATAAGAAACCCTGAGGTGTATGTTGGCTATAGAATGTTCATTGTAGGAACTGGATGGCATCAAGATGGAATCTATCTACCTCGGTGGTAGAGGAGCAGCCCTATGATAATCATGAGAATCAAGTCCAAGAAGTCCATGGCCATGGCAGAGTGAAATAATAGAAAGAGTTTCTATTTAGATTTTCACATCGGGCTCAAATTGAATGATTACATCATATGACAGAGACTAGGATTTGACGAGTTTACCTTAACCCTAATCTGATCGGGGCTCAAGATAGAAGAACTGAATCACACAGGTAGCTGCACCAAGAGGTTCGCATTCAGCTCTGATGGGTTGCCACCATATACTGCTAGGTGTCACTGATGGATTTTGGAAGCAATTAGAATGATTTAGATGATCGATCATTCTAGCTGTTCGAATCAGAAGAGTTCTGATCCATCGAAAGGAGTTTCGATGATGTCGATGATAGAGATCATGACATATCCCATTACCATACAGAACTGAATCTAACTGGGTCACACAAACAAGGGTTTGAATCTGGTGATCATCAATTGAACTGATCTAGTTCAATTGATCTGAATGAGATTCAATTAGGTTCAAGAAAATCGTGCTAGCACTCGATTGAACCTAACGTTCTTCTTTTACTATCATAAATAAGTTGTCCTGTCTGAGCCAAAGGAGTTTGTGCTCAATCAGTGGCCTTCATATGGTCTGACTGGAGGTAGTCCAAGTCAAAAAAGGTTGTCTTATTTTGTAAGACATTACCTACCATTTTTGGTCACCTGCCATTTCTTGTTCTTTGACTTTGGTTAAAAGTCTACCTTTGACTGGTCAAACGTTGACCATTGATACTTTGACTTTTGACCACATATCACGCACCTATTGGAGAGCTGGTGGGGGCCTGTCCCCCTGCTAGAACCTGGCAAGAAGGAGGGTGCATGCCACCCTAGGCGTGCGCCCAAGTTGGAGGCACCCTGGTGGCGTGCGCCCAAGTTGGAGGCGCCTTGGAGTCCTTGTTGGATAAGGACTCCACCTCCCTTTTGGATTCCAATTAGAGTTCTTCTAAGAATCTAGTTTGACTGGTCTTAGGTGCCCACTAAGGAGGAATCCAGGCTACTCTATTCCCACCAATCAGATTTAGATCTGATTTCACAAAGGGTTGTGATTGGTTGGGAAGAAGAGGAGTTGGATCACGTATAGTCTATAAATAAGACCCTTCACCCAACTCAAAGAGCAATTGAATTCTCCATGCCCCAAGGCTACCTCTCTCCTCCTCCTCCATGCCAAGACCATCTTCTCCTTCTCCTCTCCATGCCCAAAATAGTTTAGGATCTTAGTTGGTGCAATCCAGATGAGAGAAAGGCGATAGAAAGCTAGAAGGTTGCGCAGCTGCAAAGGACAACTGCTGATCTTCGAAAGGTGTTTTGAAGATCCTCCTTATCAGATTCAGATCTGATTTTTGGAGACATGATAGAGAAGAAGAGGATCTCTAGATCCAGCCTAAGTGGATATCGGTAGAGACTACTCACTTGTATGGCTAAGATCCAGAACCTTCCGCTGCTTAGAGGATCATCAACGGATAATAGGATTACCCTACATCAATGTAAATTAAATTTGATTTAATTTATCTATATTTTATTTTTATTATTAGAATAATAAGAATCAGATCTAAAACATCCTAGATCTAATTTGGATTAAAGAAAAAAAAATTTTGAAATATATCTCTTGATTCGATCAGATCTGAACAAACCTAGTCTGGAAAATCCGGATTTTCCTTCACTAGGAACACCATCTTCTTTGCCTTGGCGCCCAATTTGCTCCGCTCACCAGCACTAATATGCACAAATGCCGTGCACCCAAACATCCTTAGATGGTTCAGATTTATACTTCTTCTAGACCATTTCTCCTTTGGAATTCCTTCATCTAACCTAGTGTGAGGTGACTGATTCACCTGATAGTAGGCTGCATCCACTGAATCTATCCATGACAGCTTAGGAAGCTCTGCCTACAGTCTCATACATCTTGCTTTCTCCATAAGGGTTCTGTTCAGTCTCTCAGCCACCCCATTTTGCTAAGGAGTCTTCTTCATCAAAATGTATCTTTTGATGCCACACTCCTCATAAAAAATTTGAAACTCCTTGCTGGTGTACTTCCCACCATTGTTGGACCATAAATACTTCACACTTTTCTCCTGTTCTTTCTTCATCTCGATCTTCCAAACTTTGAATTTGGTGAAGACTTCAAATTTCTCCCTCATGAAGTAGACTCAAATCTTTCTTAAGAAATCATCTATTAGGGTCATGAAGTATCCTACTCTACTTCTAGTTGAAATCGGAGCCAGTCCCTACACATTAGTGTGAACATGATCTAGTGGGGTGCACTGCGGGCTGTGCTGGCCACAAACTGAACTCTCCTCTATTTTTCCATCTGGCATGGCTCACAAAGCTCTGAAGCTCCTCCTTCCATATCAAAGATCAATTTCTTTTTGCTCAGCTTCTTCAGTCCTTTATCTTCCATGTGGCCCAGGCAATAATACCACAATCGATAAGTCCTCTACTGATCTTGCGTTGCTATAGCTATATCAAATCCTTCAGTCACCATAGATCCCTCCATCCTATATAGGTTATTTTTCAGCCTCCTATCCCTCATCACTATCATGGTTCAATTGAAAATATTTAATACTCCACTCCTGGCATGACTACTGAAGCTATAGCTGCTCCATTCCAGGTAGCCCGACATAAGGTTCTTCTTTAGCTCCAAGATATGCTTCATGTTTGTGAGAGTCCACACCATCTCATCAAACATCCTCATCCTAATTGTCTGAATACCAGCGATCTTGCAAGGATGGTCATCCCCAAGTGTCATACTCCCCTCATCGATCTTAGTATACGTAGAAAACTAGGATCGATTTTGAATGTAGTGTTGCGAATAGGTTGAATCTAGGGTCCAAACATCTGTTTTACTTGTGACCATCTGACACCACCAAGAGGTCATCCTCCATCTCCTGATCAGCAACTATACTCAAAGAATCAAATCTTCCATTTCTCCTTTTTGGTTCTTCAACAATAGGCAATCACGCCAAAAATAGCCAAGCTTGTTGTACTTGTAACGGTTTACCTAATTTCTATCTTTTTGGGACTTTGATCATCCCCTTGATTTTTCTCTTGCCCTTCCTCTTCTAGATCTCTTTCCTATAGTCAAACCCTCCAAGAAAATAGCATCCTTGGTCATCTTCTCTCTATGCTCATTCATATGCACATCGAGATAATGTCTTGATAGTACAGTATCTCTTTTCCATAGAGTAGTATCGTGATCAATAGATCAAAGGAATGGAGCAGCGAACAAAGTAACAGCAATGACTTGTCTTCCTCCCCCATCTTCATCCTAACATTCAGCAATTCATTGCTTACTTGATCAAATAACTATTGTGACTGAGGACATCTCCATCTTCAACCATATGAAGGCTATACAACCTCTTCTTCAACATAAGTTTGTTGCACATGTTCTTTTCCATGTAAAGATCCTGCAACTTTGACCAAAGTCCTTTAGGAGTTTTCTCTTCTAACACCAAATAAAGTGCCGAGTTTGCCAAACACCCTCTAATTATTGAACACGCCCATTTCTCTATCGACATCCATTATCGATCTATGATCCTTTCCGCAGATTCTCCAATGCTTGATCTAATTCATGGTATACAAGAAGATCCTCTACACGAACATTCCATATAGAAAAGCTTTCTTTCCCATCAAACTTCTCAAAATCTATCTTTATGCCACTTCTCATGACTGGATCCAAGTCACATAATAGCAAAATCACCAAAATAGAAGAGAAATACCTCGATACAGTCCTGCTGAAATTTTAGCCTCTATTGATCTCTTTCTTCTATGTTCTCCTTCTTTCTCCACATGACCTGAGCTCTGATACTAATTGTAAGATCGATTCCCTAGAGTTTAGAAGACTTGGAACCAGCAACCAAAGACTTCCTACTAGAAGGAGGCGGCAACATTGATGAATAGACATCAAGAGATGGGTGGCTAATAAAGAGAGAGAGAGGAGAGAGTAGGGTTTCAAGGAGAAAAGGGATTGCTATTACTCTTGTCCATAAACATTATAGATACAAAGTATATAAATAAACCCTGAGCCAATATGACTCAGTCCTAAAAAACTTTTCTAGGCTAACCCATATATGAAAACACTCATCTAAGTCCATGTCTTGCATGCTCTCATCCCTAAGACTAAAGACCTAGTCCTATACATGAATTAGCCATCTTAAGACCTCTTAACTCAGGTCATAAGACACCTTGGATTAGATCTACTGAGGATAAACCCCGCTCCCGACGAAGTCTAGTATGATGCTTAGCCTACTGCAATCAGTAATCATGGAAGAACTTCAATCAAAAATTCTCTTTCCAATGACTGAACCCAATCGAACTCCTCCAACGACTGAACTCCA
Organism: Cocos nucifera; assembly: GCA_006176705.1. Classification (NCBI taxonomy): domain Eukaryota; kingdom Viridiplantae; phylum Streptophyta; class Magnoliopsida; order Arecales; family Arecaceae; genus Cocos; species Cocos nucifera. Next base: position 90,320 of record QRFJ01001064.1, on the reverse strand, counting down.
GCCGAACTCCTCAGCGATCGAGTCCTAGCCGAACTTTCTCGATAGTCAAACTCCTCTCAAATCTCTCATTTAGTTGGACTCCTACGGGAGCTGAACTCCTCCTGGATTCCTCCAGCAGTCAGATTTCTTCAGAAGCTGAACTCCTTCCGGATTACTCTAGCAGTCGAATTTCTTCAGGAGCCAAACTCCTTCCAAATTACTCCAACAATCGAATTTTTTTAGGAGCCAAACTCCTTTCGAACTCCTCCAGCAGTCAGATTTCTCTAGGAGCCGAACTTCTTTCGAATTATTCTAGTAGTCGGATTTCTTCAGGAGTCAAACTCCTTTCGAACTCCTTCAGCAATTGAATTTCTCCAAGAACCAAACTCCTTCTGAACTCCTCCAGCAGTCAAATTTCTCCAGGAGTCGAACTTCTTTTGGATTACTCCAGCAGTCGAATTTCTCCAAGAGCTGAACTCCTTTCGAATTACTCCAGCAGTCGAATTTCTTTAGGAGCCAAACTCCTCCAGCAGTCAGATTTCTTCAGGAGCCAAACTCCTTTCGAAGTCCTCTAGTAGTCGAATTTCTCTAGGAGCCAAACTCCATCCAGACTTTTTCTTCAGTCGGATTCCTACAGAAGCCAAACTCCTTTCAAATTTTTCCTTCAGATTGATTCCTACAGGCAATCCAATTACAAAACGGTTATAATTATCATTTATTAGGATAGTTACAATTATTATTTATTAGGATGATTACGATTGGCATTTATTAGGATGGTTATGACTATCATTTATCAGGATGGTTACAACCATCATTTATCAGTCTGCTATAGACAACCCCACTATCGGATAGTTACAACAAGCTCCATCTATAAAAAGGGATCCTCTAGATATGTTTTCTCGAAGCTCTCTTCTTCTTTCCAAAACTCTATCGAATTTTTTTCTGAGCACTCCATTTCTGTTGGTCAGAAGAGCTAACTTGATCGTCGGAGGATCCTATCGGAGCCACCACCATTGACTCTAGATGGGACTTTATTTTGCAGGTCATCGACGGTGATCTCATCTTCCTCAACTCTAGCTCGATCCGACATCAATCAAATTCTATACCAACAGAATTGACGCTAGAAGGAGGGCTCTCTGTTCCTAAGATCTTCTTGATCTTAAAGGAGTGCTCGGTAGTGATCTCTCTTCTTTCTCTCTAGAGTTTTTTTCAAAAAAAATGCCACCCAAAAAAGCTTCGACTCGGCAATCAATGGCCTCTACAGTTAGACCCCATCCAAATACATCCATTTCTACTCTTGCTCCGATAACTCAAGCTCCACCTGCATTCATGGTGGATGCGGATCAGTTCAACTTGCTGGTCCAATAAGTTCGCAGTCTCACGAAGGTGGTGCAGGCCATACATCGATAGGTTTTGATGGAAATTTGGCTGGAGCAGGCTTTTTCGGAGCCCCATGATCCGATCGAAGAATGGTTAATTCAAATTAGCCGATCGATGACCTCTAAAAAGGAAAAATAAATGGTGGAGAGCTATTGCTCGAATCATGATTTGACCTCGGAGTCAGCTTTGCCCCCATCCCATCAAAAAATTCTAGAGATCAATGATCATGAAGATCTCCTTAATCAAAGGCTCCAAGAAATGAGCCGATAGATCGAAGGGCTCCATCATACTCCCTCCACACACAATAATAATATTTGCACTGACCCTCCTTTTTCTCAGAGGATTATGCAAGAGCCCATTCCATCGAACTTTAAACTTTTCCAATTTGAAAGCAACGATGGTACCTCTAATCCAGTCGATCATCTTAAGGCCTTTCGGACCATGATGCTGCTCTTTGGCACACTAGACGCTATCTTATGCCAAGCTTTTTCATCCATCTTAAAGGGAGTAGCAAGAAACTGGTACTTGGCATTGAAGCTAGGTGCAATCTTTTTATTTGATTAGATGAGCCATCAGTTTGTAGCTCACTTCATCAGCAGCCGATGTCCGCATCAAGGTTTAGATTTATTGATGCATATCAAGCAGAAGAAAGAATCTATCCGAACTTATGTCACCTGATTTAATGCTGCTGCATTGAAGGTCTAGAATCTAGATCAGTCTGTTGCAATGGCTGCACTCAAGGGTGGCCTTCAGAAAAATAATTCGTTATTCTCGTTGGAGAAGAAGTACCCTAGGAACTTTGCCGATCTACTAGCTCAAGCTGAAGGATATGCCCGACCAGAGGAAACCTTCAAATTAAAGGATGAGAAAGTCACAGGAGAGCGATAGGTGGGCAAATTTAATAAATCCATAGTTGATAGTGGGCCGAATGAAGTTCGACCATGCTCATGAACTTCCTTCGAGCACAAGCAAGCCCGAACTCCTCCTCAAGCTTGTCGTCAAAGAAGCCCCGATAGAAGAGCATGATGAAGTTCTCATCCTAGAAGATTTTACAACTATGCCCTCCTCAATGCTCCAAAAATACAAGTATTGATGGAGATCAAGGAGCAACTACCGAAGCTAGAAAGGATGCGCACTCACCTCAGTAAGCATAATCCTAATAAATACTATCTCTACCATCATAACCACGACCATGATACTGAAGAATGCATTCAGCTCCAAGATGAGATTGAGGAGCTCATCAGGAGAGGTCGATTGGATCGATTCCTCAGACGTCGATCTGAAGTAAGAGAAGATCGATCGAGGATACTACCGCAGCCTGAACCACTAAGAAGGGAGGAACAATAAGAAGATCGACCGCCTCTTAGCATCATCAACACTATCTCTAGGGGACTACGATGAGAAGAGGCAAGCAGATCTGAAGGATCGATGAAAAGATGGAGGACTGAAGAACCCATAACATGAAGGGAAATCCTGATTTCTCAGTCCAGGTTCGTCTAGATCTGATCAGATCAAGAGATATATTTCAAAAATTTTTCACTTGATCCCAATCAGATCTTTATATATTTCAGATCTGATTCTTATTATTTTAATAAATAAAATAAAATAAGATAAATTAAATCAAATTTAATTCACCTGATTTGGGTAATCCTATTACCTTGTAGATGATCCTGATTGCAGCGGAAGGTTCTGGATCTAGCCACGCAAGCGCCTGGCCTCTACCGGTATCCACTCGGGTTGGATCTGGAGATCCTCTTCTTCTCTATCACACCTCCAAAAATCAGATCTGGATCTGATCTGGAGGATCTTCAAAACTCTTTTGAAGATCTGCAGTCGTCCTTTTGCAGCAGCGCAGCCTTCTTGCTTTTGATCGCCTTTCCTTGATCTGAATCGCACCAACCTAAGTCCAAAACTCCTTTTGGACGTGGAGAGCAAGGGGAGAAGAGACTATGGCATGGAGAAGGAGGGGAGAGGCAGCCTTGGGGCGTGGGGTTTCTCAATTGAATTACATAGAATCTGAGTTGGGCGCAGGGTCTTATTTATAGACTAAGCTGTGATCCAACTCCTCTTCCTCCCAACCAATCACAACCCTTTGTGAAATCAGATCTAAATCTGATTGGTGGGAATAGAGTCCCCTGGATTCCTCCTTAGAGGGTGCCTAAGACCAGTCAAACTGGATTCTTAGAAGAACTCTAATTGGAATCCAAAAAGGGAGGTGGAGTCCTTGTCCAACAAGGACTCCTAGGCGCCTCCAACTTGGGCTCACGCCACCCTAGGGTGGCGTGCGCCCTTCTCCTTGCCAGGTTCTGGTAGGGGGACAGGCCCCCACCAGCTCTCCAATAGGTGCATGACATGTGGTCAAAAGTCAAAGTGTCAATGGTCAACGTTTGACCAGTCAAAGGTAGACTTTTGACCAAAGTCAAAGAACAAGAAATGGCAGGTGACCAAAAATGGCAGGTAATGTCTTACAAAATAAGACAACCTTTTCTGACTTGGACAACCTCCAGTCAGACCATATGAAGGCCTCTGATTGAGCACAAACTCCTTTGGCTCAGTCAGGACAACTTATTTATGATAGTAAAAGAAGAACGTTAGGTTCAATCGAGTGCTAGCACGATTTTCTTGAACCTAATTGAATCTCATTCAGATCAATTGAACTAGATCAGTTCAATTGATGATCACCAGATTCAAACCCTTGTTTGTGTGACCCAGTTAGGTTCAGTTCTGTATGGTAATGGGATATGTCATGATCTCTATCATCGACATCATCGAAACTCCTTTCGATGGATCAGAACTCTTCTGATTCGAACAGCTAGAATGATCGATCATCTAAATCATTCTAATTGCTCCCAAAATCCACCAGTGACACCTAGCAGTATATGGTGGCAACCCATCAGAGCTGAATGCGAACCTCTTGGTGCAGCTACCTGTGTGATTAAGTTCTTCTATCTTGAGCCCCGATCAGATTAGGGTTAAGGTGAACTCGTCAAACCCTAGTCTCTGTCATATGATGTAATCATTCGATTCGAGTCCAATGTGAAAATCTAAATAGAAACTCTTTCTATTATTTCACTCTGCCATGGCCATGGGCTTCTGGACTTGATTCTCATGATCATCATAGGGCTGCTCCTCTACCACCGAGGTAGATAGATTCCATCTTGATGCAATCCAGTTCCTACAATGAACATGCTCATAGCCAACATACACCTCAGGGTTCCATATGGCTAGGAGACCGAGTAATGGTGTAGTCAAACTATAACACCCTCAAGGTGAACTGCCGATGCATCTCAGGTCAAAGAACCAGACACACTACTGCAGCATCGAGTCAGTCATTGACGAGAAGGTAGACTTCCCTAATGACTACTCGAGGTGGTCACGCTCAGTGCCCTCGTTCTCTAACGAGTACCTGTACTCTCGCTCCGGTGTCTCCACACCGTAGACTCAAGACTCATCTACTAAAGAGAAGCGATTCGTACACCAACCTTCCGGATCAATCACCATCCTCGTGATGATCCTATGGTCGGGAGCTGTTTATGAGTTAATAATGATTATTCATGTCTTAAATTTTCAACTCTTGAAAATATGAATTATCATTACCATTAACTCAAAGGATGTATCACAGACACTAAATACACATATGTGATAGAAAATAACCCATTTTATTGATTATAGTCAAAATTATAATTTTGCCCCTAGAAGTGTATTACAAGTGTCAGCCAATTCTGGCTTCTAGGGCACATATATCTAACAATCTCCCACTTGTCCTAAAGCCAATTGGCTACAAGTCTAAGTCCCATCTTCTCAAGGTGGGCTTCGATCTTCTGCTGGCCCAACGGCTTTGTAAGTGGGTCTGCCACATTATCTGCGGAGTTGACTCTCTTGACCTCAACGTAACCTTTCTCAAGGTAATCGAATGGATGAGATGGTATCACCAGTTTGCTTGGAACTCTTCCAGCTGACAGCTCCACCATTGCACACAAACAGACTCCAGATGTCGACTTTCGATCATCTATATCGGACATGAAGTCCGAGTCTGTGTATCCCTGGACTTGGAGTTCTCCATTACCAAAGACCAACATCATATCCTTAGTTCTTCTCAAGTACTTAAGGATACATTTCACAGAAGTCCAGTGTTCTTCACCTGGATTTGACTGATATCTGCTTGTGACACTCACAGCATGGGCTATATCAGGTCGTGTACATAGCATGGCATACATGAGGCTCCCTATTGCAGAAGCATAAGGGATCTTGCTCATGCGTTCTATTTCCTCAGGTGTGCTGGGGCACATCTTCTTGGAAAGATGAATACCATGTCTGAAGGGTATTAATCCCCTCTTAGAGTTTTCCATACTAAACCTCTTTAGTACTTCCTCTATGTACATCTTCTGTGAAAGTCCTAGCATCCTATTCGGTCTATCCCTATAGACCTTAATTCCTAGAATAAAGGATGCTTCACCTAGGTCTTTCATGGAGAATTCCTTGGACAACCACATCTTGACTGATGTCAACATGGGAATATCATTCCCAATAAGGAGGATGTCATCCACGTACAATACGAGGAAGACAACAGCGCTCCCACTGACCCTTTTGAAAACACATGGTTCCTCTTCATTTTTGATGAAACCAAACTTTTTGATCACATCATTGAAAATGAGTGTTCCAGCTCCGAGATGCTTGCTTAAGTCCATATATGGACCTTTGCAGCTTGCAAACCTTGTGATCAGTATCACTGGATGTGAAACCTAGCGGCTGTTCCATATAGATATCTTCCTCAAGATATCCATTTAGGAATGCCGTTTTCACGTCCATTTGCCATATTTCATAATCGAAATAGGCTGCAACAGCAAGCAATGTGCGGATGGATTTTAGCATAGCTACTGGGGAAAAGGTATCCTGATAGTCAATGCCTTCGCGTTGACTATAACCTTTTGCCACCTAGTCTAGCCTTGAATGTCTCCACATTCCCATCTGCACCAATCTTTCTCTTGAAGATCCATTTACACCCAATAGGTACTATACCTTCTGGTGGATCTACCAAGGTCCAGACTTGGTTTGAGTGCATCGAGTCAATTCTCTGACTTCATTGCCTCAAGCCATTTCTCGGAGTCGATATCTGATATCGCCTCGTTGTAGGTTTTGGGATCATCACCATGAGCACCATTACCTATGAGGAACATTTCCTCTACATCCTCTGAAATAATACCTAAGTATCTTTCAGGGGGACGGGAAACTCTTTCCGATCTACGAGGTGGAGGAGGTAGTGTTCTTATTGGCTCAACCTGATTTGGTTCCACTTGGTCCTTAGCTCGTTCTGCTTGTGAGACTTTCTCATCAAGCTTAATCTGCTTTCCAATGCCGCTATCTTGAATAAACTATTTTTCAAGAAATATGGCATGTCGACTCACAATCACATTGTGGTCTTCTGGAATGTAGAAATAGTATCCTAATGACTCTTTAGGATATCCTATGAATCGAGCTCTAAAGGACCTAAACTCTAACTTGTCCGCTTGTTGTCTTTTGACATGAGCCGGACAACCCCAAATTCTGAGATGACTCAGACTTGGTTTCTTACCGTGCCATATCTCATACGGTGTGGTAGGAACGGTTTTAGAGGGAACCCTATTCAGTAAATAGATTGAAGTTAACAATGAAGTGTCCCCAAAGAAAATCAGGGAGGTCTGTGAAGCTCATCATGGATCGAACCATATCCAATAGAGTCCGATTTCTCCGTTCTGAAACCCCGTTGAGTTGAGGTGTTCCTGGTGGAGTCCATTGAGAGACTATGCCATTTTCCTTAAGATAGTCTAGGAATTTCCGGCTAAGGTATTCACCTCCTCGATCTGATCGAAGAACCTTAATGGGTTTTCCAGTTTGTTTTTCTACTTCATGTCTGAATTCTTTGAACTTTTCAAAAGCTTCAGACTTGTGTCTCATAAGATACACATACCCATACCTAGACAGATCATCGGTAAAGGTAATGAAGTAGACAAAATTGCCTCTAGCCGGCACATCAAATGGGCCGCACACATCAGTATGTACTAGGGCAAGGAGATCTGTGGCCCTCTCCCCATGTCCAACAAAAGGGAGTTTAGTCATTTTGCCTTGAAGACAAGATTCACAAGTTGGATATGACTCAAAAGTCAATGGACTCAATAGCCCATTTTTCTCCAATTTGTTGATCCTATCTTCTGCTATATGACCTAATCTCAGGTGCCATAGATATCTGTCGTTTGGACTATCCCTAGGTCGTTTGGCATTCACGTTTTGCTCGATAGTTAAAAAATAGGTACATCAATATGTAGCTGATAAAGACCATTAATAAGGAAACCATTTGCAATTTTATTTCTTTCATAAAGAATGTTACAATGGTCCTTAAAGAAGGTGATCACATAACCTTCTTGTGCTAAGCATGAAACAGAAATCAAATTCCTGCTAGCTGCAGGCACATAATAACAGTCTTTTAAAACTAAGTCTAAACCAGATGGTAATCGAAGAGGGTATGTTCCCACGGCTACTGCAGCAACTCTTGCTCCATTACCGATGCGTAGGATCATGTCTCCATCCCTCAGCCTCCTGCTATCCTCAAGACCCTGCATAGAAGTGCACAGATGAGCACTAGAACCAGAGTCAAGCACCCAACTGGATGCAGAAGAAACCGTAAGGTTAGACTCAATAACGAGCATACCTCCAGAAGGACCTTCCTTCTTGTTCTTCAGGGTGGCCAGGTAAGTAGGGCAGTTCCGCTTCCAATGGCCGTCGCTGTTGCAATGGAAACACTTTCCTTTGCCATCGGCCTTTTTCTTCGGATTCTGCCTTCTTCTTCTTTGATCCTTCCACCTTTTGCTTTTTCACAGACTTCTTTTTCTTTCCATAAGACTTTCTTTTGGAAGAAGTCCGTTCCATAGCAAGAACTGAGCCTTTAGAACCTTTCATAGAAAGCTCAGCGGTAACCAGCATATTCATTCAACTCGGCCAAGGAATTTTGAAGTTTATGCATGTGGTAATTCATGATGAATTGCCCATATGCATCAGTCAAGGATTGCAGAATAATATCGTTCTGCAGTCCAAGTCCAACTTCACACCGAGCTTCTCAAGCTCTTCCATGTCCTTGATCATTGTCAGACAGTGATCTTGGACTGACTGCCCATCACGCATCTTAGCCTTAAAAAGTCATTTTGTGACTTGATATTTGGCTGCGCGACTCTGTTCACCAAACATCTCCTGCAGGTGAGCCAACATTTGGCGAGCAGTCCCGATATCTTCATGTTGGCGCTGGAGCTCATCAGACATCGAGCCCAACATGTAGTATCTGGCCTTATTATCTTCGTCAATCCATTTTTCCAGAGACGCTCTCTGTTCAGTGGATGGACGAGCTGGTAAGGTGGGAGGGTCCTGGTCCAAAACATGTGTTAACTTCTCTGAACCCAAAACAATTTTGTAGTTCCTGAGCCAATCTTTATAATTGGGTCCAGTCAGTCTATGTGTGTCTAGGATACGTGCCAAGTGGGTTGGACGCAGACATTTTTCCTGTAGAGAGTCAAAGATTCTAGTTAGATACTGTAATTTTGACTTGACCAATTTGTTTAGGGATTTTATTTTTAAACAAATTAGCTCCCACTATTTTCTCGGATCCCTACACTCCCTCTGTAGAGATGCGAAAATCTCCACGATTGATGATTTCTAGTGGGTGGTGCGGTCTCACCAACTGACTCATCACCTCACCTAACAGTTATTGGTGATGGGTTAGCCAATGAGTGAACAACTCTTGTTCAATGATTCTCTAATCATGGTGCACCCAAACTTGGTCTCTAATTCATGAATCTCACCGTATCCGGAATATTGATCCACTCCTTAGTTAAGTCAGACCCACCATTTGCATAGACTGGGTTCCTAATTGGAGTCTCTCACCGTATCCGAAATATTGAGCCCAACTCATCCTCCAGCCCATAGCATCCAATGCCTAATAGACATGGTTGCGTCTTCCCGGTGCAACTGAGCCACTGTATCCAGCCGAGAACAATCAACCCCGGGAAGGGCCCGCACATCTACAATGGTGGAAGACCTCAGACTTAATCTTTTCTTAGGGAGAATTGATTCAGGTCTCATTAAACTAGACTTGGCTTAGTCATAACAATTATGACTAACCTAGTGGCATGGGTTAGCTCGGATTATTGACCACCTCAGATCAGAACTGTGTCAACAGATATGGCCAGGTAAGTGAGACCGGTGGAAGGAATATGCCGTTAACTCGCACAAGAACGCATTCAGGTCGAGTAGCTTCCAATTAAAAACCAGTCGGTCGTCTGTGCCAAACTTACCTTAGACACCAAATTGTTGAGTCAGAACCAATTGGGTTAGCCTACAATCCAGACTCTAACCTCTGAGCCTAATTAGGTCTTGCTTGATCGTGACTCGATCTTGACCCAGACTTAATCCTATTAGGCTGGTCAATTTAAGCATTGTTGATCCCATCTAACCAACTCTTGATTCGGTTTGATCAACCGCTTAGACCTAATTGAGCTACCCAAGCCCGAACCCAGTATTATGAATATGTCTTAGATCTGAAATTCTCAATTTTAGACCTAATTAATATTCCATAAACTTAATTCTTAATTAAGTTGGGTTCATAAACAAAATATGCACAATAAATCCTAGGGTTTCAGGATCTAGGGTTTTGCAGAAAGTAAGTTTTGGGTTTCTGATTAAGGACGAACACGCAGCACCCCTACACGTCATAAGAACACCCCATCGAATGGGAAGAGAGGGCCTTTAAACCCTTCTTCGTTCTTATGACCGGACGGCCAAGAGGAACGCCTTAATCAGGAACATGTAAATCTACAAAACAGTTATAGATCTATATCATATATCTCATATACAAATTTAGATCTAATCAATGGCATATTTTGCATACATCTCATGTATCAAATCATGCATGTTTTCAGATCTAAATTATCTCATAATAATCTAAAAAATTAGATTTAAATTGATCTAATCAAAATAAATTCTAATCTAGACAATTATGTAGAACTATTCTACAACTAGTCTAGACATGCATCAATCATATCTCATATGATATTTAAAATTAAATAATTTTTATTTGCTGTTTATCAGATGTTATTATAACACTTATAATATCAGAAAATAGTAAATAAGAAGATCTAAAATATGATTTAATCAGATTAAATCAAAGACATGCAAAACTATTCTATAGAACTATTCTATTCTAGAACTAGTCATGCATATCTTCATGTTCTTAGATCCAAATCATTTAATTTTAATTTTTTCTGATTTCAGATCTGATCACATCTCATGTGACATCTGAAATCACTTTATTTTCTAATTAAAATAAAATTAAAATCAGATCTAAATAATTTTAGAACCATGGCTCTGATACCAGTTGAAGGGAAATCCTGATTTCCCGGTCCAGGTTCGTTCCAGATCTGATCAGATCAAGAGATATATTTCAAAAATTTTTCTCTTGATCTCAATCAGATCTTGATATGTTTCAGATCTGATTCTTATTATTTTAATAAATAAAATAAAATAAGATAAATTAAATCAAATTTAATTTACCTGATTTGGGTAATCCTATTACCCTGTAGATGATCCTGATTGCAGCGGAAGGTTCTGGATCTTAGCCACGCAAGCGCCTGGCCTCTACCGGTATCCACTCGGGTTGGATCTGGAGATCCTCTTCTTCTCTATCACACCTCCAAAAATCAGATCTGGATCTGATCTGGAGGATCTTCAAAACTCTTTTGAAGATCTGCAGTCGTCCTTTTGCAGCAGCGCAGCCTTCTTGCTTTTGATCGCCTTTCCTTGATCTGAATCGCACCAACCTAAGTCCAAAACTCTTTTGGACGTGGAGAGCAAGGGGAGAAGAGACTATGGCATGGAGAAGGAGGGGAGAGGCAGCCTTGGGGCGTGGGGTTTCTTAATTGAATTGCATTAGCATTAGAATTGAGTTGGGCGCAGGGTCTTATTTATAGACTAAGCGTGATCCAACTCCTCTTCCTCTCAACCAATCACAACCCTTTGTGAAATCAGATCTAAATCTGATTGGTGGGAATAGAGACCCCTGGATTCCTCCTTAGAGGGTGCCTAAGACCAGTCAAAACTGGATTCTTAGTAGAACTCTGATTGGAATCCAAAAGGGAGGTGGAGTCCTTGTCCAACAAGGACTCCTAGGCGCCTCCTACTTGGGCTCACGCCACCCTTGGCGTGCGCCCTTCTCCTTGCCAGGTTCTGGCAGGGGGACAGGCCCCCACCAGCTCTCCAATAGGTGCATGACATGTGGTCAAAAGTCAAAGGGTCAATGGTCAACGTTTGACCAGTCAAAGGTAGACTTTTGACCAAAGTCAAAGAACAAGAAATGGCAGGTGACCAAAAATGGCAGGTAATGTCTTACAAATAAGACAACCTATTCTGACTTGGACAACCTCCAGTCAGACCATATGAAGGCCTCTGATTGAGCACAAACTCCTTTGGCTCAGTCAGGACAACTTATTTATGATAGTAAAAGAAGAACGTTAGGTTCAATCGAGTGCTAGCACGATTTCCTTGAACCTAATTGAATCTCATTCAGATCAATTGAACTAGATCAGTTCAATTGATGATCACCAGATTCAAACCCTTGTTTGTGTGACCCAGTTAGGTTCAGTTCTGTATGGTAATGGGATATGTCATGATCTCTATCATAGACATCATCGAAACTCCTTTCGATGGATCAGAACTCTTCTGATTCGAACAGCTAGAATGATCGATCATCTAAATCATTCTAATTGCTCCCAAAATCCACCAGTGACACCTAGCAGTATATGGTGGCAACCCATCAGAGCTGAATGCGAACCTCTTGGTGCAGCTACCTGTGTGATTAAGTTCTTCTATCTTGAGCCCCGATCAGATTAGGGTTAAGGTGAACTCGTCAAACCCTAGTCTCTGTCATATGATGTAATCATTCGATTCGAGTCCAATGTGAAAATCTAAATAGAAACTCTTTCTATTATTTCACTCTGCCATGGCCATGGGCTTCTGGACTTGATTCTCATGATCATCATAGGGCTGCTCCTCTACCACCGAGGTAGATAGATTCCCATCTTGATGCAATCCAGTTCCTACAATGAACATGCTATAGCCAACATACACCTCAGGGTTCCATATGGCTAGGAGACCGAGTAATGGTGTAGTCAAACTATAACACCCTCAAGGTGAACTGCCGATGCATCTCAGGTCAAAGAACCAGACACACTACTGCAGCATCGAGTCAGTCATTGACGAGAAGGTAGACTCCCTAATGACTACTCGAGGTGGTCACGCTCAGTGCCCTCGTTCTCTAACGAGTACCTGTACTCTCGCTCCGGTGTCTCCACACCGTAGACTCAAGACTCATCTACTAAAGAGAAGCGATCGTACACCAACCTTTCGGATCAATCACCATCCTCGTGATGACCCTATGGTCGGGAGCTGTTTATGAGTTAATAATGATTATTCATGTCTTAAATTTTCAACTCTTGAAAATATGAATTATCATTACCATTAACTCAAAGGATGTATCACAGACACTAAATACACAGGTGTGATAGAAAATAACCCATTTTATTGATTATAGTCAAAATTATAATTTTGCCGCTAGAAGTGTATTACAAGTGTCAGCCAATTCTGGCTTCTAGGGCACATATATCTAACATAACTTTCACCAAGAAAGATGCACAGAGAGTACAATTTCCGCATAATGATGTAGTTGTAGTCTCTTTAAATATAGCAGACTATGATGTACGTCGCATCCTAGTTGATAATAAAAGTTCGACTGACGTCTTATTTTATGATGCTTTCTCCAAAATGTCAAAATCTAATAGTCAGCTTGGACCAATAAACTTCCCCCAAGTAGACTTTGTTGGTGCTGCAGTACCAGTTGAATGTGTAATGACTCTAGCTGTGATTGTCAGGCAATATCCAAAATAATCCAGAGCATAGGTTGATTTTCTAGTAGTAAAGGTTCCCTCCGCTTACAACGTAATTCTCAGCCAACCTGATTTAAATGCACTTCGGGTGGTGGTGTCCACTTATTATTTGAAGATGAAGTTTTCGATAAGTTATGGGATTGGAGAGGTCAGGAAAGACCAAGCTTTGGCAAGGCACTACTACTCAATTGCCCTACGAAAGGAAGCACAATTCGACCCTTATCCTATTGATGGGCTAGATGTCCATGATGACTTTGCCGAAGAATGGGGCAACCCTTAGAAGATCATATGACCATCCCCTTGAATGATGGAAATGCGGAGCATATGGTGCAAATTGGTTCCAATCTGAAAGATGAAGTTCAGGAGCAGCTCATCGCCTTCTTACTGGGGAATGCCGACGTCTCCGCTTGAGTTTCGATAGATATACCTAGGATCGACGTCGAGATTATGGAACATCGACTGGCCATTGATCCTAAATATCGATCAGTGAAAGAAAGAGTTCGAGGCCATGCACCAAAAAGGTAGAAGATAGTAGTAGAAGAAGTCGACAAGCTTCTCAACGCTGGATTTATCCGAGAAGTCAGCTATCCAACTTGGGTTTCTAATGTGGTTTTGGTCAAGAAAAACAATGGCAAGTGGAGGATGTGCATTGACTTTGAGAAGCTAAACAAGGCCTGCCCAAAAGACAACTACCCTTTGCCCAAAATCGATCAATTGGTGGATGCAACTTCAGGCTACGAGCTCCTCACCTTTATGGATGCCTTCTTTGGCTACAATCAAATTTGGATGGCATTGGAGGTTGAGGAGAAGACTACTTTTATTACTAACCATGGTCTTTACTGCTACAGGATCATGCCATTCAGGCTTAAAAATGCAGGCACGACTTATCAGTGCTTGGTCAATAAAATCTTCAAGGAGCAGATCGACCGCAATATGGAGGTTTACGTCGACGACATGCTGGTCAAAAGTCGAAAGACTGTCAATCATATCACCGATCTTGAAGAGGCGTTTAATGTGCTCAGGGAATACAAGATGAAGCTGAACCCAACCAAGTGCGTTTTTGAGGTAACCTCAGAAAAATTTTTGGAATTCATGGTCTCAAGATGAGGGATCGAGGCCAACCTAGAGAAAATTCAAGCTATCCAGGAGATGACTGCTCCGAAGTCTATTAAGAAAGTTCAGCATCTGACTGGAAAGGTGGCACCTTTGAATCATTTTATCTCTAGATTGATCGAAAGCTGCATGCCCTTTTTCCAAATTCCTAGGAAGCCGAAAGATTTTTGCTAGACTCAAGAATGCCAAAAGGCATTCGATGAGCTTAAGAACTACCTCAGTTCGCCCCCCTACTAGCCAAACCCAAATCCAGAGTGGAGCTATTTCTCTACCTCGCAGTCTTCCCTATAGTGCTGACAGCGGTCCTAGTCAAAGAAGAGGTAAAAGTACAGCGGTCAGTCTACTACATAAGTTGGATCCTAAGAGATGCCAAAACTCGATATACAAAGTTGGAAAAAATGACTTATGTTCTTCTGATTGCATCAAGAAGACTTCGATCTTATTTTCAGAGACATGCTATAATGCTTCTTACTGACCAGCCGATCAGAGCAATCCTTCATCAAATTGATGCTTCCGAAAGAATTGCAAAATGGGCCATTGAATTAATAGAGTTTGACATCAACTATCAACCTCGGCCAGCAATCAACGCTCAAGCACTGGCTGACTTTATAGTTGAGTATACCATTCCAGATGAAGGCGAGCTTGAGCAGAATGAGACCGGCATCCCATGGTTGCAGCCGAGCCTCTCCGAAGAAAGTGTCGACCTTTTGAAGGTTTTTGGATTCTTTACGTGGATGGTTCGTCCAACTCCGCTAGAGCAGGTGCGGGCTTAGTTTTAGTCAAC
Organism: Cocos nucifera; assembly: GCA_006176705.1. Taxonomy (NCBI): domain Eukaryota; kingdom Viridiplantae; phylum Streptophyta; class Magnoliopsida; order Arecales; family Arecaceae; genus Cocos; species Cocos nucifera. Next base: position 75,104 of record QRFJ01001064.1, on the reverse strand, counting down.
CCTAAGGAAGTCATCACCAAGGACGCACTACGCTTCGAATTCTCTACAACTAATAATGGGGCCGAATATGAAGCACTGATTGTTGGGTTAAAAATAGCAAAGAAATTAAAAGTAGATCGGCTTCAAGTCTATAGCAATTTTCAATTAGTGGTCAGCCAAGTTAGTGGCAACTATGAAGCATGGAAGGAAAGTATGATGAAATACCTTGAGAAAGTAAAGAATTTGATTCCAACCTTTGGCAGTTTTGGCATTCGACATATTTCGAGGGCAGAAAATACGAGAGCCGACCTCCTCTTTAAATTGGCAACATTAGCCCCAGCGAAACTATCCAATGAAGTATTTTTTAAAACTCTAAAATATCCAAGCTCAGAGGAATCGCAACTCACTATGCAGACAGAGCTCGAGCCGAGCTGGATTGACCCATTAGTTGCCTATCTCAAAGAGGGAGTTCTTCCTTATGATTCATAAGAAGCTCGAAAACTCAGAAATCAAGCCTCACGGTATGTTTTGTATGGGGACAAGTTGTATAAAAGATCGTATTCGCTACCACTACTAAGATGTCTTCAACCTTCAGAGGCTGACTTCGCATTATGGAAAGTGCACGAGGAAATTTATGAAAGTCATATAGGAGCCAGATCCCTATCATAAAAATTACTTTGGCAAGGATACTATTGGCCAATCTTGTACCATGATTCTATGAAATACGTCAAGAAATGTGATCGTTGTCAAAGAAATGCAAACTTACAAAGACAACCGACCTCCGAGCTTACTCCACTAAGTGCACCTTAGCCATTTGCATAGTGGGGAATGGATATACTTGGCCTTTTTTCAACGGCATCCGAACAAGAGAAGTTCCTCCTAGTTGCGATCGACTACTTCACCAAATGGATCGAAGCCGAACCACTAGCAAAAAATACTGAGGCCAACATGCAGAACTTCGTCTAGAAGTCAATCATTTTTTGATTTGGTCTGCCCCGAACTCTCGTAATGGATAATGGGTGATAGTTTGCTGGGATGAGGTTCGCTGAGTTCTACGAAGATCTAAACATCATCCATCATTTCACGTTGGTAGCTCACCCATAGGCAAATGAGAAAGCTGAGGTGACCAACCGGATCCTATTGCAAGGCATCAAGATAAGGCTCGATAGAGTGAAGGGGGCCTGGGTGGACGAACTTTACAACATCCTCTAGGCATACCGAACTATTCAAAGGCTATCGACTGGAAAAACACCATTCGCATTAGCCTTTGGAATAGAGGCAGTTATCCCAATCGAGCTTAAACTTCCATCAGTGTGGGTCATGGCCTTCAGTGAGCAGCATAACTCACAAGATCTCAGAAGCATCCTCGATCTGTTGGAAGAAAAAAGAGAGGAAGCTCAGGTTCGGATGTCAGCCTACAGGCAAAGGGTGGCCCAATACTAACTTCAGAGTCTGAGGTAAAATATCAAAATGGATGATTTAGTACTTCGGCGAGCCACCATCTCTTAGCCTCAAAGCTAGGAGAAGCTCACCCCGAATTGGAAAGATCCATATGAAATAGAGGAGGTCATCCGACCCGAAACTTATCGCTTGAAGAAGCTCGAAGGAACAATGCTCCCATGATCTTGAAATTTAGGAAATCTGAGAATGTATTATCAGCAATTTTTCTTCAATAAAACTCCTCTATTTTCATATTATGGTTTCTTGGTACAAAAATTATGTGATGATAGGAAAGAAACAACCAAAAGTGGCCATGTTAGGAACAGAAGGAGAACCTCATCCTAACATGAGCAAAGTCGAAGGCCTTATTCATTTTGGACGAGATAGGGAGAGAGGCCCTGACAATGGCCCTTATGTGCCCCCACAGCCCATTAGGATGAGGAGGAGAACCTCGTCTTAATGCGAGCAAAATTAAAAATCTCATTCATTTTAGACGAGATGGGAGGAGAGGCCCTGACAACGATCCCTATGTGCCCCCACAGCCCGTTAGGGACAGGAGGAGAACCTCATCCTAACATGAGCAAAGTTGAAGGCCTTGTTCATTTTAGATGAGATGGGAAGAGAGGCCCTGACAATGGCCCTTATGTGCCCCCAAAGTCCATTAGGAACAGGAGGAGAACCTCATCCTAATGTGAGCAAAAATCGAAACCTCATTCATTTTAGATGAGATGGGAGGAGAGGCCCTGACAACGGCCCTTATGTGCCCAACAATCCATTAGGAACAAGAGGAGAATCTCATCCTAATGCAAGCAAAGTTGAAGGCCTCATTCATTTTAGACGAGATGGGGGGAGATGCCCTGACAACAGTCCTTATGTGCCCCCATTGCCCATTAGGAACAGGAGGAGAACCTCATCCTAACGTGAGCAAAGTCGAAGGCCTCATTCATTTTAGATGAGATGAGAGGAGAAGCCCCGACAACGGCCCTATTGTGCCCAAGCTTCAATTTCAACGTCAACTTCAACTGGAGACAAGATCTTCTCCTAGCCTCAACTTCAATGTCAATCTCAGCTAGAGATAAGATCTCTCCCTAGCTTCAACTTCAACGTCAACCTCAGCTGGAGACAAGATCTCCCCCGAGCTTCAACTTCGACGTCAACCTCGGTTGGAGATAAGATGTTCCGCAAGCTTCAACCTGAACTAGTGCAGAGCCCTGAAGAGGACTTCGACAATCATTCTTTTTGTACTCCCTTTCTTCGAGTTTTGAACTTAGGAGTGTGGGGACTATTATTCGGGATAAACCCTACTCCCACCGAAGTCCAGTCTAACGCTTAGCCTAATGCAACCGATAATCATGAAAGAGCTTCAATTGAGAATTCTCTCCCCAGCAACCGAATCGAACCAAACTCCTCCAACGATCGAACCCTAATCGAACTCCTCAGCGATCGAGCCTCAGCTGAACTTTTCCAATAGTCGAACTCCTCCCAAATCTCTTCTTCAATCAGATTCCTACGAGAGCCGAACTCCTCCCGAATTCCTCTAGTAGTCAGATTTCTCCAGGAGTTGAACTCCTTCCGGATTACTCTAGTAGTCGGATTTCTTTAGGAGTCGAACTACTTTCGAATTACTCTAGCAGTCGGATTTCTCTAGGAGCTGAACTCCTTTCGAAATCCTCCAACAGTAAGATTTCTTCAGGAGCCAAACTCCTAGATTACTCCAGCAGTTGGATTTCTCCAGGAGCCAAACTTCTTTCGAACTCCTCCAGTCGAATTTCTCTAGGAATCAAACTTCTTCTGAACTCCTCCAGCAGTCGAATTTCTCTAGGAGCTGAACTCCTTTCGAATTATTCCAATAGTTGAATTTCTCTAGTAATCAAATTTCTCTAAGAGCTGAACTCCTTTCGGATTACTCCAACAGTCAGATTTCTTTAGGAGCCAAACTTCTCCACCAGTCAGATTTTTTCAGGAGCCGAACTCCTTCCGTACTTCTCCAACAGTCGAATTTCTCTAGGAGCCAAACTTCTTTCAGACTTCTCTTTCAATTGGATTCCTATAGGAGCCAAACTTTTTCTTCAAACGGATTCCTACAGGCGATCCCACTACTGAACAATTACAATTGTCATTTATCAGGACAGTTATGATTGTCATTTATCAGAATGATTATGATTGGCATTTATCAAGATGGTTATGACTGTCATTTATTATGATGGTTATGACTATCATTTATTAGTCTACTACAAGCAACCCCACTACTGGACAGTTACAACAAGCTCTGTCTATAAAAAGGGACCCTCTAGATACGTTTTCTCGAAGCTCTCTTCTTCTTCCCAAAACTCTACTGAACTCTTTCTTGAGCACTCCATTTCTGTTGGTTAGAAGAGCTGACTTGATCGTCGGAGGGTCCTGTCGGAGCTACCACCAGCGACTCTGGATGAAACTTTATTTTGCAGGTCATCGACGGCAACCTCATCTTCCTCGACTCTAGCTCGATCCAGCATCAACCAAATTCTGCACCAACAAGATCCAATCTAAGACCAAATAGAAAACCTCGAGCTCATCTGTCTGCCTGTCCAAGCTGGCTCGATGAAGACTCGAGCTGACTCGACAGCCTATCAAGCCATAGAAACCCAAAAATATGTTCTCTATTTGTCTAAGAGAGCTAGCTCGATTTTGGCCTGAGCTGGGTCGAATATAGACCTGTATTCAACCCAACCCGATAGTGTATCAGCCCTCTATCTTAGCTAATACAACTCCAGCAATTCCAAGCCTCCAAGAGCCACCACATTGACTCATTCACGATCTCCTAAGACTTGGAAGCACCACCCTTGCTCTTTAAGGACAAGCCCTAATCTCATTAGGACAAGTCTTGATCTAAATAGGACAAGATTCAGTCAGATCAGGACAAACCCATACTAGATTTTTGAATGAGTTAAATCAGATTTGATTAAGTCCAGGCCAACCAAAAAGTCCATAGGAGAAGAATGTCAGATCCAATCCTGTATTAGCAAAATTTTCTTGAACCTGATTAGATCTAATCCAAATCAATCAGACCATGCTAGTCTAATTAATGACATCCAGATCCAAATTCTTATTTGTGTAATCCAGTTAGGTTCAATTCTTTATGGTAATGGGATATATCATGATCTCTATCATCGACATCATCAAAACATCTTTTGATGGATTGGGACTCTTCTAATTCATCCAGTTAGAATTATCGACCATCAAGATAATTCTAATTAGTCCCAAAGTCCACCAATGATATCTAGCAATATATGGTGGCAACCCATTAGAACTAAATGCGAGCCTCTCGGTGCAGTAAACTATGTGATTTGATTCTTCTATCATTAGCCCTGATAGGATCTGGGTCAAGGTGAACTAATCAGACCCAACACCTGTCATATGAATAAATCATTCGATTTAAGTCCAATATAAAATCCTAATAGAAATTCTTTTCTATTATTTCACACTGCTATGGTCATGGGCTTTAAGACTTGATCTCATGATCATCATAAGACTACTCATCTACCGAGGTTGATAGATTTCATTTTGGTGCGATCCAATTCCTACAATGAACATGCTATAGCTAACATACATCTCAGGATTCCAAATGACTAAGAGATTAAGTTATGATGTAGTCAAACTATAACACCCTTAAGGTGAACTGTCAATGCATCTCAAGTCAAAGAACCAGACATGCAACTACAGCATCGAGCTAGTCATTGATGAGAAGGTAAACTTCCTTCTGACTGCTCGAGATGGTCATGCTCAGTATCCTTATTCTTAACAAGTACTTGTACTCTTGCTCTAGTATCTCCACATAATAGATTTAACACTTATCTATCCTAAGAAAGCAATCATACACCAATCTTTCGGATTAATCACCATCCTTGTGATAAGCCTACAATCGCGAGCAGTTTATAAGTTAATTATGATAACATATGCCGTAAATTCTCAACTCTTGAGAATATGTATTATCATCCTTGTTAATCCAATGGATGTATCATAAACACTTTAATACATAAATATGATAGAAAAAATAACTTTTTTATTAATTATAAGTTAAAATTATAAATATGCTCTTGAAAAGTATTTATAAGTGTCGATCAATCTAGCTTCTAGGACACACATCTAACAAACTTTCACTTGACCTAAAATTAATTGGCTATAAATCTAAGTCCCATCTTCTCAAGATGGGCTTCGATCTTCTATTGGCTCAAAGACTTCGTTAGTGGGTCAGTTGCATTATCTATGATGTTGACTTTCTTGATCTCAACGTATCCCTTCTTGAGGTAATCATGGATGAGGTGGAACCACCGCTTGATATGCTTGAATTTCTGGTGAGACCTCGGCTCCTTAGCTAGGTCTATGACACCATTATTGTCAGAGTACAAAGGGATAGCATCTGATGGCATCACTCTAAGCTCTGCAACAAACTTCTTGAACTAGAATGCTTCCTTTGCAACTTCTGAGATAGTGATGTGCTCTACTTTCATGGTGGAGTCTGCTATCACTGTCTGCTTGAAACTCTTCTAGCTTATACCACTACCATTGCATAGGAATAAACATTTAGATGTTGACTTTCGATCATCTATATCAAACATAAAGTCTGAGACTGTATACCTCTGGAGCTAGAGTTCTCCATTGCCAAAGATCAAAAATATATCCTTAGTCCTTTTCAAGTACTTAAGTATATATTTCATAGAAGTCCAGTGCTCTTCTCCTAGATTTGACTGATATTTGCTAGTGATACTCATAGCATGGGCAATATTAGGTCATGTACATAGCATGGCATACATAAAGCTTCCTATTGTTGAAGTATAAGGGATCTTGCTCATAAGTTTAATCTTCTTAGATGTGTTAGGGCACATCTTCTTAGAGAAATGAATACCATATCTAAAGGGCACAAGTCCCCTCTTGGAGTTTTCCATGCTGAACTTTTTTAGCATCTCCTCTATGTACATCTTTTATGAGAGACTGAGCATCCTCTTCGGTCTATCCCTATAGACCTTAATCCCTAAAATGAAGAATGCCTCTCCGAGGTCTTTCATAGAAAACTCCTTAGATAACCACACTTTGACCAAGGTCAATATGGAAATATCATTCCCAATCAAGAGGATGTCATCCATGTATAATACAAGGGAGACAGCAGCTCTCCCACTACCCATTTTAAACATTCAGGATTTCTCTTCATTCTTGAAGAAACTAAGTGATTTGATCATATCATTAAAATGAGCATTCCACTCCGATATGCTTACTTAACTCCATAGATGGACCTCTGCAGTTTGCAGACCTTGTGATCACCATCACTGAAAGTGAAACCAAGCAGCTATTTCATATAGATATCTTTCTCAAGATATCCACTTAGGAATGCCATTTTCATATTCATCTATCATATTTCGTAATCAAAATATGCCATAATCATAAGTAATAAGCGGATGGATTTAAGCATGGATACTGGCGAGAAGGTATTCTGATAGTTAATGACTTTGCATTGACTATATCCTTTCACCACTAACTTAGCTTAAAAATCCATTTACACCCAATAGGTACAATACCTTCAGGTGGATCTACCAAGGTCCAAACTTGATTCGAGCATATTAAGTCAATTTCTGACTTGATTGCCTCTCGCCATTTCTTAGAGTCGATATTTGATATTGCCTCATCATAGGTTTTGGGATCAACACCACCATAAATCTTATTTTTTATGAGAAATATTTTTTCTACATTCTCTAAAGTAATACCTAAGTACCTCTCAGGAGGACAGAAAATCCTATTTGATCTATGAGATGGAGGAGGTAGTGTATGGATCGGCTCAAACTAATTGGGTTCCTTTGGTTTCTTGGCTCGTTGCTCTTCAAAAACTTTCTTCTCGAGGCTAATCTATCTTCTGATGCCACTATCTCGAATAAACTATTTCTCAAAAAATACAACATGTTGACTCATAATCACATTGTAGTCTTCTGAAAGATAGAAGTAATACCCTAATGACTCTTTAGGATATCTGATGAACCGAGTTCTTAGGGACCTAGATTCTAACTTGTCTACTTGTTATCTCCTAACATGGGCCTGACAACCCCAAATTCTAAGGTGACTCAGACTTGGCTTCTCACCATGTCATATCCCATATGGTGTGATAGGAATGATTTTAAATGAAATCCTATTTAATATGTAAATTGCTATCATTAAACTATTTCCTCAAAGGAACTCAGAGAGGTCTATGAAGCTCATCATGGATTGGACCATATCTAATAGTATTTAATTTCTCCATTCTAAAATTTCATTGAGTTGAGGCATTCCAGGCAAAGTCCATTATGAGACTATGCCATTTTTTTTTAGATAGTCCAAAAATTTTCGACAAAGGTTTTTGCCTCCTCGATCTAATCGAAGAATCTTAAGAGACTTTTTAATTTACTTTTTCACTTCCTGTCTGAATTTTTTGAACTTTTTAAAGACTTCAAACTTGTGTTGCATTAGGTACACATACTCATACCAAGATAAATTATTGGTAAAGATAATGAAGTAGACAAATCCACCTCTAGCCAACAAATCAAATTGGCCACACACATCTATATGTACCAGGATAAGTAACTCTGTGGTCCTTTCCTCATGTCCTATAAAGGGCAGCTTAGTCATTTTGTCTTGAAGGCATGATTCATAAATTGGATATGACTCGAAAGTCAACGGATCTATTAGTCCAAATTTTTTTAATTTGTTAATCGTATCTTCAACCATATGACCTAGCCTAAGGTGCCATAGGTACTTTTCATTTAAACTATCTCTAGATTATTTAGATCCTATGGCATTCATAGTATGCTTGACATTATTTATAGATACATTTACATGTAAGTCATAGAGACCATTTATTAAGAAATTATTTGTAATTTTATTTCTTTTAAAAAAAATTATACAGTAGTCCTTAAAGAAATTAACTACATAGTTTTTTTGTGTCAAACATGAAATAAAAATCAAATTTTTGCTCACAGTAGGTACATAAAAATAATCTCTAAAAATGAAGACACTCCCAAATAGTAATCACAGAGGGTACGATCCAATGGCCACAACAGCAACTCTTGCTTAATTTTCGACATACAGGATTATTTCACCATCCCTCAACCTCCTGCTATCCTCAAGATCCTACAAAGAAGTGCACAAATGAGCAGTAGATCTAGAGTCAAGCACCCAACTAGATGCAAAAGAAATCATTAGGTTGGTCTTAATGATGAGCATACCTTCAGAAGGTCCATCTTCTTGCTTGTTCTTTAGGCTAGCCAGGTATGCAGGATTATTCCAATTTCAATGGCCATCAGAGTTCTAGTGGAAACATTTTCATTTCTCCTTGGCCTTCTTCTTTGGCTCGCCCTTCTTCTTCTTTCCTTCTATCTTCTGCTTCTTTGCAGACTTCTTTTTCTTTCCAAAAATATTTCTTTTGAAAGAGGTCAACTCCACAGCAAGCACTGAGCCTTTTGAACTCTTCAAGGTCCTCTCAGTAGTAACCAGCAAGTTTAACAACTTGACCAAGGTGCACTAAATCTTATTCATATGGAAGTTCAAAATGAACTATCCATATGAATCGATCAAGGATTACAAGATCAGATCAATCTACGTATCCTTGTCCATCTACATGCTAAGCTTCTAAAGCTCCTCTAAGTTCTTGATCATTGACAAGGAATAATCATGGACCAACTGTCCATCACACATCTACATCTTTGTTGCCCAGAAATAGCAACCCAAGATGGGGAGTGATTTGGATTTTTTTAAAAATCTTGATCAAATTGAAACTTTAAGTCAAACATGTGCTTCTATTTAAAATAACTTGAGTCTTTATGATGAATATACAAAGTGTAGTAGCGAAATTAAAAGCAATGAGATAATTCAAGTGAATAAAGTAAATAATAATGCAAGAATGAAAAATTAGAAATTAAAGCACACCATAAATATAAGATATTTATAGTGATTTGGAGCAATCCACTCCTACATCCAATCCCCAAGTACCCTTAAAAATTATACTATAATTCTTCCTTGATTATAGTGTATTTATTTTTCTGGGATTATAAATAAATTTAGTTGATTTTCGTAGGAGCACCAAACAAAATCTTACACTGTTAGTTTTTTAGATTCACTAACAACCCAATTGATTTTTCAGGCTTACCAACCAAAATCTATACAACATCCAATTATGGGCTTGGATTAGCCTAAATTCCAAGTTTTTTTTTCTTAAAAAAAATTGTAAAGAAATAAAAATACAAGTATAAGTTTCAGCATAAAATAGAAAATAAAAATTAGAACTTTTTAAAGCTCGAAGAAGTTGCTGTTGGATTGCTCAAATGATGCTTCAACTTCTCTTCTTGATGCTTGAGAGGATGTGGAAGATGATGGAGATCGTTCCTCTTGAAAGCCCTCTGATTTTGAAGTTTGGTTCCTCTCCTTTTTTATATTTTTCTTAGGTATTCAATGGAACTCACAAATTTAAATTTAATTTTTTTTCAATCCACTTTTCTTTCTTTTGAATATTTTTTTAAACCATCAATCAATGCTAGAGAATGATTAGTAGCTATTTAGAGCCATCGAAGAGCATTTATTGAATATTTAATGCATCAAAAATAGGCAAAAAAAACTAGCCGTTATGGATGTTTCCGTCGTTGGGGATGACCTATGGGTCATCCCCTAGAAAAGGGTCGCCTCGTGGGATGCCCTTTTTGCAACAGGTAATAAAACAGGTATTGTTCTAGACTCAAGACCTGTAGGGAATGACCAAAAGGTCGCCCCTAATCCACAGGATGACTCAGGGGTCACCCCTTTTTAGCATGCCAATCCTAGCCTCGTGTGCCATCATGCCAAATCAAAAAAGCATGACCTAGGGGTCTTCCCCTTTTGCCCAAACTACTATTTCTTCATTTTTAAGCTTCCAAAAAATTTGAGAATATCACCAAATGAATCGATGTTATCATAAAAGATCGTGAGGCATCCAAAAAACTTTAATTTTACCTCCAACTTAAGGATTTTGCTATTTTGACCATCTCCAACCATTTCTTTCAATGCAAAATTTCTTGAAGCTCCTGAAATAACTTTTCAAAACATCTCCAAGGATAAAATTTATTAGCATCCCTCTCAATTATTTTATACTCACTAAAATCAATCCTAGGGGCAATAATCTCTCCATTTTTTATGATGATAAAATAATTGAGTATAAGAAAAAATAAAATAAAATTAATATTGAATAGGGAGTTGTCATTTGAAATGAAGGAGCTCAAAACAAATATATATGAGTGATTACTTCAATGCATCTCATTAAGGTATTAACTTTTAATTATGTTTCATGCATATAGTTTAGAGAGTTTCAACATATAATATCCATCATTTAGTATTTTTCATAGAAATTTTGCAATTTGAACATATAACATTCAAGTATGAAAATTTTAGCAATTGAGTATGAAACTTTAACATTTTAGTATAAAAATTTAATATTTAAGTATGAAACTCGTTCGAGCATAAAACATGTATGAAACTTTAGCAATTAGTGACTTTGACTATTGATTATACCATTGCATGTAGAACATGCTATACCACTCTCTCTTTTTTGACATCATCAAAGAGGGAAAAGAAAGTTGAAAAATTTTAGATTTAAGATAATACTCTCCTTAAAGGTTTTAAGCTTGTAGAATCTACATAAGCGAAAAAGATATGACATGTAGCCTAAAAAAATATAAGCAAGTGTTGCTCCAAGAATTGATTTTGATGATTACAAAATATTTGAGGGGATTACTAATAATTTTGGGTTGAAAAAGGATATATTATATTTCACGAGTAAAATCATAATTTTACCAAGTTTTGATTTGAAAATCTCAAGAGCAAGTATAGAAGATTTTTGATCTTTTGGATGTAGTTTCATAAATTTTGGATTCATATTTTAGAAAAAAATCAATTTTGAAGAAAAAGATCGACCCTTAGGTCGACCCCTGCCAAAAGGGGTTGATTGGCATGCTGCTCTTTGGCTGGCACATCAAAGTGGACGACCCTGAGGTCAATCCTGGCACGACCCCTAGCAGGATCGACCTCTGCTGTTCTATAGGTCAAAAAGATAGAACAATGGGTTTTCTGTTCTACACAACAAAGGTTGACCCCTGTGCAGGGGACGACCCTAGGATCGATCCCTATGACAGAAAATCTCCGCAATGACTACTTTTTAGATCATTTTGGCTACATTTAATGCACATTTAAAGCTCTCCAATGGCTACAAATCTATCCATAATTCTCTTTAGCACCTATTAAAGATATAAAAGGCTATAAAAGGAGAGAAAATACAAGTATAATCAAGCATTTATTTTAGTGCTAACGAAATAAGCTTTCATTTCAAGTTTTCCTATCCCTCAAGAGCTCATTCAAGTCTTCAACAATCTTAAGAGCAATTAGAAAAGCTTCCTCCTTTATTCTATAAAGTGTTCCTAAAATTTTATTTGCTCATTAAAGGAGCTAAACTTGCATTTCTTTGTCATTAACTCTTATACTCTATTTTTTATCTTATTTTTATGTTTTGGCAGGGTTCCAAACTTATGAAGGTTGATCTGAACATTGAATCGGATTGTATTAGATTGGCTTGAACCTAAAAAATAAGTATTCTAGCTTGGAATAGGTAGAGTTGGGAGTGCCAATGTTGTATTCTTATTGAATATATTTTAGTAGATTTTAATTTTCAAATAGGAGCTTGGAAAGTAGATATAGGTGCAAGGTTGGCACCAAACCATTATAAATCT
>QRFJ01001064.1:0-61937 GCA_006176705.1 Cocos nucifera | reverse complement strand
GTCCTTATGTGCCCCCATTGCCCATTAGGAACAGGAGGAGAACCTCATCCTAACGTGAGCAAAGTCGAAGGCCTCATTCATTTTAGATGAGATGAGAGGAGAAGCCCCGACAACGGCCCTATTGTGCCCAAGCTTCAATTTCAACGTCAACTTCAACTGGAGACAAGATCTTCTCCTAGCCTCAACTTCAATGTCAATCTCAGCTAGAGATAAGATCTCTCCCTAGCTTCAACTTCAACGTCAACCTCAGCTGGAGACAAGATCTCCCCCGAGCTTCAACTTCGACGTCAACCTCGGTTGGAGATAAGATGTTCCGCAAGCTTCAACCTGAACTAGTGCAGAGCCCTGAAGAGGACTTCGACAATCATTCTTTTTGTACTCCCTTTCTTCGAGTTTTGAACTTAGGAGTGTGGGGACTATTATTCGGGATAAACCCTACTCCCACCGAAGTCCAGTCTAACGCTTAGCCTAATGCAACCGATAATCATGAAAGAGCTTCAATTGAGAATTCTCTCCCCAGCAACCGAATCGAACCAAACTCCTCCAACGATCGAACCCTAATCGAACTCCTCAGCGATCGAGCCTCAGCTGAACTTTTCCAATAGTCGAACTCCTCCCAAATCTCTTCTTCAATCAGATTCCTACGAGAGCCGAACTCCTCCCGAATTCCTCTAGTAGTCAGATTTCTCCAGGAGTTGAACTCCTTCCGGATTACTCTAGTAGTCGGATTTCTTTAGGAGTCGAACTACTTTCGAATTACTCTAGCAGTCGGATTTCTCTAGGAGCTGAACTCCTTTCGAAATCCTCCAACAGTAAGATTTCTTCAGGAGCCAAACTCCTAGATTACTCCAGCAGTTGGATTTCTCCAGGAGCCAAACTTCTTTCGAACTCCTCCAGTCGAATTTCTCTAGGAATCAAACTTCTTCTGAACTCCTCCAGCAGTCGAATTTCTCTAGGAGCTGAACTCCTTTCGAATTATTCCAATAGTTGAATTTCTCTAGTAATCAAATTTCTCTAAGAGCTGAACTCCTTTCGGATTACTCCAACAGTCAGATTTCTTTAGGAGCCAAACTTCTCCACCAGTCAGATTTTTTCAGGAGCCGAACTCCTTCCGTACTTCTCCAACAGTCGAATTTCTCTAGGAGCCAAACTTCTTTCAGACTTCTCTTTCAATTGGATTCCTATAGGAGCCAAACTTTTTCTTCAAACGGATTCCTACAGGCGATCCCACTACTGAACAATTACAATTGTCATTTATCAGGACAGTTATGATTGTCATTTATCAGAATGATTATGATTGGCATTTATCAAGATGGTTATGACTGTCATTTATTATGATGGTTATGACTATCATTTATTAGTCTACTACAAGCAACCCCACTACTGGACAGTTACAACAAGCTCTGTCTATAAAAAGGGACCCTCTAGATACGTTTTCTCGAAGCTCTCTTCTTCTTCCCAAAACTCTACTGAACTCTTTCTTGAGCACTCCATTTCTGTTGGTTAGAAGAGCTGACTTGATCGTCGGAGGGTCCTGTCGGAGCTACCACCAGCGACTCTGGATGAAACTTTATTTTGCAGGTCATCGACGGCAACCTCATCTTCCTCGACTCTAGCTCGATCCAGCATCAACCAAATTCTGCACCAACAAGATCCAATCTAAGACCAAATAGAAAACCTCGAGCTCATCTGTCTGCCTGTCCAAGCTGGCTCGATGAAGACTCGAGCTGACTCGACAGCCTATCAAGCCATAGAAACCCAAAAATATGTTCTCTATTTGTCTAAGAGAGCTAGCTCGATTTTGGCCTGAGCTGGGTCGAATATAGACCTGTATTCAACCCAACCCGATAGTGTATCAGCCCTCTATCTTAGCTAATACAACTCCAGCAATTCCAAGCCTCCAAGAGCCACCACATTGACTCATTCACGATCTCCTAAGACTTGGAAGCACCACCCTTGCTCTTTAAGGACAAGCCCTAATCTCATTAGGACAAGTCTTGATCTAAATAGGACAAGATTCAGTCAGATCAGGACAAACCCATACTAGATTTTTGAATGAGTTAAATCAGATTTGATTAAGTCCAGGCCAACCAAAAAGTCCATAGGAGAAGAATGTCAGATCCAATCCTGTATTAGCAAAATTTTCTTGAACCTGATTAGATCTAATCCAAATCAATCAGACCATGCTAGTCTAATTAATGACATCCAGATCCAAATTCTTATTTGTGTAATCCAGTTAGGTTCAATTCTTTATGGTAATGGGATATATCATGATCTCTATCATCGACATCATCAAAACATCTTTTGATGGATTGGGACTCTTCTAATTCATCCAGTTAGAATTATCGACCATCAAGATAATTCTAATTAGTCCCAAAGTCCACCAATGATATCTAGCAATATATGGTGGCAACCCATTAGAACTAAATGCGAGCCTCTCGGTGCAGTAAACTATGTGATTTGATTCTTCTATCATTAGCCCTGATAGGATCTGGGTCAAGGTGAACTAATCAGACCCAACACCTGTCATATGAATAAATCATTCGATTTAAGTCCAATATAAAATCCTAATAGAAATTCTTTTCTATTATTTCACACTGCTATGGTCATGGGCTTTAAGACTTGATCTCATGATCATCATAAGACTACTCATCTACCGAGGTTGATAGATTTCATTTTGGTGCGATCCAATTCCTACAATGAACATGCTATAGCTAACATACATCTCAGGATTCCAAATGACTAAGAGATTAAGTTATGATGTAGTCAAACTATAACACCCTTAAGGTGAACTGTCAATGCATCTCAAGTCAAAGAACCAGACATGCAACTACAGCATCGAGCTAGTCATTGATGAGAAGGTAAACTTCCTTCTGACTGCTCGAGATGGTCATGCTCAGTATCCTTATTCTTAACAAGTACTTGTACTCTTGCTCTAGTATCTCCACATAATAGATTTAACACTTATCTATCCTAAGAAAGCAATCATACACCAATCTTTCGGATTAATCACCATCCTTGTGATAAGCCTACAATCGCGAGCAGTTTATAAGTTAATTATGATAACATATGCCGTAAATTCTCAACTCTTGAGAATATGTATTATCATCCTTGTTAATCCAATGGATGTATCATAAACACTTTAATACATAAATATGATAGAAAAAATAACTTTTTTATTAATTATAAGTTAAAATTATAAATATGCTCTTGAAAAGTATTTATAAGTGTCGATCAATCTAGCTTCTAGGACACACATCTAACAAACTTTCACTTGACCTAAAATTAATTGGCTATAAATCTAAGTCCCATCTTCTCAAGATGGGCTTCGATCTTCTATTGGCTCAAAGACTTCGTTAGTGGGTCAGTTGCATTATCTATGATGTTGACTTTCTTGATCTCAACGTATCCCTTCTTGAGGTAATCATGGATGAGGTGGAACCACCGCTTGATATGCTTGAATTTCTGGTGAGACCTCGGCTCCTTAGCTAGGTCTATGACACCATTATTGTCAGAGTACAAAGGGATAGCATCTGATGGCATCACTCTAAGCTCTGCAACAAACTTCTTGAACTAGAATGCTTCCTTTGCAACTTCTGAGATAGTGATGTGCTCTACTTTCATGGTGGAGTCTGCTATCACTGTCTGCTTGAAACTCTTCTAGCTTATACCACTACCATTGCATAGGAATAAACATTTAGATGTTGACTTTCGATCATCTATATCAAACATAAAGTCTGAGACTGTATACCTCTGGAGCTAGAGTTCTCCATTGCCAAAGATCAAAAATATATCCTTAGTCCTTTTCAAGTACTTAAGTATATATTTCATAGAAGTCCAGTGCTCTTCTCCTAGATTTGACTGATATTTGCTAGTGATACTCATAGCATGGGCAATATTAGGTCATGTACATAGCATGGCATACATAAAGCTTCCTATTGTTGAAGTATAAGGGATCTTGCTCATAAGTTTAATCTTCTTAGATGTGTTAGGGCACATCTTCTTAGAGAAATGAATACCATATCTAAAGGGCACAAGTCCCCTCTTGGAGTTTTCCATGCTGAACTTTTTTAGCATCTCCTCTATGTACATCTTTTATGAGAGACTGAGCATCCTCTTCGGTCTATCCCTATAGACCTTAATCCCTAAAATGAAGAATGCCTCTCCGAGGTCTTTCATAGAAAACTCCTTAGATAACCACACTTTGACCAAGGTCAATATGGAAATATCATTCCCAATCAAGAGGATGTCATCCATGTATAATACAAGGGAGACAGCAGCTCTCCCACTACCCATTTTAAACATTCAGGATTTCTCTTCATTCTTGAAGAAACTAAGTGATTTGATCATATCATTAAAATGAGCATTCCACTCCGATATGCTTACTTAACTCCATAGATGGACCTCTGCAGTTTGCAGACCTTGTGATCACCATCACTGAAAGTGAAACCAAGCAGCTATTTCATATAGATATCTTTCTCAAGATATCCACTTAGGAATGCCATTTTCATATTCATCTATCATATTTCGTAATCAAAATATGCCATAATCATAAGTAATAAGCGGATGGATTTAAGCATGGATACTGGCGAGAAGGTATTCTGATAGTTAATGACTTTGCATTGACTATATCCTTTCACCACTAACTTAGCTTAAAAATCCATTTACACCCAATAGGTACAATACCTTCAGGTGGATCTACCAAGGTCCAAACTTGATTCGAGCATATTAAGTCAATTTCTGACTTGATTGCCTCTCGCCATTTCTTAGAGTCGATATTTGATATTGCCTCATCATAGGTTTTGGGATCAACACCATAAATCTTATTTTTTATGAGAAATATTTTTTCTACATTCTCTAAAGTAATACCTAAGTACCTCTCAGGAGGACAGAAAATCCTATTTGATCTATGAGATGGAGGAGGTAGTGTATGGATCGGCTCAAACTAATTGGGTTCCTTTGGTTTCTTGGCTCGTTGCTCTTCAAAAACTTTCTTCTCGAGGCTAATCTATCTTCTGATGCCACTATCTCGAATAAACTATTTCTCAAAAAATACAACATGTTGACTCATAATCACATTGTAGTCTTCTGAAAGATAGAAGTAATACCCTAATGACTCTTTAGGATATCTGATGAACCGAGTTCTTAGGGACCTAGATTCTAACTTGTCTACTTGTTATCTCCTAACATGGGCCTGACAACCCCAAATTCTAAGGTGACTCAGACTTGGCTTCTCACCATGTCATATCCCATATGGTGTGATAGGAATGATTTTAAATGAAATCCTATTTAATATGTAAATTGCTATCATTAAACTATTTCCTCAAAGGAACTCAGAGAGGTCTATGAAGCTCATCATGGATTGGACCATATCTAATAGTATTTAATTTCTCCATTCTAAAATTTCATTGAGTTGAGGCATTCCAGGCAAAGTCCATTATGAGACTATGCCATTTTTTTTTAGATAGTCCAAAAATTTTCGACAAAGGTTTTTGCCTCCTCGATCTAATCGAAGAATCTTAAGAGACTTTTTAATTTACTTTTTCACTTCCTGTCTGAATTTTTTGAACTTTTTAAAGACTTCAAACTTGTGTTGCATTAGGTACACATACTCATACCAAGATAAATTATTGGTAAAGATAATGAAGTAGACAAATCCACCTCTAGCCAACAAATCAAATTGGCCACACACATCTATATGTACCAGGATAAGTAACTCTGTGGTCCTTTCCTCATGTCCTATAAAGGGCAGCTTAGTCATTTTGTCTTGAAGGCATGATTCATAAATTGGATATGACTCGAAAGTCAACGGATCTATTAGTCCAAATTTTTTTAATTTGTTAATCGTATCTTCAACCATATGACCTAGCCTAAGGTGCCATAGGTACTTTTCATTTAAACTATCTCTAGATTATTTAGATCCTATGGCATTCATAGTATGCTTGACATTATTTATAGATACATTTACATGTAAGTCATAGAGACCATTTATTAAGAAATTATTTGTAATTTTATTTCTTTTAAAAAAAATTATACAGTAGTCCTTAAAGAAATTAACTACATAGTTTTTTTGTGTCAAACATGAAATAAAAATCAAATTTTTGCTCACAGTAGGTACATAAAAATAATCTCTAAAAATGAAGACACTCCCAAATAGTAATCACAGAGGGTACGATCCAATGGCCACAACAGCAACTCTTGCTTAATTTTCGACATACAGGATTATTTCACCATCCCTCAACCTCCTGCTATCCTCAAGATCCTACAAAGAAGTGCACAAATGAGCAGTAGATCTAGAGTCAAGCACCCAACTAGATGCAAAAGAAATCATTAGGTTGGTCTTAATGATGAGCATACCTTCAGAAGGTCCATCTTCTTGCTTGTTCTTTAGGCTAGCCAGGTATGCAGGATTATTCCAATTTCAATGGCCATCAGAGTTCTAGTGGAAACATTTTCATTTCTCCTTGGCCTTCTTCTTTGGCTCGCCCTTCTTCTTCTTTCCTTCTATCTTCTGCTTCTTTGCAGACTTCTTTTTCTTTCCAAAAATATTTCTTTTGAAAGAGGTCAACTCCACAGCAAGCACTGAGCCTTTTGAACTCTTCAAGGTCCTCTCAGTAGTAACCAGCAAGTTTAACAACTTGACCAAGGTGCACTAAATCTTATTCATATGGAAGTTCAAAATGAACTATCCATATGAATCGATCAAGGATTACAAGATCAGATCAATCTACGTATCCTTGTCCATCTACATGCTAAGCTTCTAAAGCTCCTCTAAGTTCTTGATCATTGACAAGGAATAATCATGGACCAACTGTCCATCACACATCTACATCTTTGTTGCCCAGAAATAGCAACCCAAGATGGGGAGTGATTTGGATTTTTTTAAAAATCTTGATCAAATTGAAACTTTAAGTCAAACATGTGCTTCTATTTAAAATAACTTGAGTCTTTATGATGAATATACAAAGTGTAGTAGCGAAATTAAAAGCAATGAGATAATTCAAGTGAATAAAGTAAATAATAATGCAAGAATGAAAAATTAGAAATTAAAGCACACCATAAATATAAGATATTTATAGTGATTTGGAGCAATCCACTCCTACATCCAATCCCCAAGTACCCTTAAAAATTATACTATAATTCTTCCTTGATTATAGTGTATTTATTTTTCTGGGATTATAAATAAATTTAGTTGATTTTCGTAGGAGCACCAAACAAAATCTTACACTGTTAGTTTTTTAGATTCACTAACAACCCAATTGATTTTTCAGGCTTACCAACCAAAATCTATACAACATCCAATTATGGGCTTGGATTAGCCTAAATTCCAAGTTTTTTTTTCTTAAAAAAAATTGTAAAGAAATAAAAATACAAGTATAAGTTTCAGCATAAAATAGAAAATAAAAATTAGAACTTTTTAAAGCTCGAAGAAGTTGCTGTTGGATTGCTCAAATGATGCTTCAACTTCTCTTCTTGATGCTTGAGAGGATGTGGAAGATGATGGAGATCGTTCCTCTTGAAAGCCCTCTGATTTTGAAGTTTGGTTCCTCTCCTTTTTTATATTTTTCTTAGGTATTCAATGGAACTCACAAATTTAAATTTAATTTTTTTTCAATCCACTTTTCTTTCTTTTGAATATTTTTTTAAACCATCAATCAATGCTAGAGAATGATTAGTAGCTATTTAGAGCCATCGAAGAGCATTTATTGAATATTTAATGCATCAAAAATAGGCAAAAAAAACTAGCCGTTATGGATGTTTCCGTCGTTGGGGATGACCTATGGGTCATCCCCTAGAAAAGGGTCGCCTCGTGGGATGCCCTTTTTGCAACAGGTAATAAAACAGGTATTGTTCTAGACTCAAGACCTGTAGGGAATGACCAAAAGGTCGCCCCTAATCCACAGGATGACTCAGGGGTCACCCCTTTTTAGCATGCCAATCCTAGCCTCGTGTGCCATCATGCCAAATCAAAAAAGCATGACCTAGGGGTCTTCCCCTTTTGCCCAAACTACTATTTCTTCATTTTTAAGCTTCCAAAAAATTTGAGAATATCACCAAATGAATCGATGTTATCATAAAAGATCGTGAGGCATCCAAAAAACTTTAATTTTACCTCCAACTTAAGGATTTTGCTATTTTGACCATCTCCAACCATTTCTTTCAATGCAAAATTTCTTGAAGCTCCTGAAATAACTTTTCAAAACATCTCCAAGGATAAAATTTATTAGCATCCCTCTCAATTATTTTATACTCACTAAAATCAATCCTAGGGGCAATAATCTCTCCATTTTTTATGATGATAAAATAATTGAGTATAAGAAAAAATAAAATAAAATTAATATTGAATAGGGAGTTGTCATTTGAAATGAAGGAGCTCAAAACAAATATATATGAGTGATTACTTCAATGCATCTCATTAAGGTATTAACTTTTAATTATGTTTCATGCATATAGTTTAGAGAGTTTCAACATATAATATCCATCATTTAGTATTTTTCATAGAAATTTTGCAATTTGAACATATAACATTCAAGTATGAAAATTTTAGCAATTGAGTATGAAACTTTAACATTTTAGTATAAAAATTTAATATTTAAGTATGAAACTCGTTCGAGCATAAAACATGTATGAAACTTTAGCAATTAGTGACTTTGACTATTGATTATACCATTGCATGTAGAACATGCTATACCACTCTCTCTTTTTTGACATCATCAAAGAGGGAAAAGAAAGTTGAAAAATTTTAGATTTAAGATAATACTCTCCTTAAAGGTTTTAAGCTTGTAGAATCTACATAAGCGAAAAAGATATGACATGTAGCCTAAAAAAATATAAGCAAGTGTTGCTCCAAGAATTGATTTTGATGATTACAAAATATTTGAGGGGATTACTAATAATTTTGGGTTGAAAAAGGATATATTATATTTCACGAGTAAAATCATAATTTTACCAAGTTTTGATTTGAAAATCTCAAGAGCAAGTATAGAAGATTTTTGATCTTTTGGATGTAGTTTCATAAATTTTGGATTCATATTTTAGAAAAAAATCAATTTTGAAGAAAAAGATCGACCCTTAGGTCGACCCCTGCCAAAAGGGGTTGATTGGCATGCTGCTCTTTGGCTGGCACATCAAAGTGGACGACCCTGAGGTCAATCCTGGCACGACCCCTAGCAGGATCGACCTCTGCTGTTCTATAGGTCAAAAAGATAGAACAATGGGTTTTCTGTTCTACACAACAAAGGTTGACCCCTGTGCAGGGGACGACCCTAGGATCGATCCCTATGACAGAAAATCTCCGCAATGACTACTTTTTAGATCATTTTGGCTACATTTAATGCACATTTAAAGCTCTCCAATGGCTACAAATCTATCCATAATTCTCTTTAGCACCTATTAAAGATATAAAAGGCTATAAAAGGAGAGAAAATACAAGTATAATCAAGCATTTATTTTAGTGCTAACGAAATAAGCTTTCATTTCAAGTTTTCCTATCCCTCAAGAGCTCATTCAAGTCTTCAACAATCTTAAGAGCAATTAGAAAAGCTTCCTCCTTTATTCTATAAAGTGTTCCTAAAATTTTATTTGCTCATTAAAGGAGCTAAACTTGCATTTCTTTGTCATTAACTCTTATACTCTATTTTTTATCTTATTTTTATGTTTTGGCAGGGTTCCAAACTTATGAAGGTTGATCTGAACATTGAATCGGATTGTATTAGATTGGCTTGAACCTAAAAAATAAGTATTCTAGCTTGGAATAGGTAGAGTTGGGAGTGCCAATGTTGTATTCTTATTGAATATATTTTAGTAGATTTTAATTTTCAAATAGGAGCTTGGAAAGTAGATATAGGTGCAAGGTTGGCACCAAACCATTATAAATCTTCATTGTTTGTAGTGTGCTTACTTGCTCTCTATCTTAATTTTTTTATTTTCTTGCATACTTGCATCTCATTTCTGTACTTTACTTAAATCACTCACTACATATATTTTGCTTATTATTACTTAATCTTTGTGATTCTAAATTAGTTTTAAAATTTCAAAAATCCAATTTAACCCTTCCCACTTGGGTTGCATAGCTGGAAAATAAGTGGTATCAAAGCTTGGTGCTCTAGCCTTATTTTAATTTAACCATCAAAAGAGCCAAAGATCTATGGCAACCTAAGTCGGTATCTCTCTAGTCGAGGGGCAGTCCACAAACCGACCTTCATTTTTTAATGGATCAAACTATACCAATTAAAATGCTCAAATAAGAATTTTCATACAAGCTCTTGAATATGATATGTGGAGTATCATAGTTAATGGACCACACACATCCACTAAGATAATTGATGGTGTTGAATTAACCAAATCCAAAAGAGAATGGGATGAGATTGATAAAAAAATAGCTCAACTCAATGCTAAAGTCATGAATATTTTATATTATGCTTTAGATACTATTGAATTTAATCGCATTTTAGCATGCATATTAGCTAAAAAAATATGGAATAGGTTAGAAGTAACACATGAAGGCACTAATCAAGTCAAAAAATCAAAAATTAACATGCTTGTGTACAAATATAAACTCTTTAAAATGAAGCATGATGAGTCAATAACTGAAATATTTTCATTTTATGAATATTATAAATGATCTAAAAAGTCTTGACAAGTCTTATTCTAATAGCAATCTTGTGAGGAAGATTCTTAGATCTTTACCAAGAACATGGGAGGCCAAGGTGACTACGATTCAAGAAGCCAAGGATTTGAATGTCTTGCCTTTGGAGGAGCTTTTAGGATCACTTATGATACATAAGCTAAGTATGAAACAACATCAAGAGGAAGATGTCAAGAAGAAAAAAATAATCACCCTCAAATCCACCACTCAACTAGATGAAGAAATCGATGAAATGGAAAATAAAAAACAAGATAAAAAATTTGCCCTCATTACTAGAAAGTTCAAAAGATTTTTGAAGAAAAGAAAACAAGGGATAAGGAAGAGGTTACCTACAAAAGAAAAACATAGCAAGGAGAAGGAAAAGGAGCAGCCCCTTATTTGTTATCAATATAAGAAGCTGGAGCACTTTAGGTCCGAATGTCCATAACTCAAGAAGAGCTCAAGAAGTACAAGAAAAAGGCTATGGTGGCTACATGGAGTGATAGTGATGAGTCAAGCTTCGAAGAAGAAGAGTTACATGAACAAGCCAACTTGTGCCTTATGGCACATGAAAATGAGGTAAATGCTGAAACTTCTAATAATTTTACTTTTGAAGAACTCCAAGAAGCATTTTATGATTTAGTTGATGATTTAAAAAAGTTAGGGATAAAGAACAAAGTATTAAAATTAAAGAATCAATTTTTACTAAAAGAAAATGAGATAATTTCGAACAAGAAATTGGTTTCAACTCAAGAAAATCTGAACTTGAAAAATAAAATTTCTAAGTTAAAATCTATGGTAGAAAAATTTACTCTTATCTCAAATAAACTTTAAATGATACTTGAAAATCAAAAGATTGTTTATGATAAAACCAGCCTAGGCTATAATCCTTTTAAGAAACAAAAATTTTTGAAAAACATCTTTGTGAACTCATCAAGCAATAAGTATTCAAATATTACTTACTTTAAATATGGTAAAGTAGGACATAAATTCTATACATGTTTTTCTAGCAATTCTGAAAATTCAAATGTGAAGAAAATATGGGTTCCAAAAGGAACCATTATAACTAACCAAAAAGGATCGAAGAAAACTTGGGTACCTAAAGTCAAAACTTGATTTTTGTATGTAGGTGTGTCTTTCATCCCAAGGAATAAATTAAAAATGGTATCTTGATAGTGGGTGCTCACGACACATGATTGGTGATGAGTCCCAATTCATCATACTTGATGCTAAAAATGGAGGGATGGTCATCTTTGGAGACAATGGCAAAGAAAAAATCATTGGTATAGGTAACATTGGTATTACTCCCTCCAAATATATTGAAAATATTTTATTAATAGATGGTCTAAAGCATAATCTCTTAAGCATTAGTTAATTCTGTGACAAAGGATATAAAGTCATTTTGAATCATCATTATACATTATAACTAGTCTCAATGATGATGTTATTAAATTTGTTGGGCATAGGCATGGTAATGTTTATACCATCATCTCTCGCTGATCTTTGCACCAATAGGACCTAATCTTTGCCCACAGATTTTGCCCAACTCTTGGGTGTGGAGAAGGAAAGAGGATCAGATGAGGGAGGCATGGAGATGAAGATTTTGGTAGGGCTTCACCGTAGATCAATTTCAATGCACGATAGCTTAAGCAGGGTCTTATTTATAGACCAACTCAAGAGTCTCTTCGCATGTGACTTTGACCAGGTCAAAGATGACATGTAGAAGGACTCTTCATCTGATCTCCATGCCCACACCTAAATTTCTCAGATTTTGTCACACAAAAATATGGAGATAGTGGCATGGAGATGGAAGATGAAAATAGATTGGTGCAAGCAACTTATCTCCAAGCAATTTGAATCAAATTCAAATCGTTTGATCCATTCAAATTCCATCTGAATGAGACTCTTCTCTTGCACACGTCCAAGGGGGGACATGGCCCTCTCTCTCTCATAGAAATTCCAATGGGGTGCGTATCCCTAGAAAGTCTCTAGGGGTGCACGCCCCTCTCCCTTTCCTTCCTATAAACCAGGTCAACTCTTGACCCTTATCCTATTCCCATCTCATGGGATTTAGGACAAGCCCTTTTCAAGTTCCATCCAATGGATTTCAGGCAAGTCCTTTTCAGGTTAGAATAAGCCTTCATCAAGCTAGGACTAGGACCAGTCGGATCAAGACAAATCAATATAAAGTATCAAGAAGAGTCTTGTCCAAATTTCATCTCATGATTTTAGGACAAGCTTTAATCTGGTTAAGAAAAATCTTGTCCTATTTCTATCTTATAGGATTTAGGATAACCCTTGATCAAGCTAGGACAAAGTCCAGTCAAATTCAGATAACTTCATATAGAGTTTCTTGATGAGTCTTATCCAAATTTCATCTCATGATTTTATGACAAGCCCTAATCTCATCAGGACAAGCCTTATCATATTAGGATAAGCACTATTCTAACTAGGACAAGACTTATTCTAACTTGGACAAGCTTAGTTAGGTTAGGGCAAATCCTTATAGGATTTTTGGATGAGCTAAATTTAATTTGGCTCAGTTGAGACAGACTAGAAAGACTACAGAAGAAGAATGTTAGGCTCAATCGTGTGCTAGTATGATTTTCCTGAACCAAATTGGATCTAATCCAAATCAATCGAACTGGATTAGCCCAATTGATGACATCCAAATCGAAATCCTTATTTGTGTGATCTAGTTAGGTTCAATTCTATATGATAATGGAATATGTCATGATCTCCATCATCGACATCATCAAAATACTTTTTGATGGATCAGAACTCTTTCGATTTATCCTATTAGAATCATCGATCATCAAGACAATTCTAATTGATTCCAAAATCTACCAGTGATACATAGCAGTACATGGTGGCAACCCATCAGAATCGAATACAAATCTCTTAGTGTAGCTACCTGTGTGATTGGGTTCTTCTATCATGAGCCCTTATGGAATTAGGATTAAGGTGAACTCATCAAACCCAACACCCATCATCTGAATGAATCATTCGATTCGAGTTCGACGTGAGACTCTAATAGAAATTTCTTTCTATTATTTTATACTACCATATCCATGGGTTTTAAGACTCGATCTCATGATCATCATAGGACCACTCCTCTACCGAGGTTGATAGTTTCCATCTTGATGCAATCTAGTTCCCACAATGAACATGCTATAGCCAACATACACCTTAAGATTTTGAATGGCTAAAAGACCGAGTTATAGTATAGTCAAACTATAACACCCTCAAGGTAAACTATCGATGCACCTCAGGTCAAAGAACTAGACACATGTTGCAGCATCGAGCAAGTCATTGACGAGAAGGTAGACTTTCTTATGACTACTCGAAGTGGTCATGCTCAATGCCCTCGTTCTCAACAAGTACTTATACTCTTGCTTCAATGTCTCTAAACTATAGACTCAAGACTCATCTATCCTAGAAAAGTGATCGTACACGGATCTTCTAGATCGATCACCATGCTCATAATGATCCTACGATCGAAAGCAGTTTATGAGTTAATTATGATAACATATATTTTAAATTCCCAATACTTGAGAATATATGTTATCATGCTCATTAACTTAAAGGATGTATCACAGACACTTAAATACATAATGTGATAGAATAGTTAATCCATTTATTAATTTTAAGTCAAAATTATGAAAATACCCCTAGAAGGTATTTTACAAGTGTCAACCAATCTGGTTTCTCAGACACACATCTAACAAACTTTCACTTGACCTAAAGCCAATTGACTATAAATCTAAGTCTCATGTTCTCAATGTGAGCTTTGATCTTCTACTGGCTTAAAGGCTTTGTTAGTGGATCAACCACTTTATCTGCGATGTCGACTCTCTTAACTTCGATGTAACTTTTTCGAGGTAATCACTGATATGGTAGAAACTGCTATCACTGTCTG
Organism: Cocos nucifera; assembly: GCA_006176705.1. Classification (NCBI taxonomy): domain Eukaryota; kingdom Viridiplantae; phylum Streptophyta; class Magnoliopsida; order Arecales; family Arecaceae; genus Cocos; species Cocos nucifera. Next base: position 47,391 of record QRFJ01001064.1, on the reverse strand, counting down.
CTTGGAACTTTTCTAGTTTTTAACACTATCATTGCGCACAAACGAACTCCTAGATGTCGACTTTCGATCATCTATGTCAAACATAAAATCTAAGTCTATAAACCCCTGGACCTGAAGTTCTTCATGCTGAACCTCTTCAGCACCTCCTCTATGTCCATATTCTATAAGAGACCCAACATCGATCATCCTCATCGGTCTATCCCTATTGATCTTATTTTTCAAAATAAGAGATGCTTCTTCTAGGTCTTTCATTGAAAACTCCTTAGTTAACCATACTTAGACCGAGGTCAACATGGAAATATCATTCCCAATCAAGAGGATGTCATCCACGTTTAGTACGAGGAAGATAAAAGCACTTTCACTGATCAATTTGAACACACAAGGCTCCTCCTCATTATCGATGAAACCAAATAATTTGATTACATCATTAAAATGATCATTCCAACTTCGAGATGCCTACTTTAGTCAATAACTAGATCTTTATAGCTTGCAGACCTTGTGATCACCATCACTGGATGTGAAACCAAGTGTCTGTTCCATATAGATATTTTTCTCAAGATACCCATTTAAGAATGCTATTTTCACGTTCATCTATCAAATTTCATAATCGATATAGACTGCAACAACAAGCAATTATGCAGATGGATTTAAGAATGGCCACTAGCGAGAAGGTATTCTGATAGTCAGTGCTTTTATGCTGACTGCACCCTTTCACCACTAGCCTAGCCTTAAATGTCTCTACATTTCCATCGGAACCTATCTTTCTCTTGAAGATTTATTTACACCTAATAGGTACTATACCTTTAAGTGGATCTACGAAGATTCAGACTTGGTTCGAGCATATTGAGTCAATCTCTGATTTCATTGCCTCTAGCCATTTCTCGGAGTCAATATCTGATATCGACTCATCACAGATTTTTGGATCATTACCATAAACCCCATTTTTCATGAAGAACATTTTCTTTACATCCTCTGGAATGGAACCTAAGTATCTATCAGGAGAATGGGAAATCCTATTAAACCTACGAGGTGGAGAAGGTAATGTTAGGGTTGGCTTAGACTGACTGGGTTCCTCAGGTTTCTTGGCTCATTGATCTTTGGAGATTTTCTCCTCGAGCCAAATCTATCTTCTAATGCCACCATCTTGAACAAACTATTTTTCAATAAAAATGGCATGTCGACTCATAATTACATTATGGTCTTCTAGAAGATAGAAGTAATACCCTAATAACTTTTTAGGATATCCAATAAGCTGAGCTCTAAGGGACCTAGACTTTAGCTTATCCATCATCGGACAATTTTAATTCTGAGATGACTCAAACTTGGCTTTTTACCATTCCATATCTCATACGATATGGTAGGAACAGTTTTAGATGGAATTCTATTTAGTAAATCAATAGCTATCATTAAATTATGTCTTTAAAAAAATTTAAGAAGGTCCATGAAGCTTATCATGGATCGGACCATATCTAATAGGGTCTAGTTTCTTCATTTTTTAAACCTGTTGAGTTGAGGGTTCCAAGTGGAGTCCACTGTCAGACTATACTATAATCCTTGAGATAGTCCAAAAATTTCAAGCTAAGGTATTCACCTCCTCGATATGATCAAAGAATCTTAATGGGCTTTTTAGTTTGCTTTTCTACTTCATGTCTGAATTTTTTGAACTTATTAAAGACTTTAGACTTGTGTCGCATTAGGTGTACATACCCATACCGAGATAGATCATCGGCAAAGATAATGAAGTAGATATAATTACCTCTGGTCGGTATATCGAATAGGCCACACATATCTATATATACTAAGGCAAGTAGGTCTGTGGCCCTTTCTCCATGTCCTACAAAAGAGAGCTTAGTCATTTTTCCTTAGAGGCATAATTCATAAATCGGATATGACTCGAAAGCTAACAGACTCGTTAGTCCAGATTTCTCTAATTGGTTAATCTTGTCTTGAGCTATATGACCTAGTTTAAGGTGCCATAGATATCTTTCATTGATACCATCCTTAGATCATTTTAGTCCTCCTTCCTTCTTGTTCTTTAGACTGGCCAGATATGCAAGACAGTTCCGCTTCTAATGACCATCGAAGTTGTAGTAGAAATACTTTTTCTTCTCTATGGTCTTTTTCTTTGGCTTGCCCTTCTTTTCTCCTTCTATTTTCTACTTTTTTGCAAACTTCTTCTTTCTAAAAGGCTTTTTCTCAAAAGAAGTTCGTTCCATAAAACAAATGAGCCTTTTGAACCCTTTAAAGTTTGCTAGTAGTAACCAACATATTCATTAACTCGGCCAAGGTGCACTAGAGCTTATTCATATAGAAGTTCATGATGAACTACCCATACGAATCATTTAAGAACCTCAGGATCATATCAAATTGTAGATCTTTGACCATCAAGATACCCAGCTTCTCAAGCTTTTCTAGGTCCTTGATTATCGCCAAGCAATGATTTTGGATTGATTGGCCATCACGCATCTACGCCGTAAAGAGTCTTCATGAGACTTGATAATGCGCTGTGCGACTTTGATCATCGAACAATTCTTGTAGGTGCACCAACATTTGGGGAGCAGTCCTAATATCTTCATGTTGGCACTGCAACTCATTAGACATTGAGCTTAACATGTAGTACCTGACCTTGTTATCATTGTTCGACCACTTTTCATGAGATGCTCTCTGATTCGTAGTCAAACGTATTGTTAAAGTGGGAGGATCCTGGTCCAATACATATGTCAGCTTTTTTGTATCCAAAATAATTTTGAAGTTTCTTAGCTAATGCTTGTAATTCAGTTCAGTCATTCTATGTGTATCTAAGATTTGGGCTTGGAGTTTAGATGTAGATATTTTTCTATAGAGAATCAAAGTTTCTAGTTAGACTTATAATTTGACTTGATCAATTTGTTTAAGAATTTTATTTTTAAACAAATTAGGCTTTCACTATTTTCTCAAATTTCTATACTTTCTGGGCAGAGATGCAAAAATCTTCATGATCATTGATTTTTAGTGGATGGTGCGGTCCCACCGACTAGCTCACCACCTCATCTAATAGTTATTGATGATGGGTCAACTGATGAGTGGACAACTCTTGTCCAACGTTTCTCTAAGCATGGTGCACCCAAACCTAGTCTCTAATTCATGAAGCTCACTGTGCTTGAAATATTGCTCCACTTCTTAGTTAACTCAGACCCACTATTTGCATGAATTGAATTTTTAATTGGGTCCCTTACCATATCCAAAATATTGAGCCCACTGCATCCTCCAACTCGTAGTATCCAATACCTAATAGAGATGGTTGCATCTTTTTGGTGTAACTGAACTACTGTAATTAGCTGAGAACAATCAACCTCAGGAAGGGCCTACACATCTATAATAATGGAAGACCTATAACTTAATATTTTTAGGAAGATTTGATTTAGGTCTCTTAGATATGACTTGACTTAGTCATAACAATTATGACTAACCTAGTGGCATGGGTTAGCTCGAATCATAAAGCACCTCAAACTAGGATTGGGTTGACCCAATCAGTTAGGTAAGTGAGGTCAGTCAGAGGAATATGCCATTAACACGCCATGAATGCATTTAGGTCTAGTAGCTTCTAATTAAAGACGATTGGTTGTATCTACCAAACTTATCTTAGACACTGATTCGTCTGACCAAAACTGATCGGGTTAGCCTACAATCTAAGCTCGAACTGCAGAGCCAAATTACGTCTTAACTTGATCAACCACATGTGATGGTGAGTCGACCTTGACCCAGAGATAATTCTTTTGGGCTGATCAAATCTAAGTACTCTTGATCCCACCTAACCAACTCTTGATTCGGTTTGATCAATCACTAGACCTAATTGAGCTATCCACATTCGAGCCCATGATTTATGAAGGTGTCTTGGATCTAAAAATTTATAATTTTTAGATCTAATTAATTTTATAAATTTAATTTTTAATTAAATCTAAGGGTTTAAAAATAAAATATGTATCAAAAATCTTAAGATTTTAGGATCTAAAATTTTGCAGAAAAATAAATTTTAATTTCTTATTAAGGATAAATATGCAGCACCCCTACATGCTATAAGAGTACCACATCGAATGAAAAGAGAGGGCCTTTAAACCTTTCTTACTCTAATGATCGGACGGCCAAGGAGAATACCTTAATCAAAAATATGAACTATACTACAAAACTATTAGATATAAAGCGTATAACTATTACATAATTTAAGATCTAATCTATACATGTTTTGCATACATCTCATGTATCATATTTAACATTTAAATTTATATTTTAGATCTAATTATATCTGATGTAATATATAAAAATAAAATTTTAAATGATCTCATCATAAAAATTTTTAATCTAGACTACTCATGACATAGATCTATGGAACTAGTCTAGACATGCATTGCATATGTCATATAAATGAATTTTTTAAATACATCTCATGCTTTCAGATCTAATTATATCACATATAATATCTAAAATATAACTAATCAAATCATATATTCTTTAGAAAATTAAATAAACATTTCATAAAAATTTTTGATCTAGACTATAACATTAAATTATAGATCTGGCCTACACGTGCGCTGCCTATATCATATATATCAAATTTTTAAATTAGATCTTATATTTTAGATCTGATTATATCTAATGTAATATCTAAAACTTAAATGATCAAATCATAAAAATTAAATCAGAACTAATCTAAAACATAGTTGAATAACTATCATGATATAGAACTACTGACCTAGACTATAACATGCATTTTATATAGTAATTATACATCAATTTAAAACATGCAATTTTTGATTTCAAATTTGATTATATCTTATGTAACATCTAAAAATAAAAAAATCAGATCATAAAAATAATTTTAGATCAAAATTAAAGATAGATCTAGAATCGGTATAGATCTAGAATCGGCAATCTAGCTCTGATACTAGTTGAAGAAAAAATTAGTTTTTTCTGCTGGATGATCTATCTGAATGGATCAGATTTGCAGCAAAATATTTTAAAATTTTTTTATGATCTAATTAGATTTGAGATTTCTCAGATCTAATTAGATTGATTCAAAATTAGAAGTAAAAAAAATAAAATAATAATATCTGATATCACCTAATCGAGTGACCCGTTCACCTTGCAATGATGATCTATTGTTGCCGAGGTTTTGGATCTAGTCATGCTCATGTCTGACCTCTAATGAAGTCCACTAGGGTCAGATCTAGATGTCGTCTTCTACTGGATCTGATCTCCAAAGATCAGATCTGGTGTCTTCTCGTAGAGCCTTCAAATTAAACTCCAAGGGCTGCATTCATTTCATGAACACCATTTTCTCTCACTGATCTTCACATCAACAGGACTTGATCATTACTTACAAGTTTTGCCCAACTCTTGGGCATGGAGAAGAAAGGAGGATCAGATGAGGGAGGCATGAAGATAAAGATCTTGGCAGGGATTCACTGTAGATCAATTTCAATGCACAATAGCTTGCACTGGGTCTTATTTATAGACCAACTCAAGAGTTCCTTCGCATGTAACTTTGACTAGGTCAATGATGACATGTAGAAGGACTCTCCATCTGATCTCCATGCCCACACCTAAATTTATCAAATTTTTGTTGCACAAAAATATGGAGAAAGTGGCATGGAGATGGAAAGATGAAAATAGATTGGTGCAAGCAACTTATCTCCAAGCAATTTGAATCAAATTCAAATCGTTTGACCTATTCAAATTCCATTTGAATGGGACTCTTCTCTTATGCACATCTAAAGGGGGATGTGGCCCTCTCTCCTTCATAGAAATCCTAAGGTGGCGTGCACCCCTAGAATGTTTCTAAGGGCGCATGCTGCTCTCCATTTCTTTCATCCAAACTAGGTCAACTCTTGACCCTTGTCCTATTCCCATCTCATGGGATTTAGGATAAGCCCTTTCAAGTCCCATCCAATAGATTTCAGGCATGTCCTTTACAAGTTAGAACAAGCCTTAATCAGGCAAGGATTAAGTCTAGTCAGATCAAGACAAATCTATATAGAGTTTTCAAAAAAGCCATGTCCAAATTTCATCTCATGATTTTAGAACAAGTCCTAATCTGGTTAAGACAATTCTCATCCTGTTCCCATCTTCTGTGATTTAGGACAAGCCTTGATAAAGCTAGAACAAGGTCCTATCAGATCAAAACAAATCCACATAGTTTTTGGATGAGCTTTTTCCAAATTTCATCTCATAATTTTATGACAAGCCCTAATCTCATCAGGACAAGTCTTATCATATTAGGACAAGCCCTATTCTCACCAAGACAAGCCTTATTCTAACCTGGACGATCCCTGTTAGGTTAGGACAAACCCCTATAGATTTTTTGGCTGAGCCAAATCTAATTTGGCTCAGTGAAGATGCATCAGAAAGACTATAGAAGGAGAATGTTAGGCTCAATCATATACTAGCATGATTTTGTTGAACCAAATTAGATCTAATCCAAATCAATCGAACTAGGTTTGCCTAATTGATAACATCCAGATCTAAACCCTTGTTTGTCTGATCCAGTTAGTTTTAGTTCAGTATGATAATGGAACATGTCATGATCTCCATCATCAACATCATCAAAATATCTTTCGATGGACTAGAATTCTTCCGATTCATCCAATTAGAATCATCGATGATTAAGATAATTCTGATTGATTCCAAAATCCATCAGTGATATTTAGCAGTATATAGTGGCAATCCATCAGAACTAAATATGAATCTCTCAATGTAGCTACCTCTGTGATTGGGTTCTTCTATCATGAGCCCTGATGGGATTAGGGTTAAGGAGAACTCGTCAAACCCAACACCCATCATATGAATGAATCATTCGATTTGACTCCGATGTGAATCCTAATAGAAGCTCCTTTCTATTATTTCACATTAACATAGCCAAAGGTTTTAGGACTTGATCTCATGATCATCATAGATCACTCCTCTATCGAGGTTGATAGATCCCATCTTGGTGCGATCTAATTCCTATAATGAACATGCTATAGCTAATATACACCTCAGAGTTTCGAATAGCTAGGAGATCAAGTTATGGTATAGTCAAACTATAACACCCTTAAGGTGAACTACTGATGCACCTTAGGTCAAAGAACCAAACACATGCTATGGCATCAAGCTAGTCATTGACGAGAAGGTAGACTCCTTTATGACTGCTCGAGGTGGTCACGCTTAATGCCCTCATTCTTAATGAGTACTTGCTCTTGCTTCGGTATCCCCACACCATAGACTTAAGACTCATCTATCTTAGAAAAATGATCATATACCGATCTTTCAAATCGATCACCATCCTCGTAATGATCCTACGATTGAAAGCAGTTTATGTGTTAATTAAGATAACACATGTCTTAAATTCTCAACTCTTGAGAATATATGTTATCATGCCCGTTAGCTCAAAGAATGTATCATAGACACTTTAATACATAATATAATAGAATAATTAATTTATTTATTAATTTTAATTCATAATTATGAAAATATCTCTAGAAAGTATTTTATAAGTGTCAGCTAATCTGGCTTTTAGGACATATCTAACATCAAATTCAATTAAAAATCCTATCAAACCTAATTCAATTAGGCTTTGAATCAAAGTCCTACATGAATTATAAAATTCAATTAGCCTCAAATTAAGTCAATATTAATTAAATAAAATCTAATTTAAATTAATTAAGTAAAAATAATTTTTAATTTAGATTCAATTTGATTTCAATTCAAAATGATGTCAATCCTAATTCAATTAGACTTTGAACCCAAGTGCTACTTGGATAGTAAAATCTAATTATCTTCAAATTAAGTCAAGCCTAATTAAATTTAATCTAATTTAAATTAATTAGAAGAAAATAATTTTTAATTTAGATTCGATTTGAATCCAATTCAAACCTGATTCAAATCCAATTCGAAATCCTGTCACATCTAATTCAATTAGACTTTGAATCCAAGTCCTAATTAAATTATAAAATCTAATTATCCTCAAATTAAATCAAACTTAATTAAATTTAATTTGATTTAAATCAATTAAAAGAAAATAACTTTAAATTTATGTTCCATTTGAATCTAATTCAAACCTATTCAAATCAAATTCAAAATCATGTCAAACCTAATTCAATCAGGTTTTGAATCCAAATTCTACTTGAAATTAAAACCCAATTAGCATCAAATTAAGTCAAGTCTAATTAAATTAAATATAATTTAAATTAATTAGAACTTGATCCATAAATTAATTAAGTTTAAAATTTAATAAAATATAATATTATTTTTTAACCACCCAAAAAATGATCTGGACAAAAAATATTAAAATATAATTTTTAAAAAAATATGATTATTAGTGATGGCTTTAGCGATGGAGTTCTTGTCATCGCTAATAATTTTGAAAAAAAATATTATTGGGGTTAAAATTGCTCCCCCCGAAGTCCAACCGGAGGTCTGGCCTGGATGCAATGCCATTCGGAGTTGTGACAACCAAGTCCGAACCTCCACCAAGTCAATCCCCTAGTCTTGGTGAATTCTTGAAGATCGGCCTCCAAAGGCAACTAGGCTTAGAACTTCATTCAAGAGGCTCATCCTGAGAATGACAATAACTTCTATCAATACCCGATCTCATGCATCGGTCTACCTTCTCAAAGAAAATCCTTTAGCTTTCTCTCGATAACTACAGAACTTGTCAAGACAATATGGTGAACTTCAGCTAGATGAACTTGATCAATAAAAGCAATTCACTCTTCGACTGATTTTGATCTCCAGTCTAAAATAGATTGCAACCATCTAACAAATATTGAACTCCAACACCGTCTAACCTTGACTGATGGCTAACCTTGGGTGTCTATCAAACTTCTCTACCTCATTCTTTGGATAGTAGATCTCGCCAATTCTACACCAAGAACATTGACTAGACAAACTTGAGTCAATGCGAGGATCTTGCCACCCATATGGCTCCTATCTTCAACTTAGAATTAAGTGGTAGTCACATCACCAACAACGAATCTCAGTACTCATCCATCCCAGCTTAAAGTTGATCTTGAATATTAGTCAAACTTCCTCAAGTGAGTTTGATTATAGTCTTAGTTGAAGACCCACCATCCTTTCCGACCTCCAACCCTCCAGATTGGAGTGTTTATACCCACCCTAGATTGAGCTTCCAAAGGCAGTCAAGATGGAACCAATAGGATTCAAACTTAAAATCTAGTTGCGAGCCCATCATCCACTACTTAAAAGCCGACCTCCATGCTCGATTAGCCCGACTTTAAGTTCCCAATCCCAATATGAACAGCTCACTACCAGGCTCAGAAGCCTCCAACCTCCCATCCAAACTCCAACAAATGAAATCCAACTGACTAGCAAGTTGCGATAAAGGATAATCTACTCTCCGTAACAAACTCTGAGTGGCCTGAATGACCTTCTAACATTCTGTTATGGCTATTGCTATAAATTTATTATAGGCTCCCTTTATATAAAGAATCCTCTAGTTATATTTTTCTCTCTAAGCTCTCCTCTCCACTCTGTTCTTTTATGTACTCCATTCTTGTTGGTTAGGAAGCTAACTTGACCATCAGAGGGTCCATGTCGAAGCCATCCACCTTCGGCTCGAACTTTATTTTGCAGGTCTTATCGACAAGATTGTCTCCTCCAACTCCAACAAACTTCAATGGCAGATCGTGTCCTGTACCAACAAGATTGGTGTTAGAGGAAGGACAGTTTGAGACCTTATTTTAAATGAAGTATCCAATCAAGTTCTTTTTCCTCTCTTTTTTTACTCTTTTTTCTCTAATCTTTCTTTTGCACTAGCAAGATGCAGTCTAAGAAAGCTCCTTCCCAACAATCCATCACCTCTACCACCAGATCCAACCCAAAACTAGTAGATTAGCCCATTCCAGCCCTATCACCTGCACCTCAACCACCTCTACCAGAAACAATGGTGGATATGGAGCAGTTCAACCTGCTACTGTAGCAAGTGAGAGACCTCATAGAAGCAGTACAGGCCAGTTAGCAAATGCCGACACCAACTCCACCGAAAAGACTATCACCAAAGCAACAAAATTCGACACAAGAAAGGCCCACCTAAAGAAGTTAGCCAGTGATCCCTAGAAAAGAAAAATAGAGAGTGGAGAGCTCCTATTTTAAGCATGACTCCATCCTTAGAAAGTCTCTATCCCGTTCAAGCCAGCTGCCTTTTAAGATTCATGATTGAGATAATATTCTCGATCAAAAGCTTCAGGAGATAAATCGACAGATCGAAGAGCTTCGCCATGCTACCTCCATCCATAATGTTGATAACTGCACCGACCCTCCATAATCTGCCTAGATCATGCAGGAGCCCATGCTTCCAAACTTCAAATGATCCTAATTTGAGAGTTATGATAGGACCTTGGATCCCATCTGTAGAAATTAGATCTAGGGTTTTAGAACTGGATCTTGAAACTTTTTCAAGATCAAACAGTGAAAGACTTAAATAAATTAATATTTATTTATAAAACTAGAGAATACTCTAGATCTAAGATCCTATTACATGATTATAGAATGAGATTAATTCAAAAATTAAAAATATAAAGGAAGAAGAAGTGATGATCGTATCAACATAGATCTACACTAGATCAGAATTGTATGAGTAACAGGAGATCAAATCTTTGTTATCTATGTAAGTTAGACATTCAAACTTGCTGATCCAAGCTTGAGAATGATATTACAAGTTGCACACATGTTCATCCTCTAGGAGTCATCCACACAAGCCCACGAATCATGATCAGAAGTCCTAATACAAGAAATCAACATAGTATGCTAGTACTGTGCTGATCCTTCTTCGATGATTGATTTGGAGCCACCTTCTTCAAATCTTGAACTCTCCAATTTTTAGAAAGAATGGAAAGAGATTCTGAACCTAAGACACCTCTCAAAAATCTCTAAAGAAGAAGGAAGAGATCAAAGAAAAACCCTAGAAGAAGAATCCTTCTTCTTCTACTTATTTTCTCTCACCTAGACACCTAGATTGGCATCTATGAAATTCCCATGCCCTAATATTATTTATCCTTGATTTTTGCATGCCTCAAAGGGATCTTAATCATCTAGAATCTATGAAAAATTCAACCCAAAATTTATTTTAAATATTGAGATATAGAAGAGTCTTGTCTAGGTCAAACATCTTGACAAGGCAAGTCCAAAATAGGCAACTAGTTGGGGCACCCAACACTTGGGCGCCCCCTCCTTTCCTTATGCCATGGACCACCAGGAATAATCACACAAAATCCTCTTCTTTCCCATGAAAAAATGAAATAAAAATCAGGGATGTGGGTGGCACAAAGCAAGGAGGAGTTTTAGGTGCTTAAAATTCTATCTCATAGAATTTAAGTCAAAACCAACTCCTAGTTTGACTTGATCCACAACTAAATGCCATCTAAGGAATAAGGAAAGGCTATGGGCATGCATGAAGGCCTGGAAAGATTTTTCTATGTTTAAAATCAAAGAGAAAGGGCATCGGGGGTGTGAGGGGTCAATGCCGCAAGGAATAGGGAGTCCTAGTCATACTAGGATTCCTATTTTGACTTGGTCCAAGTGATTTATGAACTAAATTAAATTAGAATTAATTCAATCTAATTAAATTAAATCTTAAATAAATTAAAATTTTAATTAAATTAGATTAAATCAAATTTATTTTTAATTTAATTTTTTAATCAAATTAGAAAATTGGATTGAACCAAGTCCTAGTTGAACTAGGACTAGTTCTTCCTTGCACTTGGCTTATCCAATAAATCAATTGAACTTGATTCAATCAAATCCAAATCAAATTTAATTAAATCATATTTATTTAGATTTAATCTCAATCTTTTCTCTTAATCAAATGAAGCTAATTAGAATTTAAATTGCTAATTGATCCTCCTACAATACTTGCACTAGGTTAAACATCAATCGTACTGATCGTTTAACCCTAGAATGATTCTTAATCGTTGATCAACCATCTGATCAAATCATGAACTCTAATGTATGTGATCTCATAAGTCTTAACCTAAGTTGATAGCATAAAAATAAATTTTTGTATGAAATAAAATAACCATTTAGTAACGATACCCGATAGTAGGATAGGTCGAATGTGTAGAACCTTAGAGTTCATATGATGTGGATACCATGTGGATATAGTTTCATATAATTCATCTTCCTGACCAAAATGCTCGTAGGATACCTTAGAGTTCAACTATTAACTCTGATCAAGGTGTCCACTTGTATTTTAAAATATCAAATCCATCTTATGGATTATCCTGGCCAAGATTTTGCTATATTGAAATATAGTGATACATTCTTCTCCAACTCTTGGAGTGGTCAATTCCATCTTGATCACAAATCGACTTCGTAAGTACTTGACTTTGCCCAGAAGCCTTTCATTATTGAATTAAAAATTTAGTTAGTCTGGTACCAAAGCATAGTGAGTTGCTTGTAAGTCACTGAGGTAATCTCAAGTCTAAAAAATACTTATACCTATATCCCATCAAAGACATTCTCGATAGCAGAATGCTCTGGAGTTAGCCACGTTTAGTGATGATGTATCCCTACATCTCAGTTGTATGCTATACCAGTGTCTCCACACTTTTTTGTTAGGAGGACAACCAATCTATATGGCATCCAATGACCTATGCTCGATAGATGCTGTAGTCCTAATTAACAGTCTACCATTTGATCGTGAATAGATTTAAGGACTAATCGATAAATCCTTTCTTTATTGAACTTAAATAGTCCTAAGGACTTCATTACAACAATGGAGTTCATTAGAAGATGAAAACTTATAATGAAAATGCTAAAAATATATTTTATTAATTAATAAATTAATTATATTTATAAAATAGCTCAACCATCAATAGGCTGATGATTGGCTTTGGAACACATTTTCTAACAACTTTCACTTATTTTAAAGCCACTCGGCATAATATCTAATACCCATCTTCGAATTGTGGTTGTCAAACTCCTTTATCATCAAAGATTTAATGAAGGGGTGGATCAGGTTATCCTTTTCATCAATTTTCTAAAGATTGACATCATCTCGATCTATGATCTCTCGGACCAGATGGAAGCGACACAAAATATGCTTCATCCGCTGGTGTGCCTTTAGTTTCTTCACCTGAGCTATGGCACCGGTGCTGTCGTAGTATAGTAGGATCGGACCATCTAGGAAGGGTGCTATTCTGAGCTTGGTAATAAACTTCCTTGGCCACACAGCTTTCTTCATGGCATCTGATGCTGTGATGTACTCTACTTCACAATAGAGTCTGTCATAGTATGATACTTAGAACTCTTCCAGTAGATAGCTCCACCATTCAGAGTAAAGATATATTTTGACACACTTCTGCTATCATCATGGTCAGATTGAAAGCTGGAGTCTGTAAACCTCATAAGTTTTAGATCTGACGCACCATAAACCAACCATTGGTCCTTAGTATTTCTCATATACTTAAGGATGGCTTTAACAATTTTTCAGTAGTTTTCTCTAGGATCAGACCGGTATCTACTCGCTACTTTTAGTAAGTATGCCATGTCTGGTCTCGTACATATCATTGCATACATAATAGATCCTACTGTCGAAGTATATGGGACTCTACTCATACACTCTCTCTGTTAGATATATGTGCCCTAGAAGCCAGAATTGGCTGACCCTTGTAATACACTTCTAGAGGCAAAATTATAATTTTGACTATAATTTAATGAACTGGGTTATTTTCTATCACACCTGTGTATTTAGTGTCTGTGATACATCCTTTGAGTTAATGGAAATGATAATTCATATTTTCAAAAGTTGAAAATTTAAGACATGAATAATCATTATTAACTCATAAACAGCTCCCGACCATAGGATCATCACGAGGATGGTGATTGATCCGGAAGGTTGATGTACGATCGCTTCTCTTTAGTAGATGAGTCTTAAGTCTACGGTGTGGAGACACCAGAGCGAGAGTACAGGTACTCGTTAGAGAACGAGGGCACTGAGCGTGACCACCTCGAGTAGTCATTAGGAAGTCTACCTTCTCGTCAATGACTGACTCGATGCTGCAGTAGTGTGTCTGGTTCTTTGACCTGAGATGCATCGGTAGTTCACCTTGAGGGTGTTATAGTTTGACTACACCATTACTCGGTCTCCTAGCCATATGGAACCCTGAGGTGTATGTTGGCTATAGCATGTTCATTGTAGGAACTGGATTGCATCAAGATGGAATCTATCTACCTCGGTGGTAGAGGAGTAGCCCTATGATGATCATGAGAATCAAGTCCAAAATCCATGGCCATGGTAGAGTGAAATAATAGAAAGAGTTTCTATTTAGATTTTCACATTGGACTCGAATTGAATGATTACATCATATGACAGAGACTAGGGTTTGACGAGTTCACCTTAACCCTAATCTGATCGGGGCTCAAGATAGAAGAACTGAATCACACAGGTAGCTGCACCAAGAGGTTCACATTCAGCTCTGATGGGTTGCCACCATATACTGCTAGGTGTCACTGGTGGATTTTGGGAGCAATTAGAATGATTTAGATGATCGATCATTCTAGCTGTTCGAATCAGAAGAGTTCTGATCCATCGAAAGAAGTTTCGATGATGTCTATGATAGAGATCATGACATATCCCATTACCATACAGAACTGAACCTAACTAGGTCACACAAATAAGGGTTTGAATCTGGTGATCATCAATTGAACTGATCTAGTTCAATTGATCTGAATGAGATTCAATTAGGTTCAAGAAAATCGTGCTAGCACTCGATTGAACCTAACGTTCTTCTTTTACTATCACAAATAAGTTGTCCTGACTGAGCCAAAGGAGTTTGTGCTCAATCAGAGGCCTTCATATGGTCTGACTGGAGGTTGTCCAAGTCAGAATAGGTTGTCTTATTTGTAAGACATTACCTGCCATTTTTGGTCACCTGCCATTTCTTGTTCTTTGACTTTGGTCAAAAGTCTACCTTTGACTGGTCAAACATTGACCATTGACCCTTTGACTTTTGACCACATGTCATGCACCTATTGGAGAGTTGGTGGGGGCCTGTCCCCCTGCCAGAACCTTGGCAAGGAGAAGGGCGCACGCCAAGGGTGGCGTGAGCCCAAGTAGGAGGCGCCTAGGAGTCCTTGTTGGACAAGGACTCCACCTCCCTTTTGGATTCCAATCAGAGTCCTACTAAGAATCCAGTTTGACTGGTCTTAGGCACCCTCTAAGAAGGAATCCAGGGGTCTCTATTCCAACCAATCAGATTTAGATCTGATTTCACAAAGGGTTGTGATTGGTTGAGAGGAAGAGGAGTTGGATCATAAGAGGTCTATAAATAAGACCCTGCGCCCAACCCTAATTCTAAGTGAAATAGAGATTTCCCATGCCCCAAGGCTGCCTCTCCCCTCCTTCTCCATGCCATAGTCTCTTCTCCCCTTGCTCTCCACGTCCAAAAGGTATTTTGGACTTTGGTTGGTGCGATTCAGATCAAGGAAAGGCGATCAAAAGCAAGAAGGCTGCGCTGCTGCAAAAGGACGACTGCAGATCTTCAAAAGAGTTTTGAAGATCCTCCAGATCAGATCCAGATCTGATTTTTGGAGGTGTGATAGAGAAGAAGAGGATCTCCAGATCCAACCCGAGTGGATACCGGTAGAGGCCAGGCGCTTGCGTGGCTAAGATCCAGAACCTTCCGCTGCAATCAGGATCATCTACAGGGTAATAGGATTACCCAAATCAGGTAAATTAAATTTGATTTAATTTATCTTGTTTTATTTTATTTATTAAAATAATAAGAATCAGATCTAAAACTTATCAAGATCTGATTGAGATCAAGAGAAAAATTTTTGAAATATATCTCTTGATCTAATCAGATCTGGACGAACCTGGATCGGAAAATCAGGATTTCCCTTCAACTGGTATCAGAGCCATGGTTCTAAATTGTTTAGATCTAATTTTAATTTTATTTTAATTAGAAAATAAAGTGATTTTAGATGTCACATGAGATGTGATCAGATCTGAAATCAGAAAAATTAAAATTAAATGATTTGGATCTAAGAACATGAAGATATGCATGACTAGTTCTAGAATAGAATAGTTCTATAGAATAGTTTTGCATGTCTTTGATTTAATCTGATTAAATCATATTTTAGATCTTCTTATTTACTATTTTTTGATATTATAAGTGTTATAATAACATCTGATAAACAGCAAATAAAAATTATTTAATTTTAAATATCATATGAGATATGATAGATGCATGACTAGACTAATTGTAGAATAGTTCTACATAATTGTCTAGATTAGAATTTATTTTGATTAGATCAATTTAAATCTAATTTTTTAGATTATTATGTGATAATTTAGATCTGAAAACATGCATGAATTGATACATGAGATGTATGCAAAATATGCCTTGATTAGATCTAAATTTGTATATGAGATATATGATATAGATCTATAACTGTTTTGTAGATTTACATGTTCCTGATTAAGGCGTTCCTCTTGGCCGTCCGGTCATAAGAACGAAGAAGGATTTGAAGGCCCTCTCTTTTCATTCGATGGGGTGTTCTTATGACGTGTAGGGGTGCTGCGTGTTCGTCCTTAATCAGAAACCCAAAACTTACTTTCTGCAAAACCCTAGATCCTGAAATCCTAGGATTTATTGTGCATATTTTGTTTATGAACCCAACTTAATTAAGAATTAAGTTTATGGAATATTAATTAGGTCTAAAATTGAGAATTTCAGATCTAAGACATATTCATAATACTGGGTTCGGGCTTGGGTAGCTCAATTAGGTCTAAGCGGTTGATCAAACCGAATCAAGAGTTGGTTAGATGGGATCAACAATGCTTAAATTGACCAGCCTAATAGGATTAAGTCTGGGTCAAGATCGAGTCACGATCAAGCAAGACCTAATTAGGCTCAGAGGTTAGAGTCTGGATTATAGGCTAACCCAATTGGTTCTGACTCAATAATTTGGTGTCTAAGGTAAGTTTGGCACAGACGACCGACTGGTTTTTAATTGGAAGCTACTCGACCTTGAATGCGTTCTTGTGCGAGTTAACGGCATATTCCTTCCACCGGTCTCACTTACCTGGCCATATCTGTTGACACAGTTCTGATCTGAGGTGGTCAATAATCCGAGCTGACCCATGCCACTAGGTTAGTCATAATTGTTATGACTAAGCCAAGTCTAGTTTAATGAGACCTGAATCAATTCTCCCTAAGAAAAGATTAAGTCCGAGGTCTTCCACCATTGTAGACGTGCGGGCCCTTCCCGGGGTTGATTGTTCTCGGCTGGATACAGTGGCTCAGTTGCACCGGGAAGACGCAACCATGTCTATTAGGCATTGGATGCTATGGGCTGGAGGATGAGTTGGGCTCAATATTCCGGATACGGTGAGAGACCCAATTAGGAACCCAGTCTATGCAAATGGTGGGTCTGACTTAACTAAGGAGTGGATCAATATTTCGGATACGGTGAGATTCATGAATTAGAGACCAAGTTTGGGTGCACCATGATTAGAGAATCATTGAACAAGAGTTGTTCACTCATTGGCTAACCCATCACCAATAACTGTTAGGTGAGGTGATGAGTCAGTTGGTGAGACCGCACCACCCACTAGAAATCATCAATTGCGGAGATTTTTGCATCTCTACAGAGGGAGTGTAGGGATCCAAGAAAATAGTGGGAGCTAATTTGTTTAAAAATAAAATCCCTAAACAAATTGGTCAAGTCAAAATTACAGTATCTAACTAGAATCTTTGACTCTCTACAGGAAAATGTCTGCGTCCAACCCACTGGCACGTATCCTAGACACACATAGACTGACTGGACCCAATTATAAAGATTGGCTCAGGAACTACAAAATTATTTTGGGTTTCGAGAAGTTAACCCATGTTTTGGACCAGGACCCTCCCACATTACCAGCCCGTCCATCTGTTGAACAGAGAGCATCTCTGGAAAAATGGATTGACGAAGACAATAAGGCCAGATACTACATGTTGGGCTCGATGTCTGATGAGCTCCAGCGCCAACATGAAGATATCAGGACTGCTCGCCAAATGTTGGCTCACCTGCAGGAGATGTTTGGTGAACAGAGTCGCGCAGCCAAATATCAAGTCACGAAATGACTTTTTAAGGCTAAGATGCATGATGGGCAGTCAGTCCAAGATCACTGTCTGACAATGATCAAGGACATGGAAGAGCTTGAGAAGCTCGGTGTGAAGTTGGACTTGGACTTGCAGAATGATATTATTCTGCAATCCTTGACTGATGCATATGGGCAATTCATCATGAATTACCACATGCATAAACTTCAAAATTCCTTGGCCGAGTTGATGAATATGCTGGTTACCGCTGAGCTTTCTATGAAAGGTTCTAAAGGCTCAGTTCTTGCTATGGAACGGACTTCTTCCAAAAGAAAGTCTTATGGAAAGAAAAAGAAGTCTGTGAAAAAGCAAAAGGTGGAAGGATCAAAGAAGAAGAAGGCAGAACTGAAGAAGAAGGTTGATGGCAAAGGAAAGTGTTTCCATTGCAACAGCGACGGCCATTGGAAGCGGAACTGCCCTACTTACCTGGCCACCCTGAAGAACAAGAAGGAAGGTCCTTCTGGAGGTATGCTCGTTATTGAGTCTAACCTTACGATTTCTTCTGCATCCAGTTGGGTGCTTGACTCTGGTTCTAGTGCTCATCTGTGCACTTCTATGCAGGGTCTTGAGGATAGCAGGAGGCTGAGGGATGGAGACATGATCCTACGCATCGGTAATGGAGCAAGAGTTGCTGCAGTAGCCGTGGGAACATACCCTCTTCGATTACCATCTGGTTTAGACTTAGTTTTAAAAGACTGTTATTATGTGCCTGCAGCTAGCAGGAATTTGATTTCTGTTTCATGCTTAGCACAAGAAGGCTATGTGATTCACCTTCTTTAAGGACCATTGTAACATTCTTTATGAAAGAAATAAAATTGCAAATGGTTTCCTTATTAATGGTCTTTATCAGCTTGCATATTGATGTACCTGTTTTAACTATCGAGCAAAACGTGAATGCCAAACGACCTAGGGATAGTCCAAACGACAGATATCTATGGCACCTGAGATTAGGTCATATAGCAGAAGATAGGATTCAACAAATTGGAGAAAAATGGGCTATTGAGTCCATTGACTTTGAGTCATATCCAACTTGTGAATCTTGTCTTCAAGGCAAAATGACTAAACTCCCTTTTGTTGGACATGGGGAGAGGGCCACAGATCTCCTTGCCCTAGTACATACTGATGTGTGCGGCCCATTTGATGTGCCGGCTAGAGGCAATTTTGTCTACTTCATTACCTTTACCGATGATCTGTCTAGGTATGGGTATGTGTATCTTATGAGACACAAGTCTGAAGCTTTTGAAAAGTTCAAAGAATTCAGACATGAAGTAGAAAAACAAACTGGAAAACCCATTAAGGTTCTTCGATCAGATCGAGGAGGTGAATACCTTAGCCGGGAATTCCTAGACTATCTTAAGGAAAATGGCATAGTCTCTCAATGGACTCCACCAGGAACACCTCAACTCAACGGGGTTTCAGAACGGAGAAATCGGACTCTATTGGATATGGTTCGATCCATGATGAGCTTCACAGACCTCCCTGATTTTCTTTGGGGACATTCATTGTTAACTTCAATCTATCTACTGAATAGGGTTCCCTCTAAAACCGTTCCTACCACACCGTATGAGATATGGCACGGTAAGAAACCAAGTCTGAGTCATCTCAGAATTTGGGGTTGTCCGGCTCATGTCAAAAGACAACAAGCGGACAAGTTAGAGTTTAGGTCCTTTAGAGCTCGATTCATAGGATATCCTAAAGAGTCATTAGGATACTATTTCTACATTCCAGAAGACCACAATGTGATTGTGAGTCGACATGCCATCTTTCTTGAAAAATAGTTTATTCAAGATAGTGGCATTGGAAAGCAGATTAAGCTTGATGAGAAAGTCTCACAAGCAGAACGAGCTAAGGACCAAGTGGAACCAAATCAGGTTGAGCCAATAAGAACACTACCTCCTCCACCTAGTAGATCGGAAAGAGTTTCCCGTCCCCCTGAAAGATACTTAGGTATTATTTCAGAGGACGTAGAGGAAAATGTTCCTCATAGGTAATGGTGCTCATGGTGATGATCCCAAAACCTACAACGAGGCGATATCAGATATCGACTCCGAGAAATGGCTAGAGGCAATGCAGTCAGAAATTGACTCGATGCACTCAAACCAAGTCTGGACCTTGGTAGATCCACCAGAAGGTATAGTACCTATTGGGTGTAAATGGATCTTCAAGAGAAAGATTGGTGCAGATGGGAATGTGGAGACATTCAAGGCTAGACTAGTGGCAAAAGGTTATAGTCAACGTGAAGGCATTGACTATCAGGATACCTTTTCCCCAGTAGCTATGCTAAAATCCATCCGCACATTGCTTGCCTGTTGCAGCCTATTTCGATTATGAAATATGGCAAATGGACGTGAAAACGGCATTCTTAAATGGATATCTTGAGGAAGATATCTATATGGAACAGCCGCTAGGTTTCACATCCAGTGATACTGATCACAAGGTTTGCAAGCTGCAAAGGTCCATATATGGACTTAAGCAAGCATCTCGGAGCTGGAACACTCGTTTCAATGATGTGATCAAAAAAAGTTTGGTTTCATCAAAAATGAAGAGGAACCATGTGTTTTCAAAAAGGGTCAGTGGGAGCGCTGTTGTCTTCCTCGTATTGTACGTGGATGACATCCTCCTTATTGGGAATGATATTCCCATGTTGACATCAGTCAAGATGTGGTTGTCCAAGGAATTCTCCATGAAAGACCTAGGTGAAGCATCCTTTATTCTAGGAATTAAGGTCTATAGGGATAGACCGAATAGGATGCTAGGACTTTCACAGAAGATGTACATAGAGGAAGTACTAAAGAGGTTTAGTATGGAAAACTCTAAGAGGGGATTAATACCCTTCAGACATGGTATTCATCTTTCCAAGAAGATGTGCCCCAGCACACCTGAGGAAATAGAACGCATGAGCAAGATCCCTTATGCTTCTGCAATAGGGAGCCTCATGTATGCCATGCTATGTACACGACCTGATATAGCCCATGCTGTGAGTGTCACAAGCAGATATCAGTCAAATCCTAGGTGAAGAACACTGGACTTCTGTGAAATGTATCCTTAAGTACTTGAGAAGAACTAAGGATATGATGTTGGTCTTTGGTAATGGAGAACTCCAAGTTCCAGGGATACACAGACTCGGACTTCATGTCCGATATAGATGATCGAAAGTCGACATCTGGCAGACTGTTTGTGCTGGAAGAGTTCCTAGCAAACGGCGATATCATCTCATCCGCGATTACCTTGAGAAAGGTTACGTTGAGGTCAAGAGAGTCAACTCCGCAGATAATGTGGCAGACCCACTTACAAAGCCGTTGGGCCAGCAGAAGATCGAAGCCCACCTTGAGAAGATGGGACTTAGACTTGTAGCCAATTGGCTTTAGGACAAGTGGGAGATTGTTAGATATATGTGCCCTAGAAGCCAGAATTGGCTGACACTTGTAATACACTTCTAGGGGCAAAATTATAATTTTGACTATAATTAATGAACTGGGTTATTTTCTATCACACATGTGTATTTAGTGTCTGTGATACATCCTTTGAGTTAATGGTAATGATAATTCATATTTTCAAGAGTTGAAAATTTAAGACATGAATAATCATTATTAACTCATAAACAGCTCCCGACCATAGGATCATCACGAGGATGGTGATTGATCCGGAAGGTTGGTGTACGATCGCTTCTCTTTAGTAGATGAGTCTTGAGTCTACGGTGTGGAGACACCGGAGCGAGAGTACAGGTACTCGTTAGAGAACGAGGGCACTGAGCGTGACCACCTCGAGTAGTCATTAGGAAGTCTACCTTCTCGTCAATGACTGACTCGATGCTGCAGTAGTGTGTCTGGTTCTTTGACCTGAGATGCATCGGCAGTTCACCTTGAGGGTGTTATAGTTTGACTACACCATTACTCGGTCTCCTAGCCATATGGAACCCTGAGGTGTATGTTGGCTATAGCATGTTCATTGTAGGAACTGGATTGCATCAAGATGGGATCTATCTACCTCGGTGGTAGAGGAGTAGCCCTATGATGATCATGAGAATCAAGTCCAGAAATCCATGGCCATGGTAGAGTGAAATAATAGAAAGAGTTTCTATTTAGATTTTCACATTGGACTCGAATCGAATGATTACATCATATGACAGAGACTAGGGTTTGACGAGTTCACCTTAACCCTAATCTGATCGGGGCTCAAGATAGAAGAACTTGAATCACACAGGTAGCTGCACCAAGAGGTTCGCATTCAGCTCTGATGGGTTGCCACCATATACTGCTAGGTGTCACTGGTGGATTTTGGGAGCAATTAGAATGATTTAGATGATCGATCATTCTAGCTGTTCGAATCAGAAGAGTTCTGATCCATCGAAAGGAGTTTCGATGATGTCTATGATAGAGATCATGACATATCCCATTACCATACAGAACTGAACCTAACTGGGTCACACAAACAAGGGTTTGAATCTGGTGATCATCAATTGAACTGATCTAGTTCAATTGATCTGAATGAGATTCAATTAGGTTCAAGGAAATCGTGCTAGCACTCGATTGAACCTAACGTTCTTCTTTTACTATCATAAATAAGTTGTCCTGACTGAGCCAAAGGAGTTTGTGCTCAATCAGAGGCCTTCATATGGTCTGACTGGAGGTTGTCCAAGTCAGAAATAGGTTGTCTTATTTGTAAGACATTACCTGCCATTTTTGGTCACCTGCCATTTCTTGTTCTTTGACTTTGGTCAAAAGTCTACCTTTGACTGGTCAAACGTTGACCATTGACCCTTTGACTTTTGACCACATGTCATGCACCTATTGGAGAGCTGGTGGGGGCCTGTCCCCCTGCCAGAACCTGGCAAGGAGAAGGGCGCACGCCAAGGGTGGCGTGAGCCCAAGTAGGAGGCGCCTAGGAGTCCTTGTTGGACAAGGACTCCACCTCCCTTTTGGATTCCAATCAGAGTTCTACTAAGAATCCAGTTTGACTGGTCTTAGGCGCCCTCTAAGGAGGAATCCAGGGGTCTCTATTCCAACCAATCAGATTTAGATCTGATTTCACAAAGGGTTGTGATTGGTTGAGAGGAAGAGGAGTTGGATCACAAGAGGTCTATAAATAAGACCCTGCGCCCAACCCTAATTCTAAGTGAAATAGAGATTTCCCATGCCCCAAGGCTGCCTCTCCCCTCCTTCTCCATGCCATAGTCTCTTCTCCCCTTGCTCTCCAAGTCCAAAAGGTGTTTTGGACTTTGGTTGGTGCGATTCAGATCAAGGAAAGGCGATCAAAAGCAAGAAGGCTGCGCTGCTGCAAAAGGACGACTGCAGATCTTCAAAAGAGTTTTGAAGATCCTCCAGATCAGATCCAGATCTGATTTTTGGAGGTGTGATAGAGAAGAAGAGGATCTCTAGATCCAACCCGAGTGGATACCAGTAGAGGCCAGACGCTTGCGTGGCTAAGATCCAGAACCTTCCGCTGCAATCAGGATCATCTACAGGGTAATAGGATTACCCAAATCAGGTAAATTAAATTTGATTTAATTTATCTTGTTTTATTTTATTTATTAAAATAATAAGAATCAGATCTGAAACTTATCAAGATCTGATTGAGATCAAGAGAAAATTTTTGAAATATATCTATTGATCTAATCAGATCTGGACGAATCTGGACCGAAAAATCAGGATTTCCCTTCAACTCATACACTCTCTCTTCAGGAGTTGTCGGACAATCCTTCTTAGAGAGAGAAATTTCATGATCTATCGAGAGATAGCTCTTTTTAAAATTCTTCATGCTGAACCTCTTTAGCATAATATCTGTGTACATGGACTGGGATAACTCAAGCATCCTTTTAGATCTGTCCCTATAGATCTTCATCCCTAGGATGTAAGATGCTTCATCCAAGTCCTTCATAGAAAACTGAGAAGACAACCAAACTTTTACTTCCTACAGTGTGGGGATGTCATTCTTGATTAAGAAAATGTCATCCACATACAAGACAAGGAATACCACTATTGGACGATTTATCCATTTATAAATGTAAGGCTCTTCTCCATTCTTAACAAAGCCATACGTTTTGATTATCTTATCAAAATGTATGTTCCAACTCTGAGATGCTTGCTTCAATCTATAAATGGATCTTTGAAGCTTGTACACCTTAGACTTATCTATGGATGTGAACTCCTTAGGTTGTATCATATACACCTCTTCAGTCAGCTCTCTATTTGGAAAAGTTGTCTTCACATCCATCAGCCAGATCTCATAGTCTAGATGGACAGCTATCACAAACATTATCCAAATAAATTTGAGCATTGCCATAGGGGAGAACATCTCGTCATAGTCAATACCATAATGTTGATGATACCCCTTGGCAACTAGATGGGCTTTATAGGTCTCCACCTTTTCATTTGCACTTCTTTTCTTTTTGAAGATCCACTTACACCCAATGGATTTAACCCCTTTTGGTTGGTCAACCATTGTCCATACATCATTGACCTTCATGGACTCCATTTTGTATTTCATGGCCTCAAGCCATTTCATAGAATTGGATCTCTACAAAGCATCCATATAGGTGATCGGATCCTCATCATTCTTATTGAGTTCGATGGGATCATCATCCTAAACCAAAAAATCATAGTATCTATCCAGATGAGCGGTACTTTATCGGATCATCTTAATGGTGTAGGTACATTAGGCTCCAGATCTGATCTAATCAAATCCAACTCAGGTTCAACTATAGATGTTGGTTTTTCTATCTATTGAACTTCATCAAGTTTAATCTTAAAGGTAATGGTTCCTTCGTCAAGAAACTTCTTTTCTAAAAAGATTGCCTTAAGGTTGACGAACACCTTTTGTTCTTAAGCATGGTAGAAATAGTAACCCTTACTTTCTTTGGGATATCCTATAAATACACACTTATCAGACCGAGGTCCAAGCTTATATGTATGCAAACATTTGACATAGGTCAGACAATCCCAAACCTGTAGGTGAGAGAGTGTAGGCCTATGCCCAGTCCATATCTCATATGGAGTCTTTACGATAGATTTACTTAGTACATTGTTCAATATATAACATGCAGTCTCAAGAGCAAAACCCCAAAATAAAATAGGCAGGCTAGAAAATTCCATCATAGATTGAACCATATCTAATAAGATTCGATTTCTCCTTTTTGATACACCATTATGCTATGATATTCCTAGAGGAGTCCACTGTAAGAGAATCTCATTCTCTCCTAGATATGTCAAGAATTTACTGGATAGATATTCATCTTCTCGATTCGATCGAAGAGTTTTAATAGTCTTTCTAGCTTATTTTTTTACTTCACTTTAAAATCTTGTGAATATTTCAAAAGAATCCAACTTATGTTTCATCAGATAAACATATCCATACCTGGATAGATTATCTATGAAAGTAATGAAGTATAAGTATCCACCTCTAGCACCTGTGCTCATTGATCCACATACATCAGTATGTACTAAATCTAAGAGCTTAGTAGCTCTCTCACCTTTTCCAATAAGAGGTGACTTCATCATTTTACTAAGAAAGCAAGATTCATAGGTTGGAAGTGATTCATAATCATTGACTTCGAGAATTTTTTCTTGAGTCAACCTATTTATCCTATTCTTATTTATGTGATCTAGCCTATAGTGCCATAGGTAGATATCAGAGACATTATCTATTCTAGGATATTTTCTAGAAGTATATATTATACTCACAAGCTGTGATAAAATATAAATATCATTTCTTTGTTATCCTTGCATTATTATAATATTATTCATAATGATATCACAATAATCTTTCTTTATAGATAAATGATAATCATCTTTGGCCAAAAGGCCAACAAAGATTATATTCATCAGAAAGGAAGAACAATAATGACATTCATTTAAAGAAATGATATTAGTATTGAGAATAAGTGAACTATTTTCATAGCTAGAACTGGAACAGACCTTCCATCTCCAACATTCAGGAATCACTCATTATTTTTAAATCTTCTACAAATTTGAAGTTCTTGCAATGTATTGTAAATATGGACTGAACTTCTGGTATCCAATACCCAAGTAGAAGTATCACAAATAGAGAAATTATAAGGTGTTATCTTATAACATTCTTGATCAGCAACTACTTGCTCATCTCTCTTTTCTAGCCTTTTGGGATAATGGAAATTAAGATACCAAGGACAATTCCTCTTTCAATGCCTCTGCTTCTTATAGTGAAAGTATTATGCCTGATCTAGGTTATTCTTGGACTTTATGTTTAAACTAGGCATAGAGGCACCAGAACGAAATACTTCGTGCTGCTGAACAACATTCAACTTTTGATACTAATTATCAAAGTTGGGTTCCATATGTTTATCATTGTCTAATAGTGAATGGAGCAACTGTGGTTTGGATTTAATTGTATAAAGAGAACCAAAAGCTAAATTAGTAATTGATTCATTAAATCTAAAGATTTGGACATTAATCAAAAGATTTCTCCCACTATTTTATTTGAACTGGTAGCCTCTACCTCCAATTTGAAGAATTATCCTAATTTCTTAGTGGGTACTAGCATCCACATAGACTACACACAAGTCCTACTATGGTTGGTCAACCCATGTACATCTAAGTGTAGGTTCATCATCAATTATTTCTCAAAATAACTTTTAGTAATTTAATTTTGCCCCAAGTATCTTTTCAATAGGCTAGGGCCTCCACTAAAAGTCTCGATTAGGTCAACCATTAACATGATCATACTTGATCCATCTAACTAATGAATGATTAACCCCAACTATGGTTGATCAACCTAACCATCATTTAGAGAGACGCGGCCAAAAAATCATATTATGAATGATAATTCCATTAGCGGATAAGCACCAGGTCTATGGGCCTCCAATGATTATCCAACTAATGCACCCATTATTAAGGAGGCTATGATCTAGTTATCACCATAACTATTTCATTTTAAGGATCTAATAATTTTAAAAAATTTTAATTTAAGGAAAAGAGAAGGTTAGATGAACCAGCTTGTCATGATCCTTTCACTAGCTTCATCAAGTTAGCTTAAGGGAGACCATTAATAGGCTAGTCAAGAAGCACTTAAATCAATCACACTGATTTAGCTAACTGACATGGGTCAGCTCAAATAGTTAAGTGATCTGATCAAAACATATTTTCATCAAGATCCCAGGTAAGTTCGATCAATGGGAGGATCTGTCAAAGCTTGCATTAGACACCATCAGAAATAGCCAGGCAAGTGGGCTGCCAATTAAAGACCATCGATCTGATTTATCTTAGATACTAACTAGTTTAATTAGTCTTGATTAGATCAATCTAATAGTTCATGCTAGACCACATAGCCAAGAATCAAATCCATCTTGGGTCTCGTTAAAGACATGGACTTGACCAACTACAACTATTGTAATTAATTTAGAAAATTCTTGACCTAATCTAAGACAACAATTGATTAGATTTAGTTAATTCTCTAATTAAGTCCATTCTTTAATCTAACCTAATTAATGGACCTAATCTTCACTAACCCATTTAACCCAATGTGTTATGATTTATATCTTATGATCTTCAATGCACAATCCTAGATCCTAATCAAACAACTTCTTAATTTTTAATTAAGTTTTGGGCTAATGATTGGGGTTTGACTTTTTAAAAATAATTTTTATATTTGTAAAATATTTTTATAACATGGTTCTATAAATCAAGTTGCATGTTTGATTTATAATCAATCTGCAAGTAAGATAAGCATGAAACTACTTTAGATCTAATCTAAATAGGTTCATGTAATAGTTTCAACTCTAATCAATCATAAATTATCTTAGATTAAATCTAATATATTTATGATGATTAAAATTAGATTATAATATTTTTAATTAGATCATAAAATTTTTTAAATTTAATCTAAAATTTTATGATCAATATTTTAGATCAGTACATACTAGGACAACCTCTCCACTGTAAGGGATAAACCTTACAGTAGGACAACGTTATAGCAGTCCATGCAATCTAAAATTTCTATTTCTAGATCTAAAATTATTTTAAATTTAATAAATAATAAATAAAATTAGATCATATCTAATAAATTTATGATAAGAAGTAGATCAACACGAACTAGAACAACCTCTTCACTATAAGGGATAAACCTTATAGTAGGATAACCTTATAATCAGTTTGTGTGATCATAATTTTTAATTTTAGATTTAATAATAAGATTATAAATTAAATATAATCTAAGAAATAATCTAAACATAGACATATAACCATGTAATAATCAACCTAGGCTCTGATACCAATTGTAGGAACCAGATCTAGGATTTCATGACTAGATCTTGAAACTTTTTCAAGATTAAGTAGAGAAAGACTAAATAAATCAATATTTATTTATAAAACTAGAGAATACACTAGATATAAGATTCTATTATATGATTATAGTATGATATTAAATTAAAAATTTAAAAACATAAAGTAAGAAAAAGTGTTCATCATATCAACAAAGATCTACACTAGATCGAAATTATATGAGTAATAGAAGATCGGATCTTTGTTACCTATGCAAGTTAGATGTTCTTACTTACTGATCCAAGCTTGAGGATGATGTTATGAGCTGCATATGCATCCAACCTCTAAAAGTCATCCACATGAGCCCATGAATCACGATCAAAAGTCCTGATGCAGGAAATTAGCATAGTATGCTAGTATTGTGCTGAACCTTCTTCGATGGTTGATCTAGAATCATCTTCTTCAAATCTTGAATTCTTCAATTTTTAGAAAAAAGAAAAAGAGATTTTAAATCTAAGACACCTCTCAAAAATCTCTAAAAAAGGAGGAAGAGATCAAAGAAAAACCCTAGAAGAAGAACCCTTCTTCCTCTTCTTATTTTCTCTCACCTAGACACCTACATTGGCATCTATGAAATCCCCATGCCCCAATATTCTATCTACCTGATTTCTTCAGGCACGAAAGGTATCTTAATGGTCTAGAATCTATGAAAAAATCAATCCAAAATTCATTTTAGATATTGAGATATGGAAGAGTCTTATCTAGGTCAAACACCTAGATAAGGTAGGTCCAAAATAGGCAACTAGTTGGGGCGCCCAACACTTGGGCGCCCCCTCCTTTCCTTATGCCGTGGAACACCAGGAATAAGCACACAAAATCTTCTTCTTTCCAATAAAAAAATAAGTGAAAAATTAGGGATGTGGGCGGCACAAAGCAAGGAGGAGTATTAGGTGCTTAAAATTCTATCTTATAGAATTTAAGTCAAAACCAACTCCTAGTTTGACTTGGTCCACAACCAAATGCCATCTAAAGAATAAGGAAAGGCTATGGGCATGCATGAAGGCCTAGGAAGGTTTTTTCATGTTCAAAATCAAAGAGAAAGGACTTGGGGGGCCATGAGGGGTCAATGGCGTAAGGAATAGGGAGTCCTAGTCATATTAGGATTCCTATTTTGACTTGGTTCAAGTAATCTATTAACTAAATTAAATTAAAATTAATTTAATATAATTAAATTAGATTTTAAATAAATTAAAAATTTAATTAAATTAAAATAAATTAAATTTTAATTTAACTTTCTAATCAAATTAAAAAATTGGGTTGATCCAAGTCCTAGTTGAGCTTCGACGAATTCTTCGTTGCACTTGGCTTATCCAATAAACCAATTGAACTTGATCCAATCAAATTCAAACCAAATCTAACTAAATCATATTTAATTAGACTTAATCTTAGTTTTTTGACTTAACCAAACTAAATCAATTAGCAATTAAATTGCTAATTGATCCTCTTGCAACACTTGCACTAGGTTAAATATCAATCGTATTGATCGTTTAACCTAGAAGGATTCTTAATTATTAATCAACCATTTGATTAGATCATGAACTCTAATATGTGTGACCTCAAAGGTCCAAACCTAAGTCGGTAGTATAGAAATAAATTTCTATACCAATTGAAGTAACCATCTAGCAATGGTACCCGACGGCCAGATAGGTCGAATGTGTAGAACAACAATTTTAGAATCCATGTAAATATAGTTTTCATATAATTCATCCTCTTGATCAAAATGCTTGTAAGATATCTTAAAATTCAACTATCAACTCTGATTAAGCTATCGACATTGTATTTCAAAATATCAAATCCATCTTATGGATTATCCTGGCCATGGTTTTGCTATATTGAAATACAGTGATATATTCTTTTCCAACTCTTGGAGTGATCAATCCCATCTTGATCATACCTCAACTTCACAAGTACTTGACTATGCCCAAAAGTTTTCCATTACTGAATAAAAAATTTAGTTAGTTCGATATCAAAGTACAGTGAGTTGCTTACAAGTCACTAAAGTAATCTCAAGTTTAAGAGATACTCATACCTATATCCCATCGGAGACATTCTCGATAATAGAATGCTCTAGAGTTGATCACATTCAATGATGATGTACTCCTACATCTCATCTGTATGCCATACCAGTGTCTCCACACTCCTTGGTTAAGAGGACAACTAATCTATATGTCATACAGCGATCTATGCTCGATAGATGCTGTCATCCTAATTAATAGTCTATCATTTGGTCATTAACTATTTTAAGGACTAATCGATAAATCATTTCTTTATCGAATCCAAAATAGTTCTAAGAACTTCATCACAATAATGAAGTTCGTTAGAAGATGAAAATACTAAAAAATATATTTTATTAATTAGTAAATCAATTACATCTATAAAATAGCTCAACCATCAACAAACTAACGATTGACTTAAGAACACATTTTCCAACACCATCTACCACCTAGAAGTCTTTCGGACCATGATGCTGCCCATAGCACATCGGATGCCATGTTGTGCCAAGCTTTTTCCTCTACCTTGAATGGGATAGCAAGAAATTGATACTTGGGCCTCAAATCGGGTACCATTTATTTTTTAAACTAGTTAAGCCATCAGTTTGCAGCTCACTTTATCAATAGGTGGTGTCAGAGATGAGGTTCGGACTCTCTTGTCAAATATCAAGTAAAAGAAAGGGAAGTCCATCCGAGCTTAGATTAGTCACTTCAATAACACTACTTTAGAGATCCAAAATTTGGACCAATCTAATACCATGGCCACACTAAATGATGGCTTTCTGATGAACGATCTCCTCTTCTCCTTAGAGAAGAAGTATCTTCGAGACTTTTATCGATATGCTAGCCCAAGCTGAAGTCTATTTCCAAGCTGAGGAAGCTTTTATGCTTCATGATAAGGAAGCCATAAGAGAGCAACAAGCAAGAGAATCTAGCAAGCCTACACCTGCAAAGAAGCTGAGCAAAGCTTGGCTGCATTCCAAAACCCCTCCTGAATGCAGATGGGTCTGAACTCCACCTCGGGCTTGTCTGCTAAGGAGCTCGAAGTAGAGGATGTGGCAAAGTCCTCTTCCTGAAGATTTCATAACTACTCTCTCCTCAATGCTCCAAAAACTCAAGTGCTAATGAAAATTAATTAGCAACTACCAAGGTTGAACAAGATATGGTTTCATCCAAGCAAATGCAACCCCAACAAGTACTATCTATATCATTGTGACAATGGTCACGACATTGAAGAATGCATCCAGCTCCAGGATGAAATTGAAGAGCTAATTAGGCGAGGTTGGTTGGATCGATTTTTGCGTCATTTGCTAAAAGGAAGGGAAGATTGGTTGAGAGCTTTTGCACAGTCAGAACCATCTCGAAGGAAAGAACCATAAGGAGATCGGCCCCCACTTGGGATCATCAACATAATTGCTAGGGGACATTGGCTAAGGAAGGTCAGCGGATCTATAGGATCAACAGAGAACCAAAGGACTGAAAAATTCATTGCTTTCACTGAAAAAGATGCACAAGAGGTTCAATTTCTACATTACAACATTATTGTAGTAACTTTAAATATTGTTAATTATGATGTATACCATGTCTTGATTGATAATGGAAGCCCTACTAACATCTTATTTTATGATGCTTTCTCCAAAATGTCTCATAGTCGTACGGGACCAATAAGCTTCCTATTAGTGGGATTCACTAGTGACACGATACCAGTTGAAGGAATAATTACTTTACTAGTTATGGCAGCTTAGTATCTAAAGTAGTCCAAAGTTCAAATTGACTTTTTAGTGGTGAAAGCTCTTTCTGCTTATAATGCAATTCTCGCTCGACTTGGGCTGAATGCACTGCGAGCTATGATATCAACATATCATTTGAAGATGAAGTTTTCAATAGAGCATGAAGTCGAAGAAGTTGGAGAGACCAAGTTCTGGTACATTATTGTTACATAATTGCTTTACAAGGAGGAAAATAGTCTGAATTTTATTCGATGGATTGACTTGACATCCATGATGATCTAACTAAGGAACAAGGAGAACCAATCGACAATCTTGTGATAATATCATTGAATGATTGAAATGAGGACCATACAATCTGGATTGGTTTAAATTTGGGAGTAGAAGTTAAAAAGTAGCTTACTACCTTTCTATGAAGAAATCCCGACGTCTTCGCTTGGATTCCCATAGATATGCCTGGTATCGATGTCAAAGTTATGGAGCATCGACTGGATGTAGATCTAAAATACTGACCTATAAAACAAAAGAAGCATAGCTTTGCACTACATCAACAAAAGATGATCATGGATGAGGTAGACAAACTTCTCAAGTCCTAGTTCATCTAAAAGGTATCCTACCCAGATTAGATTGTGAATGTAGTCCTTATCAAGAAGGTGAATGGTAAGTGAAGGATGTGCATAAACTTCATTGATTTGAATAAGGGCTATCCAAAGGATACCTATTTTTTATCCAGAATCAATCAACTGGTGGATGCAATCTTGGGTCATGAGCTCACCTTCGTAGATGCCATTTTGACATATAACCAAATCTAGATGGCATCTAAGGATGAGAAGAAAACGACTTTTATTACTGACCATGATCTTTATTTTTATAGGATCATACCCTTTAGACTCAAGAATGCAGGTGCGACCTACCACCATCTGATAAATAAAATCTTCAAGGAGCAGATCGATCGTAATATGAAAGTTTATGTAGATGACATGCTCGTCAAAAGCCGATCATTAAGAAATTACATTGCCAACCTGGAAGAGATATTCAACATCCTTTGAAAGTATAAAGTAAAGCTAAACCTAACCAAATATGCTTTTAGGGTGACTTCAAGAAAGTTTTTAGGATTCATGGTGTCAAGGCACAACATCGAGGCAAACCCAGAGAAGATCAAGGACATTCAGGAGATGGTTGTCTCTAAGATAATAAAAGAAGTTCAGCACCTGACAGGAAAGGTCGCTGCTTTAAATCACTTTGTTTCAAAGTCAGTTGAACATTGCATGCCCTTCTTTTAAGTGCTTAAGTAACCAAAGAACTTCAGCTAGATCCTAGAATGTCAGCAAGCCTTTGAGAAATTAAAGAACTACCTTAGCTCACCTCCTCTCCTTGTCAAGCCCAAACCCGATAAAGAGTTATTTTTATACTTGG
Source organism: Cocos nucifera (assembly GCA_006176705.1). Lineage (NCBI taxonomy): Eukaryota > Viridiplantae > Streptophyta > Magnoliopsida > Arecales > Arecaceae > Cocos > Cocos nucifera. The sequence goes on along the minus strand of QRFJ01001064.1, from coordinate 13,849 downwards.
CAGTATCTCCTATGGCCATTGGAGTTGTCCTAATCAGAAAAGAGGTAAAAATTTAGAAGCCAATTTGCTACATAAGTCGAGTCCTAAGAGACGTGGAAACAAGGTATATTAAATTAGAAAAGTTGACCTATACTTTATTGATTGTAGCTAGAAAGTTCTAACCTTATTTTCAAGGATATATAATCATAATTCTCACAGACCAACCAATCAAGGTTGTTCTTCACTAGCCAGATACTTTTGAGAGAATAGCAAAGTAGCGATTGAGCTCACTGAATTTGATATTAAGTTTTAACCTCGGCCATCTATTAAAGCTCAAAGACTGATCGATTTTATGGTGGAATGCACTATTCTTGATCTAATCGAGCTCGAGCAGCAAGAGATCTACATTTCTAGTCTGCAGCCAAACTTCCTTGAAGAGAAAGTGGACCTTCTTGAAGATTTCTGGGCTTTGTGTGTTGATAGTTTGTCCAATGCTTCCAGAGTAGGTGCAAGCTTAATTCTTATCAACCCAGAAGGAGTTGCTGGTAGGTATACACTATGTTTTGAGTTTCCTGCAATCGATAATGGAGCAGAATATGAAGCTCTGATCACAAGATTGAGGATAGCCAGAGAATTGGGGATAGACCATATGAAAACCTTTATTGACTCACAACTGGTGGTAGGGCAGGTCAATGGTAGCTATGAAGCTTGGGAGGAAAGTATGAAAAAATATTTGGATAAAGTAAAAAGTCTAACCTCGATCTTCAATAGTTTTAACATTCAACAGATCCCAAGAGCGGAGAATTCTAGGGCCGATCTTCTATCCAAGCTGGCTGCTTTAGCTCCAAATGAGTTACCCAAGGAGGTTTTCTTTGAAGTTCTTTAGCACCCAAGTCCGAAGAAATCCCAGACTATAATGTAGGTGGATCATGAGCCTAGCTGGACTGATCCATTAATTCTAAAACTTAAAGATAGCATCCTCCTCGGAGATCTCAAGAAAGCTCAAAAATTAAGAAATCAGGCCTCCTCCTAAGTCTTATATGAGAACAAGTTGTATAAGAGGTCTTATTCCCTACCGCTTCTCAAATACCTTCAACCATCCAAAGTCGATTACACCCTAAGGAATGTTCATAAAGGAGCATGTGGAAACCATCTTTGAGCTAGATTATTATCCTACAAGCTGCTTCTATAGGAATATTATTGGCCAACCATGCAGCAAGATGCAATAGACTATGTGAAAAAATATGATCGCTACCAAAGAAATGCCAATGCCCAAAGATAGCCAACTTCCCTGCTCACACCCTTAAGTGCTCCATGGCCATTTTTACAGTGGAGAATGGACATACTCAGACCATTTTCTATGGCATTCGGATAGCAAAAATTTTTCTTGATGGCAGTGGACTATTTCACTAATTGGATCAAGATAGAGTCCTTGACAAAGATCACTGAAGCTAAAATATAGAACTTCATCTGAAAGTCAATAGTGTGCAGGTTCGACTTGCCATGAACCCTAATTACCAATAATGGGTGCTAGTTTGTAGCAAGAAAGTTTGCTGAATTTTGTGAGGATTTGAATATTTTCCATCATTTCAAATCAGTAACCCATCCTCAAGCGAATGGCAAAGCTGAGGTGACTAATAGAGCCCTACTATAAGGGATAAAGGCAAGACTTGAACAAGCAAAAGGAATATGGGCAGACGACCTTTATCTTATACTTTGGGCTTATAGAACCATACAAAGGTTGCTTACTGGAGAAACTTCATTCACTCTGGCTTTTGGGAATGAAGCAGTCATTTCGATTAAACTTGGACTTCCCTCCATGCTAGTTGAAAGTTTTGTAGGACAAATCAATTCACAGGATCTTAGAGCAAATCTCGATATGTTGGAAGAAAAGTGGAAGAAATCTCAAATTTGGATGGCAGCTTATAGGCAGAGAGTGGCTCGGTATTATAATTCCAAAGTCAGTAGCAAAACGTTCAAGGTTGGAGATCTTGTGTTACATCGAGCAGAAATTTCTTAATCCTAGAATTAAGGCAAGCTTGCTCCAAACTGGGAAGGCCCCTATGAAGTTGAGGAGGTCATCCAATCAAAAACTTACTACATAAAGGAACTTAAGGGAGCTACACTATCTCGACCTTCGAATGCCAAAAATTTATGAAGGTACTATCGATAACTACACTTCAATAAAGATTCTTTATTCTTAACATTCTCATCTCTTATGCAAATTGAGTTATGGCAGAAAATAATCAAGCCGAGCTTCATTTTTAAATAAAGTGGGATCCTGAAGGCCTCTAGCTCTTAAATAAGAAGTTAACCATGTTAGAAATAGGAGGACCTCGTCCTTATTAGATATGTGTGCCCTAAAAGCCAGAATTGGCCGATACTTGTTATATACTTCTAAGGGCAAAATTATAATTTTGACTATAAATAATAAAATAGATTATTTTCTATCATAATGTGTATTTAGTGTCTGTGATACATCTCTTGAATTAATGGTAATGATAATTCTTATTTTCAAGAGTTGAAAATTCAAGACATAATTTTTATTATTAACTTATAAAATGCTTTCGATCGTAGGATCATCATGAGGATGGTGATTAATTTGGAAGGTTGGTGTATAATCGCTTCTTTATAAGTAGATAAATCTTGAGTCTATGGTGTAGAGACACCGAAGCAAGAGTACAGGGATCTGTTAGAGAATGAGGGCACTGAGCATGATCACCTCGAGCAGTCATAAGGAAGTCTACCTTCTCGTTGATGACTGGCTCAAAGCTGCAGTGGTGTGCCTGATTCGTTGACTTGAGGTGCATCGGTAGTTTACCTTGAGGTGTTATAGTTTGACTACATCATAACTCGATCTCCTAGCCGTTCGGAACCCTGAGATGTATGTTGGCTATAGCATATTCATTGTAGGAATTGAATCACACCAAGAGGGAATCTATCTACCTCGGTAGATGAAAAGCAGCCTTATGATGATCATGAGAATCAAGTCCATAAGCCCATAGCCATGGCAGAGTAAAATAATAGAAAGAGTTTCTATTAAGGTTTTCACATCGGACTTGAATCAAATGATTAAATCATATGACAGAAATTAGGGTTTGACGAGTTCACTTTAACCCTAATCTGATCGGGGCTCCAGATAGAAGAACTTAATCATACATGTAACTGCACTAAGAGGTTCATTTTTAGTTTTGATGGATTGCCACCATATATTGCTAAGTGTCACTACTGGATTTTGGGAGCAATTAGAATGATTTGGATGATCGATCATTCTAGTTGTCTGAATCAAAAAAGTTCTGATCCATCGGAAGGTATTTCGATGATGTCGATGATAGAGATCATGACATATCTCATTACCATATGAAACTAAATCTAATTGGGTCACACAAATAAGGGTTTGGATCTGGATATCATCAATTGGACTAGTCCAGTTTAATTGATTTGAATAAGATTCAATTATGTTCAAGAAAATCATGCTAGCACACGATTGAGTCTAATGTTCTCCTTCAATTATCATTTTAAGTTATCTCGAATGAGCCAAATGTATTTGTGCTCACTCAGGTACCTTTACTTGGTCTGACTAAAATTTGTCCAAGTAAGAAAAGGGTTGTCTTAATTTATGAGATAAATTTGAAACAACACCTGCCATTTTTCGTCACCTGCTAATTCTTATCTTTTGACTTTGGTCAAACATTGACCTTTGATACTTAGACATCTGCCCATGTGTCATGCATCCATAGGAGATTGATTTTGGACCAGTCAACCTACTATAAGGTAGGTGGACCAAGGGTGAATGCCTAGGAAGGTGTGTGCCCATGGATAGAGGCACCTGGAGTTCCATACAGATGGGACTCCAGTTACTTTGGGGTTTAAACCTAGGTGGTGCCAAAGATTAAACTTTGACCAATCTTAGATGCCATCTAAGGATGACTTAGAGGGGCTCTTATCTGATTAGATCAGGTGATGTCATCCCACCAATCAGATTTAGATTTGATTGCACAAAGCGATGTGATTGGTCGGGATGACGTGGCACTGCATGGCACAGTAGGGTCTATATAAACCCTATCTGTGCCTAGTTTCAGAGAGCTTAGATCATTGCCCATGCCACAAGGCTACCCCTCTCCCTCCTCCATGCTATATTTAGGTCCCCTCTCTCCTCTCCATGCCCAAGGGGATTTTGGCTCCAGTTTGGTGCGATCCAGGCAAGAGAAAGGTGACGAGAAAGGAAGAAGGCACACTACTGCAAAAGATGATATCCGATCTTCAAAAGAAGTTTTGTATATCCACCAAATCAGATCCAGATTTGATATTTAGAAAAGTGATAAAGAAGAAGAAGATCTCTAGATCTAGTCTGAGTGGATACCGATAGAGACCAGGCACTTGCGTAGCTAGATCCAAAACCTCAGGCAATCAGCAGGATCATCATAGGATAATCTGATTACCCAACAACAAGATACAAAATTAAATCTAATTTAATTTATTTTTATTTTATTTTATTAGATCTATTAAATTAGATCTGAAATATCTTAGATTTGATCTAGATTTAAAAAAAAAAATTTTTAATATTTCTCTGGATCCAATTAGATCTTAACGAACCTGACCTAGGAAACTAGATTTCTCCTTCAACTGATATCAGAGCTAGATTTTTATAAATTATCTAGACTTGATTTAAATTTATTTTGATCTAATAAATAAGTAATTTCAAATATCACATGAGATATGATTAGATCTAAAATCAAAAAAATTAAAATTAAATAATTTAGATCTAAGTTGTACAAGATGCATGAATAGTTGTAGAATAAAATTATTCTATGTATAGTCTTGCATGATCATAATTTAATTTAATTAAGTTATAATTTTAGATTAATTTATTTACTATTTTTTGATATTATAAATATTATAATAAGATTTAAAAAATAAAAAATAAAATTATTTAATTTTTGGTTCATATTAGATATGATGCATGCATATTTAGACTAGTTGTAGAATAGTTCTACATAATTATCTAGAATAGAATTTATTTTGATGAGATCAATTTAAATTTGACTTTTCAGATGAATTATGAGATAATTTAGATCTGAAAATATGCATGATATGAAACATGAGATGTATGCAAAACATGTTTATAGTTAGATCAATTTTTATATATATAAGTTATATGATGTAGATCTAATTAGTTTTGTAGTTTTTTTATATTTTTGATTAAGGTATTTTCCTTGGCCGTCCGATCATAAGAATAAAGTAGGGTTTAAATGCCCTCTCCTTCCATTCGATGTGGTATTCTTATGATGTGTAGGGGTGCTGCGTGTTCGTTCTTAATCAGAAATCAAGAATTTATTTTCTATAAAATTCTAGATCATGAAACCCTAGAATTTTATTTACATATTTTATTTTTGAATCCTAAACTTAATTAAGAATTAAGATTATGAAATACGTTAGATCTAAAATTAAGAATTTAAGATCTAAGACATATTCATAAAATTAGGTTTGAGCTTGGATAGCTCAATTAGGTCTAAGCAACTGATCAAATCGAATCAAGAGTTGGTTAGATGGAATCAAGAGTGCTTAAATTGATCAGCCTAATAGGATTATATCTGGGTTAAGATCGAGTCACGTGAGTGATCAATCAAGCTAAGACCGAATTTGGTTCAGTGATTAGAGTCTGAATTATAGGCTAATCCGATTGATTTTAGCTCGATAATTTGGTGTCTAAGATAAGTTTGGCAGATATAATCGACTGATTTTTAATTAAGAGCTACTCGACATGAATGCATTCGTATCGAGTTAATGGCATATCCCTTCCATTGGTCTCACTTATCTGGCCATATTTGTTGGCTCAGTTCTGACCTGAGGTGGATGATAAGTATTATAAATTTATCAATAAAAGTATTAATTTATTAACTAATTTATATTAATTTTTTAGAATTAATGATCAATTTATATATATTTTTGAGAAATTAATATTTTTATTAATTAAAAAATTAATTAAAAATAATAAAAATTAAAAAAATAAAATTTTATTATCATTAGAAAGAGCTTATTTTTTTGATCATAATGAAATAAGTTTTAAATAAAACGAAGCTAAAACGGAGAAGATATGAATTTCTAAAGAAATAAAATAATTAAAAATTAAATAAAAAAAGAAAAATGGCTCAGCTACCTTTACAAGCCAAGCTGCCAAAGTCGACTCAGCCGCAGAAGCCACCAGCTGGTCCATAATTCAGGCATGGATCGCCAGCTCAGCAGAAACTGGTGAATCATGAAGCGACATGTGGTGGACCTAGACCCTCAAAGGGTTCATAGAAAATCCATCATGGTCTATAGGGTATAAAGGTAATTTTGCATCAAAGCAACGAGCACTGATTGGTTGCGGTGTATGGTGCAGTCGATCCATGTGGTCCATGGCAATAGTAAAGGTGCGATCAAACGACTTTGGTAGCTTGCGATCAAGATCAGACAGTGGAGGAATTTTTCAGCTTCAGACCTCACACGGATCACCATCCAATGGCAGCGCTCGATCCAAAGGATGATCCGATAGTCCAGAATGCTCCCAACGGTGATCAGGACTCTCGATGTATGATCAGCGGCCAGATTTCCTCCATCAACATGCGATTGGATGGCCAAAATTTAATCTGATTTGATCTAGGCTGATACACAACCAATTTTGATGATTTTTGGTCCATTGGATTCCTATCAATGGCCAGATTTCATCTAGAGCAATAGAATTCATCCAGGACTCCTATTAATCTAATTTTCACTCAGATTTCTCCATATTTTGATGATCAAAGAGCTTCTTAGTCCCATATTGCCTAGAAAAAAACTCTCCAGCCCTCCTAGCTCTATAAAAAGGACCCCAGGCCTCTAGAAATTGACATCTTCGATCAAGGTGAGGCTTTGATATAGGGTGAAGCCAAGCTCTGGGTTAATGGCTGCTTCGAGGCAACTGATGCCAAGAGGAAAAGCTGGGCTTCTACACCATCTTTGCACCCATGCCAATCCAAGATCAGAGGTCAAGCTATTTTATTTTATTTTTTTTTAAATTTTATATATTTAAATTTTAAAATTTTAATTAATATAAATTTTATTTTATGTTTTTTAAATTCATGCTATTTATTTTTATTATAGTTTAATTTTTATACTTTAATTATTGCTCTTTATTTTTCTATAAGTAGATGCTAAGATTTAACTAGTAGATCTTAGTACCAAGTTTAAATTTCTGCATCCTTTAATTTTTATTTTCCGACTTTACTTTTAATTTCAAAACTCTTTTCTTTTCTTTTTTTTTCAAAAATCAAAGATTTCAAATCTAAAAACACTATCTTTCCTATGGATTCGACCTGACTCACTGCTATCTACGTATTTTTAATTATTTTAATAAGTTAGATTAAACTGATAAATACGATGTCTTAACGACAACATCACATTCCTATCAAGTTTTTGATGCTATTGCTGGAGAAGGAATAGTTCTATTTTTTTCTTTAATTTTTATATAAATTAATTATAAATATTTTTTTTAAATATTGCTTACTAATTTTTTATTTATTTATTTTGTAGAAAAAAAAAGAGAAAAGAAAAAAAGAAGGGAAAAGGAAGAAAGCATCTACTTTTGGTGAGATCAATCCTAGCCCTAGTCTTTTTTATTTATTTATTTATTTTTTTAAAATTAAATTTTAAAAAAATATATCCACTTAAATCTAATTAAAATTTTTTTGATAAGATTAGAAATTCTAATTGTTTAGAGCATGCATCATATTAGTTTTAGTTTTATTTTTTTTGATGATTATTGGAGGCAAGGTAAGCCATTCAAAATTCAATTAGTTGCATGCATCTAGTTTAAATTGCATAGAACCCTTTGATTATTTTTTTTTTTTGCATATTATGTTAAATCAAATTAAGGCCAACACCCAATTAAACAAGATAAGATGAGAATTTGATCACCCTTCCTTGGCCCACAAACAATCAACCAGCATCCTGTATTGACCTAATCCTTTAATTTTAAAATTAATTAGACATCAGCCCTAGGAACTCGAGCTCAATAGGACAAGAAACCCTAAGAGTTGAACCAGATTAGGGTTAGTCAATTTGACTGGTGTCTAGGAAAGTAGTTCAAGGATGACTGGGCCCGAAGAAAAGTGGTTTCTAATTGCTGGACCAAAAATATATGGAGTCAAGTGTCTTCTTTCATGTTCTTTATTACATCTTTCATTTTTTCTACTCCATTGAGGACAATGTCGAATAAGTTTAGGGAAGAAAAAAATAAAAATTTTAAAAATTTTAAGTCCTCGAAAAAGTTAGTATCTAGTATTTAGACACGTAATTATGCTTGAGAATCGAATTAAACTAAACATTTTTAAAAGAAAATTGATGCACATATTAGAGAATCTATGAGATATTGAGGAATAAGTATTAAGAAAATTCAATAAATAGTTAAGTCTAGAACATAAAAAGTATTTTCTTTGAGCATTTCTAATTTTTTCTACTAGCATTAAACAAAAGTCTACTTTTTATGGGCTTGTATAGGATAACTATATGTTTCTTCATATAAAAAATTATTTTAATAAAATAATTTTTAAGTACTTCTCACTAAGTAATCGGGCCTCTTTGCCTAAGCATGTATTGAGTTTTGCATCAAAAGGTAGAAAGGGCAAAGAAGCTCGTTGTAAAGCTAGTCTTAACTCATAGCCCGTTTGATTCGAGCTAGTAAGCCCAAGGGGTATTCTATATCTAGTGCCCTAAAGCCAACTAGTTTGGGACTCATTGGCCCAAGACTCGCTACATGGATCAAATAGAAAGCTTAATAGGTTAAGACACTTAATAGTGGTACAATGTTAAAAAAAAAAAGAAAAAGAAAATATTGGTTTTCCACCGAGTAACCGAATTTTGTTGTCTAAGTAAGTAATGATATTCACATCAAAAAGTAGGCAATGTGAAAATAAAAACTAATAAATGAAGGGTGGAAGTAGCAATACACTTGCCTATATGAAAGTTTAGATAATTCAAAGATAAAGATAGGATAATTTAGAAAAAATTCAGAAAAATTTAATATTCTTTACTTAGTTTTTTTATTGATACGTATTAATACCCCAATGATATATCTCACTTAAGCTCTACTGAATATCAATGGTCATTTTAAAAATTATTTAGATAAAATTTGAAACTTTAAAGTTAGAACATATTTAAAATTAAATTCTTTCTTTACTCAAGTATGAGCAAAGCTTAAGTTAGAAGGTGTGATAAGTACCATAAATTTACCAATAAAAGTATTAATTTATTAATTAATTTATATTAGTTTTTAAAAATTAATGATCAATTTATATATATTTTTAGGAAATTAATTTTTTTATTAATTAAAAATTAATTAAAAAATAATAAAAATTAAAAAAAAATTATTATCAATAGAAAGAGCTTATTTTTTTGATCATAATGATATAAGTTTCAAGCAAAAAATAACTAAAATGGAGAAGATATGAATTTCTAAAGAAATAAAATAAATAAAAATTAAATAAAAAAGAGAAATGGCTTAGTTAACTTTGCAAGCCAAGCCGTCAAAGTTAACTCAACCGTGAAAGCTACCAGTCGGTCCAGAATTCAAGCATAGACTGCTAGCTCAGTAGAAACTGGCAAATCATGAGCGACACGTGGTGGACCTAGACCCTTAAAGAGTTCATAGAAAATCCATCATGATCTACAGGATGAAAAGATAATTTTGCATCAAAGCAGCGAGCATTGATTGGTTGCGATGTATGGTGCAGTCGGTCCATGCAGTCCATGGCAATAGTAAAGATGCGATCGGATGGCTCTAGTAGCTTGCAGTCAAGATCAGATGGTGGAGGAATTTTTCAACTTCAAACTTCACGCGGATCGCCATCCAATGGTAGCTCTCGATCTAGGGGATGATCCGATAATCTAGAACACTCTCGACAGTGATCAGGACTCCTGACATGCAATCAACAGCCAGATTTCCTCCATCAACGTGTGATCGAATGGCCAAAATTTAATCCGACCTGATATGGGCTGATACACATCCAATTTTGATGATTTTTGGTCCATTGAATTTCTATCAATGGCTAGATTTCATCGAAAGCAATAGAATTCATCCAAGACTCTTTTTAATCCAATTTTCATTCAAATTTCTTCATATTTTAATGATCAAAGAGCTCCTTAGTTCCACATTGCCTAGAAGAAAACTCTTTAGCCCTCCTAGCTCTATAAAAAGGACCCTAGGCATCTAAAAATCGACATCTTCGATTAAGGTGAAGCTTTGGTACAGGGTGAAGCAAGGCTCTGAGTTAATGGCTGCTTTGAGGCAACTGTGCTGAGAAAAAAGCTGGCTCTACACCATCTTTCACCACGCCGATCCAAGATCAGAGATTAGCTATTTTTTTATTTTACTTTAAATTTATGTATTTAATTTAAAATTTTAATTAATATAAATTTATTTTATATTTTTTTAATTTGCTCTTTATTTTATTATAATTTAATTTTATACTTTAATATTTCTTTTTATTTTCTAAGTAATAGATGCTATGATCTAATATAGATCCAAGTAAATTCTACACCTTTAATTTTTACTTTTCAACTTCACTTTAATTTTAAAACTTTTTCTTTTTTTTTTTTTTAAAAGTAAGATTTTTAAATTAAAAATACTTTTCCCATGATTCGACCCGACTCACTGTTATCTATGATTTTTAATTATTTAAGAATCGATTAAACTGATAAACACAGTCTAAGGACAACACGCATTTCTATCAGTGGCCAATAATCCAAGCTAACCAATGCCACTAGGTTAGTCATAATGGTTATAACTATGTCAAGTCTAGTTTAATGAGACCTAAATCAAATCTCCCTAAGAAAAGATTAAGTCTAAGGTCTTCTATCATTGTAGATGTGCGGGCCCTTTTCGAGGTTGATTGTTCTTAGCTAGTTATTGTAGTTCAATTGCACCGAGAAGATGCAACCATGTCTATTAGGCGTTGGATGCTATAGGCTGGAGGATAGATTGGGCTCAATATTTTGGATACGGTGAGAGAATCAATTAGAAATCCAATTTATGCAAATGGTCGGTTTGACTTAACTAAGAAGTGGATCAATATTTTAGGCACGGTGAAATTCATGAATTAGAGATCAAGTTTGGATGTATCATGATTAGAGAATCATTGAACAAGAGTTGTTCACTCATTGGCTAACTCATCACCAATAACTATTAGGTAAGGTGATGAGTCAGTTAGTGGGACTGCACCACCCACTAGAAATCATTAATCATGGAGATTTTCACATCTCTATAGAGAAAGTGTAGGAATCTGAGAAAATAGTGAAAGCAAATTTGTTTAAAAATAAAACTCCTAAACAAATTGGTCAAGTCTTAATTATAATATCTAACTAGAAACTCTGACTCTTTATAGAAAAATGTCTGCATCAAACCAACTAGCACGTATCCTAGACACCCATAGACTAACTAGACCCAATTACAAGGATTGGCTTTGAAACTTTAAAATTATTTTGGATTTCGAGAAGTTAACTCATGTATTGGACCAGAATCCTTCCACCTTACCATCTCGTCCATCCACTGAACAGAGAGTGTCTCTTGATAAGTGGATGGATGAAGATAACAAGGCTAGATACTACATGTTGGGCTTGATGTCTGAAGAGCTCAGCACCAACATGAAGATATCAGGACTGTCCGCTAAATGTTGGCTCACCTACAAGAGATGTTTGGTGAACAGAGTTGCGCAACCAAGTATCATGTCACTAAACGACTATTCAAGGCTAAAATGCGCAATGGACAATCAGTCCAAGATCATTGTCTGTTGATGATCAAGGATTTGGAAGAGCTTGAGAAGTTCGAAGTGAAGTTGGACCTGGATCTATAGAATGATATAATTCTACAATCTTTGACTGATGCATATGGGCAGTTCATCATGAACTACCATATGCATAAACTTCAAAATTCTCTGGCTGAGCTTATGAACATGTTGGTTACTGCTGAGCTTTCTATGAAAGGTTCTAAAGGCTCAATGCTTGCTATGGAATGGACTTCTTCTAAGAGAAAGTCTTTTGAAAAGAAGAAGTCTGTGAAAAAGCAGAAGGTGAAAGGAGGAAAGAAGGAAAAGGTAGAGCTAAAGAAGAAGGCTGCTGATAAAGAAAAGTATTTTTATTATAACACCGACGGCAACTAAAAGCGGAACTGTCCTACTTACCTGGCCACCCTGAAGAATAAGGAGGAAGGTCCTTCTAGAGGTATGCTAATTATCGAGTCTAACCTTATGGTTTCTTCTGCATCTAGTTGGATGCTTGACTCTGATTCTAATGCTCATTTGTGCACTTTCCTGCAGGGTCTTGAGGATAGCAGGAGACTGAGGGATGGCCAGATGATCCTACTCATCAAAAATGGAGCAAGAGTTGTTGTTGTAGCCGTGGGAACATACCCTTTTCGACTATCATCTAGTTTAGACTTAGTATTAAAAGATTGTTATTATGTGCCTACACCAAGCAGAAATTTGATTTCTATTTCATGCCTAGCACTAGAAGGCTATGTAATTAGTTTTCTTAAGGACCATTGTAACATTCTTTATGAAAAAAATAAAACTACAAGTGGTTTTCTTATTAACAGTCTTTATCAGTGACATATTGATGTATCTATTTTTAATATCGAGCAAAATGTGAATGCCATGAAACGACCTAGGGATAGTCGAAATGATAGGCATCTATGGCACCTATGACTAGGTCATATAGCAGAAAATATGGTTAACAAATTAGAGAAAATCGAGCTATTGAGTTCATTGACTTCCGAGTCATATCCAATTTGTGAATCTTATCTTCATGGCATAATGACTAAGCTCCCTTTTGTGGGATATGGAAAAAGGGCCATGGATCTTCTTGCCCTAGTACATACTGATGCGTGTGGCCCATTTGATATGTCGGCTAGAAGCAACTTTATCTACTTCATAATCTTTACCGATGATTTATTTAGGTATGCATATGCGTAACTTATGAGATACAAGTCTGAAGCTTTTGAAAAGTTCAAAAAATTTAGACATGAAGTAGAAAAGCAAAATAAAAAATTCATTAAGATTCTTCAATCAGATTGAGGACGTGAATACCTTAGTTAGAAATTCTTGGACGATCTCAAGAAAAATGGCATAGTTGAAGAAAAAATCATGATTTTCCAGACCAAGTTCGTTCAGATCTGATTGGATCAAGAGATATATTTCAAAAATTTTTCTCTTTGATCCAAATTAGATCTAAGATATTTCAAATTTGATTCTTATTATTCTAATAATAAAAATAAAATCTAGATAAATTAAATCATATTTAATTTACCTTGATGTAAGGTAATCCTATTACCCGTTGATGATCCTATAAGCAGCGGAAGGTTCTAGATCTAGCCACGCATGTGCCTGGCTTCTATCGGTATCCACTCAGATTAGATCTGGAGATTCTCTTCCACTCTATCACGTCTCCAAAAATTAGATTTGAATCTGATTTGGAGGATCTTCAAAACAACTTTCGAAGATCAGTAGTTGTCTTTTGCAGCAGCGCATCCTTCTAGCTTTCTGTCGCCTTTCTCTCATTTGGATTACACCAACTTAGATCCCAAACTACTTTAGGCATGGAGAGGAGAGGAAGAAGATGGACTTGGCATGGAGTAGGAGGAGAGAGGTGGCCTTGGGGTGTGGGGTATTTTCAGATACTCCTTGAGTTGGGCACAGGATCTTATTAATAGACTATACGTGATCCAACTCTTCTTCCCAACCAATCACAACTCTTTGTAAGATCAGATATAAATCTGATTGGTGGGAATAGAGTCCCTTGGATTCATCCTTAGATGGTGCCTAAGATCAGTCAAAGTTGGTTCTTAGGAGGAGTCTAA
>QRFJ01001063.1:239390-408434 GCA_006176705.1 Cocos nucifera | reverse complement strand
ATACTATAAGAATTTGAGTCTTTTACGACGTTTAAAAATTAAAACGTTGCAAAAATATAATTTTTTTGAAGATGTTATAAAACATCATTGAAGAGATGATCTTCTATGATGTTTGGCCAAATGATGTGGATTGTAACATTTTTGCGCGATATTTTGGATTGAAACAACGCATTTGGCCTTAAAAAACTTTTTCACCCATGCGCCCCTATTTTTCTCCACCTCTATGTATTTTGTCCCCATTTTCCCACGCACCAAAACAAATCCATGGCCCTTTTTTTTTTTGATGTTAAAACAAAGTCTTCAATCAAAAGAAGAAAAAAAAATCCCAACACCACCACCTCTCACCTACACGATGCACTCCACTGCCATTCATCTCTTCTCATGGACCACCATTCGCCTTCGCCACTGCTCGTCTCCTCTCATGGACTATCGTTCATCTCCTCTCACTGACCTCCGTTCATCTTCTCTCACCCACAGGACCGCCGTTCAAAGTCATCGACCTTCGTTCATCATCGACCTCTGTGGTTTGTGTCCAATTTTTTCGTCCGCTGGTCATCGCCATCTTCCGACATGAGTTTGTTGTGTTCCACCATCGGCAATTGGCTTCCATCTTTCCTTAGAAAAGAGAGAGCCTTCATCATCTTCTTCCATCTTCCCATCACCGCTCCTTCGATCTTCCACCATCTACCATCACCAATGCGATGATGCAGGTCTTCCATCTTTCCATCTTTGCCCATCACCATCACCATTGCCGATCTTCCCGTCTTCACTCATCGCCATTGCCATTCGCCATTTCAAGTATTGCTCCCTTCCTCAATTCTTGAATACATGAACAGTGGGATAAAAAGGGGAGGGCTCCATTCTCAATTCTCTATTGATCTTCTTTTCTTAGTTTTTTTCATGTGCACCTGAAGAGAATTTAGATTTTAGGTCTACAAATATGGTTATTGCATGCTTGTCTGGTCCTTCCATCTGTATTGCACTTGTTGATGATACTTGTGAAGAGCCAAAGATAAGGATGAACAACATTGTTAGATCAAATCTCAGGGTGAGACTCGGTGATGTTGTTTCTATACATTAGTGCTAGGATGTGAAGTATAGGAAGTGTTGGGGATAAATCCCGCTCCTGCCGAAGCCCGGCCCGATGCTCAGCCCAATGTAACCAGTAGCCGCTGAAGAGCTTTAGCGCCAGGCGCCAGGCCGAGCCCCTACCACGGCCGAACTGCCTAGAGGCCGAACTCCCCTGCGCCAAGGTCCGGGCCGAACTACCTAGCTGCCGAACTCCCTAGCGCCAGCTCCGGGCCGAACTCCCACCGCCAAGGCCCGACGCTCAGCCCAATGTAACCAGTAGCCGCTGAAGAGCTTTAGCGCCAGGCCGAGCCCCTACCACGGCCGAACTGCCTAGAGGCCGAACTCCCCTGCACCAAGGTCCGGGCCGAACTGCCTAGAGGCCGAACTCCCCTGCACCAAGGTCCGGGCCGAACTGCCTAGAGGCCGAACTCCCCTGCGCCAAGGTCCGGGCCGAACTACCTAGCTGCCGAACTCCCCAGCGCCAGGCTCCGAGCCGAACTCCCTCCGCCCGCCGAACTTCCTGACGGCCGAGCTCCTTGGACTCCAAGTGGCAGGACTTCTTCGGGAGACGGACTCATCCCAGACGCCCGTTTGGCCACCCGAACTCTCGGGTTTTCCTTTCGGACCGACTCCAGGCGAGCCCAGGCGGCCGAACCCCTTCGGGCCGACTCCAAGCGGCCGAGCTTCAATGAAGTCCTCTCCGTACCGAACTCTACAGATGGCCGACCCTTCAGCCAGCCGAGCTCCTCCCGGGTTTCCCCTTCGGTCGAACTCTGTTACAAGTCCGAACTCCTTCGGACGAACTGTCGCCTGCAGCAAGACCGGACGGCACCTTCCTCTCCGTACCGGACTCCATGCGGCCCACGACTCGCCAGTATGGCTCCCATGATCCACCGGACGATGCCGTCCTCTCCGTACCGAACTCCATGCTGCCCGATGACTCTCTGCCAGACGGCATGCCCGTCACCACCAACTAAGCTCCGCTAGAAAGGGACCCCTCCCGACACACTAAGGCTGAGCTCTCTGAACTCTCGACTCTCTAAGCTCTCCTGATCTCTAAGCTCTTCTCCTCTTCTCTAAGCTCCGGAACTCATTCCGAGCACTCCATTACTGTTGGCCAGAAACAGCTGACTTGAAGCGTCGGAGGGTCCTGCCGGAGCCACCACCCCACCGGTTCCGGACGGGACTTTATTTTGCAGGTCCCCGACGGCGACCTCAGGCGGCCTCGATTGCGGCGACCTCCGACGGCGATGGATTTCTGCACCAACAGATTGGCGCTGGAAGAAGGGCCTGAACCTTCGAGGTTCCCTTGTTCTTAAAGGAGTGCTCGGCGATCCTTCTCTTCCCTCTCCAGAGATCTTCCTTTTCTCTTTCGAAGAGAAAATGCCACCCAGGAGAGCTTCCGCACGACGTTCGGTGGCCTCTGCGACCCGATCCCATCCAGGCCCGTCTGCTCCTGCTTCAGCCCCGACGGCCTAGGTTCCACCTGAACCCGCGGTGGATGTGAAGCAGTTCGGCCTGCTTGACCGACAGATCCATGGCCGTGGCCTCACGGAGGCGTTGCACGCTTTACAGCAGCCTCCGGTAGCGACTCCACCAGCAAGCCCGCCATGAGGGCGTGAGAAATCAGCCTTAAGGAAGAGCCCAATCGCCCCGAAGAGAGAAACAGAGAGCAGAAGTTCCCCGCCGAAGCGGAAAGAAGTTCGGCTCGGAGAAAAGCCAGGCTCCCCCCAAAGCTCGGCATCAAGGTAAAATGAAGCTCGGTGGAAAGCCGAACTCCTCAACTCAACCTCCAAAATAAAGTTCGGCGCCGGCAAGGACGGAACGAAGCCCCCCTCCCAGAAGGTTCCGCAACTACGACCCGCTCCTCTAACTCGAATTCTCGGCAAAGTTAAGAGCCAACCGCCAAGACCTGAAGGACTACGGCCTCTCCAAACATGCGCGATCAAGGAGAAGATCGGCTGTAGGCACTGTCGTAACCGGAAAAGACAAGAAGGTTGGCCGTCCCGCGGCGTCATCAACGCCACCCCGGGGAGGAGCTAGGAGCTAGCTACATCGGTGATTGTCATCCCCAGCGACAAAGTCAAGAGAAGCATGGTCCAAATTATGAAGGCCGGCATGAGATAGAGGAGGTCGTCTGGACGGGACTTGCTGCTCGAGGGAGCTCCGAGGAACAACGCCCCGTCGACCCCTCAAACGAGAGCGCGCTGTCCACGATTTCCCTTCGGTAAAATTCTCCCCTCTGCATAATATTATTTCTGGATGCGAAAACTATGCGATGACAGGAGAGCAGCAGTCAATAATCACCCGCGTTAGGAACAGGAGGAGAACCTCGTCCTAACGCGAGCAACAAGCTCGGCCGCAGGAGATAAGATCTCCCCCGAGCGCGCACCTCGGCCGCAGGAGATAAGATCTCCCCCGAGAGAAGCTCGGCCGCAGGAGATAAGATCTCCCCGAGCGCGCACATCAACCTCGGCTAGAGATAAGATCTCTCCCGAGCGACTGTTGACAACCTCGGCTAGAGATAAGATCTCTCCCGAGCGACCCGTGAACAACCTCGGTTAGGAACAGGAGGAGAACCTCGTCCTAACGCGAGCATCAACCTCTGCTAGAGATAAGATCTCTCCCGAGCGACCGTTGACAATCTCGGCCCAGTCCCGAGGGCAAAGTTCGGCCAGAGATAAGATCTCTCCCCCGAAAAATAAGTTCGGCCAGAGATAAGATCTCTCCCAAACAACAAGGTCGGCCAGAGATAAGATCTCTCCCGAACCGCAACCTCGGCCAGAGATAAGATCTCTCCCGAACAAAGTTCGGCCAGAGATAAGATCTCTCCCGAACAACAAGTTCGGCCAGAGATAAGATCTCTCTTGAACAACAAGGTCGGCCAGAGATAAGATCTCTCCCGAACCGCAACCTCGGCCAGAGATAAGATCTCTCCCGAGGGCAAAGTTCGGCCAGAGATAAGATCTCTCCCGAACAGTAAGTTCGGCCAGAGATAAGATCTCTCCCGAACAACAAGTTCAGCCAGAGATAAGATCTCTCTCGAACTGTAACCTCGGCCAGAGATAAGATCTCTCCCGAAAAATAAGTTCGGCCAGAGATAAGATCTCTCCCGAACAACAAGGTCGGCCAGAGATAAGATCTCTCCCGAACCGCAACCTCGGCCAGAGATAAGATCTCCCCCGAGGGCAAAGTTCGGCCAGAGATAAGATCTCTCCGAACAGCAAAGTTCGGCTAGAGATAAGATCTCTCCCGAACAACAAGTTCGGCCAGAGATAAGATCTCTCCCGAACAACGAAGTTCGGCCAGAGATAAGATCTCTCCCGAACAACGAGTTCAGCCAGAGATAAGATCTCTCCCGAACAACAAGGTCGGCCAGAGATAAGATCTCTTCCGAACCGCAACGTCGGCCAGAGATAAGATCTCTCCCGAGGGCAAAAGTTCGGCTAGAGATAAGATCTCTCTCGAACAACAAGTTCGACCAGAGATAAGATCTCTCCCGAACAACGAGTTCAGCCAGAGATAAGATCTCTCCCGAGCGACCGGAACAACCTCGGTTAGGAACAGGAGGAGAACCTCATCCTAACACGAGCACCAACCTCGGCCAGAGATAAGATCTCTCCCGAGGGCAAAGTTCGGCCAGAGATAAGATCTCTCCCGAACAACAAGTTCGGTCAGAGATAAGATCTCTCCCGAATAACAAGTTCGGCCAGAGATAAGATCTCTTCCGAACAACAAGGTCGGCCAGAGATAAGATCTCTCCCGAACCGCAACCTCGGCCAGAGATAAGATCTCTCCCGAGGGCAAAGTTCGGCCAGAGATAAGATCTCTCCCGAACAATAATTTCGGCCAGAGATAAGATCTCTCCGAACAACAAAGTTCGGCCAGAGATAAGATCTCTCCCGAAAAAATAAGTTCGGCCAGAGATAAGATCTCTCCCAAACAATAAGGTCGGCCAGAGATAAGATCTCTCCCGAATCGCAACCTCGGCCAGAGATAAGATCTCCCCCGAGGGCAAAGTTCGGTCAGAGATAAGATCTCTCCCGAACAGCAAAGTTCGGCCAGAGATAAGATCTCTCCCAAACAACAAGTTCGGCCAGAGATAAGATCTCTCCCGAACAACGAAGTTCGGCCAGAGATAAGATCTCTCCCGAACAACGAGTTCAGCCAGAGATAAGATCTCTCCCGAACAACAAGGTCGGCCAGAGATAAGATCTCTTCCGAACCGCAACGTCGGCCAGAGATAAGATCTCTCCCGAGGGCAAAGTTCGGCTAGAGATAAGATCTCTCTCGAACAACAAGTTCGATCAGAGATAAGATCTCTCCCGAACAACGAGTTCAGCCAGAGATAAGATCTCTCCCGAGCGACCGAAACAACCTCGGTTAGGAACAGGAGGAGAACCTCATCCTAACACGAGCACCAACCTCGGCCAGAGATAAGATCTCTCCCGAGGGCAAAGTTCGGCCAGAGATAAGATCTCTCCCGAACAACAAGTTCGGTCAAGAGATAAGATCTCTCCCGAATAAGCAAGTTCGGCCAGAGATAAGATCTCTCCCGAACAACAAGGTCGGCCAGAGATAAGATCTCTCCCGAGCGACCGTTGACAACCTCGGCCAGAGATAAGATCTCTCCCGAGGGCAAAGTTCGGCCAGAGATAAGATCTCTCCCGAACAATAATTTCGGCCAGAGATAAGATCTCTCCCGAGGGCACAACAAAGTTCGGCCAGAGATAAGATCTCTCCCGAAAAATAAGTTCGGCCAGAGATAAGATCTCTCCCAAACAATAAGGTCGGCCAGAGATAAGATCTCTCCCGAATCGCAACCTCGGCCAGAGATAAGATCTCCCCCGAGGGCAAAGTTCGGCCAGAGGTAAGATCTCTCCCCGAACAGCAAAGTTCGGCCAGAGATAAGATCTCTCCCGAACAACAAGTTCGGCCAGAGATAAGATCTCTCCCGAACAACGAAGTTCGGCCAGAGATAAGATCTCTCCCGAACAACAAGTTCAGCCAGAGATAAGATCTCTCCCGAATAACAAGGTCGGCCAGAGATAAGATCTCTCCGAACCGCAACGTCGACCAGAGATAAGATCTCTCCCGAGGGCAAAGTTCGGCCAGAGATAAGATCTCTCCCGAACAACAAGTTCGGCCAGAGATAAGATCTCTCCCGAACAACGAGTTCAGCCAGAGATAAGATCTCTCCCGAGCGACCGGAACAACCTCGATTAGGAACAGGAGGAGAACCTCGTCCTAACACGAGCATCAACCTCGGCTAAAGATAAGATCTCTCCCGAGCGACCGGAACAATCTCGGTTAGGAACAGGAGGAGAACCTCGTCCTAATGCGAGCACCAACCTCGGCCGCAGGAGATAAGATCTCTCCCGAGGAAAGCTCGGCTGCAGGAGATAAGATCTCCCCTGAGCGTGCACTTCACTTCGACTGTAGGAGGTAAGATCTCCCCCGAGGGAAGCTCGGCCGTAGGAGATAAGATCTCCCCCGAGCGCGCACTTCAACCTCGGCTGCAAGATAGGAGGTCTCCCTCGAGTCGACTTCAACTGATGAAGATAATGTCGCCCCCGAGGAGCTCAAATCCGACCTCGACCGAAGGAGGCGAGTTTTACTTCGGCTTCAACATCAGCTTCATCGACTTTAGCTGGAAACGAGTTCCATTTCAACTCCAAACATCGACTGAAGATGAGGTCTCCCCCAAGCCTCAGCCTCAACTTCAGCGTCAATCTGGGCTGGAGATGAGACCTCCCCCGAGCTTCAGATGCAACAAATGCGGAGCCTGGAAGAAGACTTCGGCAGTCGCCTGTTTTGGTACTCCCTTCCTTCAATTTTTGAACTCGGGAGTGGGGGGGGCTACTGTTGGGGATAAATCCCGCTCCTGCCAAAGCCCGGCCCGACGCTCAGCCCAATGTAACCAGTAGCCGCTGAAGAGCTTTAGCGTCAGGCGCCAGGCCGAGCCCCTACCACGGTCGAACTGCCTAGAGGCCGAACTCCCCTGCGCCAAGGTCCGGGCCGAACTACCTAGCTGCCAAACTCCCCAGTGCCAGGCTCCGGGCCGAACTCCCACCGCCAAGGCCCGACGCTCAGCCCAATGTAACCAGTAGCCGCTGAAGAGCTTTAGCGCCAGGCGCCAGGCCGAGCCCCTACCACGACCGAACTGCCTAGAGGCCGAACTCCCCTGCACCAAGGTCCGGGCCGAACTGCCTAGAGGCCCAACTCCCCTGCACCAAGGTCCGGGCCGAACTGCCTAGAGGCCGAACTCCCCTGCGCCAAGGTCCGGGCCGAACTACCTAGCTGCCGAACTCCCCAGCGCCAGGCTCCGGGCCGAACTCCCTCCGCCCGCCGAACTTCCTGACGGCCGAGCTCCTTGGACTCCAAGCGGCAGGACTTCTTCGGAAGACGGACTCATCCCAGATGCCCGTTTGGCCACCCGAACTCTCGGGTTTTCCTTTCGGACCGACTCCAGGCGAGCCCAGGCGGCCGAACCCCTTCGGGCCGACTCCAAGCGGTCGAGCTTCAATGAAGTCCTCTCCGTACCGAACTCTACAGATGGCCGACCCTTCAGCCAGCCGAGCTCCTCCCGGGTTTCCCCTTCGGCCGAACTCTGTTACAAGTCCGAACTCCTCTGGACGAACTGTCGCCTGCAGTAAGACCGGACGGCGCCTTCCTCTCCGTACCGAACTCCATGCGGCCCACGACTCGCCAGTATGGCTCCCACGATCCACCGGACGATGCCGTCCTCTCCGTACCGAACTCCATGCTGCCCGATGACTCTCTGCCAGACGGCATGCCCGTCACCACCAACTAAGCTCCGCTATAAAGGGACCCCTCCCGACACACTAAGGCTGAGCTCTCTGAACTCTCGACTCTCTAAGCTCTCCTCCACATCTCTAAGCTCCGAAACTCATTCCGAGCACTCCATTACTGTTGGCCGGAAACTAACTTGACCGTCGGAGGGTCCTGCCGGAGCCACCACCCCACCGGTTCCGGATGGGACTTCATTTTGCAGGTCCCCGACGGCGCCCAGCGGCCTCGATTGCGGCGACCTCCGGCGGCGATGGATTTCTGCACCAACAGGAAGCATGTCCATATACTTCCCATGTAGCTAGGATAGCATTTTTCCCTATTTTCCCTGCAAACATTTGGAGGTTTAAATTTGGGCCAGCCCAATACTTAATGCAAATAAATAATTCATGTTTTCTTGTATTAATGCCTGCTCTATTGCTCTTCTTTCTTTGCCCTTTTTTCTCTCTACTATTTCTTTTGTAAAGATGTGATTTAAATGGTGCATTTGCTAAAGTTTGTTTAGGTTTTAATGATAGATATTTGTATATAATATGAATAAGCATTGGTTGAATTGCGTTAAGTTCTCTCATGAATACATAGAGAGAGTCAAATCATTTATGATTTTTATGGCTCAAAATAAGGGAAAGATTGTGAAATTTGGTATCCTTGTTCACGTTACTTGAACATTTATATGAAGCCTCAAGAGAATGTCCTTGATCATCTATTAAGATTTGGCATGGATCAATCATACACCTGATAGATATTTCATGGCGAACGGGTAGAATTTCAATTCTCCAATAATCGAGATAGATTTTCATTTGTAGATACAGAAAGTGACAAGTTAGGCAAGGACTCAAATGAGAATGATGATGATGATGGGATAAGAGACTTGCTACATGATGTCGGTAATTTTCTTAACGATTGTCCTATTAAGAAAAATTTAGGGACTTCTATAGGTGCTAGCTATTCTTGTACATACCGATATTTTTAATGATTTATTGATGGAAGCTACCGAAGAATTGTATCCGGGATGTACAAAATTTTCAGAATTATTATTTATTATAAAGTTGCTCCATTTGAAAGTATATAACAAATGAGTAACAAGTCTTTCGGTATTTTATTATCATTACTAAGAGATGTCTTCCCTAATGGTCAATCATTGCCAAAGTCTTACTATTCAGCAAATCACTTTCTACAGAACTTGGGCTTGGGTTATGTGCCAATACATGGATACAAATACAACTGTGCTCTCTTTTGGGAAGAGCATGAAAACTATGATGGAAGTGTGAAATGTCGAGATAGATAATTAATAATGGTAAGACAAGAAGATCCCTTATAAAGTGTTACAGTACTATTCGTTGAAGTTTAGACTGCAATGATTATTCATGTGAAGAAAGAAGGCTAAAGAAATGAGCTGCAACGATTATTCATGTGGAGAAAGAAGGCTAAAGAAATGAGATGGCACAAAGATAGGCCTAGAAGTGAGAGTAATATCATGATTCATCTGTCTGATGGTGAAGCTTGGAAGAATTTTGATGAATATAATCCAAAGTTTGCTAGAGAACCTCGCAATGTGAGGCTTGGCCCAACAATGGATGGATTCAATCCATTTGGTAATATGTTTAATGCCTATAATATATGGCTTATTATTTTTTTGGCATATAATTTACCCCCTTGGATGTGCATAGATGAGTTATTCTTTATGCTGTCACTATTTATTTCAGGTTAGAAAGCACCGGGTTGAGAAATTGATGTCTATTTAAAGCCATTAGAGATGAGTTGAATGAGTTATGGGATAAGGATATTGATGTTTTCAATGCTTTATACGGTCAAAGTTTTCAAATGCATATGGTTCTATTGTGGACTATTAATGATTTTTTGGCTTATGATAATATTTCTGGATAGGTCACTAAAGGATGTATGACATGTCCTGTTTGTAATAAGCATACCCCTTCTCGTAAATTGAGAAATAGGATTGGTTACTTGAGCTATCGATGTTTCTTCCTCATGACCATGCATAGAGGAAAAGCAAGAGGTTTGATGGCAAGGTGGATTATCGACGCCCACTTGTTTTGCCAAATGGAGATGATGTGTTGCAACAACTATTCCATTTGAAGAATATAGACTATGGAAAGTATCCTAATAATAAAAAGAGACCAAGATTAGTAGAAGAGTTAAATTAGACAAAAAAGAGTATTCTTTTTGAGTTGCCATATTGGTGTATGTTGAGATTGAGGCGTAACCTTGATGTCATGCATATTGAAAATAATATTTGTGATAATATCCTTAGTACCTTATTAAATATTGAAGGTAAAATTTAGGATAGTATCAATGCTAGACTTGACTTGGAAGATATGAAAATTTGAAAAGAATTACACTTGGTGAAGAGAAATGACAGATCCTGCATAATTCCTCCTATATGCTACACAATGTTGAACATTGAAAAGAAGAGTTTCTGAAAATTTCTTAAAGGGGTAAAGTTTCTAGATGGGTATGCATCTAGCATATCTCGATATATTAATGTTGAGGAAAAGAAGATTATGGAACTAAAAACTTATGATTGTCATATTCTCCTACAAAGCATTCTTCCTATGGCATGCATGGAATCTTGAAGAAGGATGTGATAGCTACATTGATGGAGTTGGGTGACTTTTTCCATCAAATATATTATCAAACTTTGATTATGGATGACATTGAGAAGATGTGTATAGACATATCCTTGATATTGTATAAACTTAAAATGATTTTTTCACCAGCTTTCTTTGATATGATAGTACATTTGGCTATTTATTTGCTAATTGAAGCCTTGCTAGGTAGACCAGTGGCATATCGATGAATATATCCAATCAAGAGGTATCATAATAACTTTTTCTAGATTTTAAATTTTGAATTTAGATAATTATTTATGTTATATAATTATTCTAAATTTTAAATTTAGGTTTCTTGTCTCTCTAATGAGATTTGTTCGAAATAAAGCTCGTTCAAAAGGATCTATTGCTGAGGCATATGTTGTCAAAGAATGCTTAATATTTTGTTCTATGTACCTTCGAGGTATTGAAATCCACTTTAATATGGATGAGTGAAATAATGATAAAGTGATGATGGTGACATAACGGTATTTTTCGAACAAGTTAGGATATTTGGTGCAATTTAGTTTGTTTTCCTACCCCAAGAAGAGCAAGATATAGCTCATTGATTTGTGCTTACCAATTGTAAAGAGATAGAGCCTTATTTTCAGTAAGTTTCTACTACTTAAATTTTATTATTAAATGTTCAATATAGAGATGCGGTAGTAAACTATACCTCTTTGTTAGAGAGCATAAGATTGAGCTGATGGAGCAAAGTTTGTTAGATGTTAAAAACAGACACAGAGAATAATTTTCTTTATGGATAAAGCATCGAGTGGAACACAAACTCTACGAGATTGTTTGTGTACATACGTATTGTATTCTCATATTCAACTAATATGAATTATTTTACATAATGGTAGATAGCAATAATGTACAGACCAGGTGAGGAAAGTGTAACCGAGTCTTTATATGCATTAGCATGTGTACCTCATGCTTTGGTACAAAAGTACTTGGGATGTATTGCAAATAGCATGCGATTTCACATTGAAGTTCGTGATTCCCGTAGAAAGTCGCAAAATAGTGGTATAGTCGTAAAAGAGAACCATGGAGATGATATCATCGATTTTTTTGGGTATTAACAGATATTATTCAATTGGATTATGTTAAGGATAGTGTTGTTCTTTTAAGTGCAAGTGGTATGATCTTGGGTCTAGGAAATGTTAGGACTGATAAAAATGTGTGAAGCATAAATGTAATCAGGTTATAGTACAAGAATGATTCATTTATTCTTGCAAACCAAGTGAAGCAAGTTTATTATTTACAAGATATGAAACTAGGACAAAACTAGTATGTTGTGCAAGAATGTCAGCATAGACATGTATATAACATCCCTATTGGTGCAATAATAGAAGAAGATTTTGATGATGAAGAGGGTTTTGAAATAACTCCTGCAGATATTGAGGAATGTCACATAGAGTCTTTAGATAAAGTTAATGTCAAACCTGATGTAGTAGATGACACTTTATTGAACACAATGCATGGTTTACATTATGAACTAGAAGAGTTAGCAACAAGCGATAGTGAGGATGAAGATTATACCTTGGTAGAATATTGCACTGAAGAAGATGATCAATAAAATGATGATGACAATGATCATGACAATGATCTATAATTCAATTTCATTTATGACATGTAATGTTCATTGACATGAGTTGTTAATAAGTTTCTTACAGCTAACCTTAATTGATCGATTTAGTTTAAAATCATGATATTGATTTCATTTGACTATATATTATAGGTATTCTCATGGCACCAGAATTGTCTAAGAAAAAAAGGAAAGTACCCTCAAGCACCTAAGTAATATCTTTTGCTTCACCACATTCCACTCAGCAGCCATCGATCCAGGGAATGTTCTTGCTATCACAGTTACAGTCAAGATACCAATAGCTTTTTTAGAACCATGGCATTATGGCTATACCACCTTCCTCTAAATCGCCACTAGCCCACTTTCCATCAACATCTTTGGATCTGACACCAGCAGAAGCCATACCTCCAACTCCATCTTTGGCTAATGTTACACTCTCTTTATTTAGGTACCAGCAGCTTCTTTAGAGTCATGGCACATGGCTCCACCACCTTCCTCTCAGTTGCCACTAGCCCACGTTCTACTAGCTTCTCTAGATCCGACACCAATAGAAGTCACACCTCCTGCTCCACCACCTTTCTCTCAGTCGCCACCAGTCCATACACCACCTATTGAGCCAAAACTTACTGAGCATAGACATCCAACCAGGACTTGGCTTCTAGTGTTAGATTTGGAGGTATAAATCATTATATGCCTATTTATGTTCAATATCACCTAAATATTTTTAAATTAACATTCTTCTTGTTGCTTGCTCATCTTATAGGATCCACGAGTATGGGTGGACAAAGGAAAAGAGGCTGTACCAAAGGGGTTGGGTTAAGTAAGATAAACAAGGCCCTTGGCAAGAAAATGGAGATTAACATCTCAGTGAAAGAAAAACAACCGACGAATACTGTTCAATCTGCCAAGCTATCAAATGAGCTTGGTATGATAGCTCAAAATGTCTTACTTGTCAAGCCTAGATGGACCAAATTAAAAGAGGAGACGTAGCTTGCATTTGACAAACTAAAGGTAAGTAGAAATCATTGTATTTGCATTTATATTCTATGCATATTTGTTAACTAGTATCTAATACTTGTTTGCAGCAAAAACTAGATGTCAAGAGTTTAAGGATGGATGAGGAATTAAGTTTGTGCTAGTATCAAGAAACTTTTTTCATTGAAGTCAAAGGATCAGAGATACTGACTACATATGCATTACCTTAACCATGGAAAGGACTCAAAACCAAGTACTATGACCATGGTAGAGTGGAAGGATCTTTGCACTTATTGGGACAAAGATAGGACATAGGTTAGTATAACTTACATTATGTTTGCATGTAAATGTCTTCTTTAAAGAATTTATTTTAGATTGATTGACATAAAGTTTTTTGTCTTTTCAGCTAACATATGGACATAACAAAAAGTTCAAAAGTTTTATTATGTACCAAGCAAATATCGGATCAAAAGCTTTGATACCTATACGGTATGAGATTGTGAGATGTCATACTTTGATTATGATTAATATCATTTGACATTTAGGTTTCTTGAGATAGTAACTCATCTTTTAAATAGAGTGAGAATGAATTAAATGGGGAAGAGTGCGATCAAATTATATTATGGTATCATACTCATTACATCTCAGGTCTTGGTGACACTTTAGGTAGATGGACGATTCCCAAGTGCGAGCCAAAATGGGTGAGGACACTACACAAAAATAAAATTATGATTACTATTTTAAGTGAGCTTAGTTTTTATTTTAGAATTAATCCTCTTTAAATTTTGTTAGAATAAAATGAAGCAGGTGTTAGAACAGTTCATATCCAATGGCCATCCCATGATAGCAGACCAGATATGCGATAAAGTTCTAGGGACTAGAGTAGATTATGTCTATAGTTTAGGAGTTAGATCTCGTCCAAAAGGAAAGAGTTCCTCTTTTATATCTAAGAAGAAACTTCAAAAGAAATTGGAGCAGTCACAGAAGCATAACTAAGAGATGAAGAATGAGATTGTAAACATTAAGGCACTGATGGAGCTTCAAAAAGCATAAATAGAGCACCAAAATGCAGATATAGAGCATCAATAAAAAAATTTGGAAACTCTATATGCATCATAGAATATCTCTTTATCAGATTTATAATGTAAGTTACTTAATTTGTTTCTTTAATCCACCCCTAAATCTTTTTTGTAAGCATAATGGAACAATGTATGTATTTTGTTAGTGCAATATATAGGCAGTTAATTAATTCTATTCTTCTTTTTAGCAGGGATCCCATGACTCAAAGACTTGTGAAGATGTAGTTTTGAGGACATGCAAGGCAGAGGGGCCTTATGCGCTTTGGGTTGTCGACTTATGAACTCGTTTGTTTTATTATAGACAATTGGATAAGGAGTTTGTTTGCTTTTGGTTAGAGACAAATTGGTAGCTTAGATGAAGACATGTTTGTTTTTTTGTAGAGACATGGTCTCTTGGTGCTTTTGGTTAGAGACATCATCTCTTTAGATGAAGATAATTTAATTTTTGGATTATAAATTTTATGTATGTATTCATCTTGATTATGAATTGTATATGAGTTCATGCTTTAGTTGTTGAATGATTCGTTGATTGAAAATAGATTTACTTGGTATTTGAATATATACCATAAAATGTAATATTTTATACCAGTTATAATTGAATTATTAATGAAGCAAAATATGGCTATCACAAAACATCCTTGTTCTGCAATGTTAGTCAAATCATTCCATGATGTTTGGAAATATCGAAAAGATCCTTGTTCCATGACACCTATAAAATGTCGTGCAATCATCCATATTTTGCAATACTTAAGAAACATCGTGATAGATCCTTGTACCACAATGTTTAGGAAACATCATGAAAGATCTTTGTTCCATGATGTTAGTTAGTTAAACATCACTCAATCAACCAACATTCCACAATGTTTGGCTATACGTTGCACTTTTGACATCCTTTACATGACGTTTTGGGACAAACATCTTGATTGGCCATTAGTGATGTGGCTAGCATGATGTTCTTCATGATGTCATACCAAACATCATGAAAAGATTGTGGTGATATTATGGGAGACTTTTTGCGACATTTTTTAAAATCATGGAAAACCTTTTTCCTTGTAGTGAAATTGGATATTTACCGACCTCGAGGTCGAGACCCAACTGACAACAGAAAGTGATGCTTAGTGATCCACACAGGTGCTAATACGATCAAGGCAGAGCCTCGGTCCTTCTCCGACTTTAGGCTATTGTCTTATTTGGCCATGTGCATGATCCCTAGAATCTTCCAAGTTTTAGAATGTGGGCATGACCTGCAACTGATATTGATGACTAACAAACCTAATCCGTAGGCACTACCTACTACAGATGCCTATGACCAACAACCATGGTTCATAAGTTAGTGGACAGATTCTAGTGGCCTATCAAATCATGGCCTCATTGACCCTAATTGCCTACCAAATTCCAATGTGCCAGCTTATGGCTCTATCTCTATATAAAGAGGTAGAAAAGGGGATCCTAAGTTAAGGTTCAACTCCAGAGAGCATATCCTACTACTATTCTCTTCTTTCCTCCTTCAACTATTTCCTAAACTCTGATTAACTTAAGCATTGGAGGGTCCCCTACCATACACACTCTGATGAGTGGACTTTTTTTGTAGGTCCATCGACCCCCGTGAGTGGCCTAGATCCTTTAAGGCACCTAATCAATCTCTAGATCAATCTGCCATTGGGGTTTAGCGGTAATAGATTGGCACACCAGATGAAGGTAGAGAGAGAAATTGACCTTAAAGGAGGAAATAGCAAGGATGCCAGTGCAAAATGCTTTAGCTAATTTTGGTCACTATTTCTCGTAACGGGATGAATGACCAGCTCCATAATCCAAACCTGGTGCTTCCTGTCCTGTTATAGTGGCAAACCAACAGCAATTTACCATTCTAGTATAGCAAGTGTAGACCCTTATTGCAATCATCCAAAACCTCCAACACATGGTGGAAAAGCGACAACAACAGCTTGAGGAGCAAGGCTTATATGCCACTCCATCTCGACACAACCAATGATCTTGGCCTACTCAATAGTCTCATCATCTAGATCCTCTAGCCCGATGAACTACCACCTATCATCAAATCTTGAGGCAGGAGAAATGGTGCCACCCTCTTTCAGGATCGTCTGATGAAGACTCAACCTTGGGATTTTTGAACATCATAGCAATTCCTAACAACTGGATGACTATGCTTGGAAGCTTCAAGAGCTTGACTGATGACTTGCTGAGCTATAGGAGGACAAGAGAGGCCAGGCAGATGTTCTTGGATTCAACACCCATCCTCTATTCTCTAGAAGAATTATGGAAGAACCAACCCCACTTCGGTTCAAAATGTTGTAGTTGGAGCTATATGATGGCTCCTTGGATCGATTTGACCATCTCGAGAGCTATAAAGATCTCATAATGATTCAGGGGGCAATTGATGCCCTTCTCTATCTTGCTTTCCTAATGACTCTCAAGAAGTTAGTTCGAATTTGGTACTCTAGACTCCAATTAGGTACCATTCACTCTTTTAAACCGCTAAAGAAGTAGTTTGTTCAAACTTCAATAGCAATAGAAGGCAGCCACAAAGACAACCTCTTCTCAATCTAGTAGTAGGAAGGAAAATATTTGAAGAATTTTGTGGTGCACTTCAATGCTGTCACCCTTGAAATCCATAACCTGAATGAAGTTATGGCCATGTCAGTTATGAGGCAGGGACTTCGAAGATCCAGACTTACTTTTTTTCTGGACAAGAAGTTTCCAAAATCCTACTCTGAGCTCTTTGCTTGAGCATTGAAGCATGCTCGAGCTGAGGAGAGCATGACTGATCGATGAGAAGTTGAAGAAAGATTATCTAAGAAGAAGTGACTTAGAAGGAGCCAAGCAGATATCGTGTTGGGAAGGAAGCCCCACGACGATATCCAAGCCCTAAGTAAAGAAGTCTGGCCTACAAGTTCGATAACTATGCTTCCCTTTTGGTCCCCCATGCACAAATCCTCATATGGAAATTGAGGAGCAAAAGTATAAATCCTCATGAAGATTGAGGGACAGAAGTACCTCTAGAGGCCCTAGCCCTTGAAGGTCCCATTGACAGCATGTGATCGTAAGAAGTACCATCAGTTCCATCATGATCACAAACACGGCATGAAGGACTGCATTCAACTAAAAGATGAGATAGAGGCCCTGATACCATGTGGCTATCTTGGAAAGTTTGTTCATGATCATCAAGTTTGGGCATCAACTGACTAGCCAACTCGGCCATAGGCTGACAAAGTAATGAGTAACGAACTAATGGCTAGTGTGATCCACATGATCTCTGGAGGTGTGAACCATGGGGAGAAAGAGTGCGTGGAGCACACCTCGAAGAGGTAGTGGGGTTGTAATATTACTTTTTTTTTTTTGATGATGATGTATGAGGAGTTCAAAAATTTTATGATGATGTTGTTGTCATTTTTATGATAATAGCAAATTATGATGTAAAAAGAATTTTAACAAATAATGAAAGTTTCACTAATGTATTATTCTACAATGTATTCTTTTAAATGAGATCATCTATGAATTGACTAAGGAGGGTTAACACCTTGTTAATTAGATTTTTTGGTGACTTGGTAAAAGTGAAAGGAGAAATTGTTCTCCTGATCACCATAGGCCGAGAACCTCGATAAGCTATTGTACAACTAACTTTCCTCATTATTAGGGTACCTTCAGCCTATAACACGATACTAGGCCTACCTAGGTTAAACATGCTTTGAGTGGTTGTATCGACTTATCACCCTCTCATTTACTTTTTAATGAAAAATAGAGTGGGCAAAATATGAGGAGATCAACAACTTGCTCGAAAATGCTTTATGGCGATGGTCCAAGGAAAAAAGCCATGAGAGATGCTACCAATCAAGAGGTTGTACCTATGGAATGAGGAAAGCCGAGGTGAAGCTATCGAACAACTGACCTGTATCCCACTTAAAGATGATGTTGCCTAATGAGACAACCTAAGAGGAGGGGTGAATTAGGTTGTCAAAAATTTTTTATAACTTAAAATAGATATGTGCACAATTTAAGTAAATTATGTGAAGATGCGGTGGAAGCAATGAAAGAAAGAGATATGAAGTAATAAATAAAGCAAGAAAAAAAATAAAAGCCACACACACCAATCAAATTTTATAGTGGTTCAGTGTTAAGCACAATACCTACATCCACTTCCCAAGCAACCTCTTGGAAATCCAACTATAATCACTAAGATTATAGCCCAATTGTTTTGGGATCACAATTAAATCCAATTGGATTTCCTTAGGCACACTAACCAAAACCTTTTCCAAGTCACTCCTAGGCTTATATACAATCCAATTCATGGCTTGGATGAGCCTATCCCTAAGTTTCAATCATAATTAAAAATTATAAATAACAAAAAATGGAATATAATATAGAACATAAATAACAAGCTTCTTAATGAGAAAATAAAATGTCACTAAAGCTCAAGCTGAAGAGTTAAGAAGCTTTGCAATTGATGTGCCGTTCTTCCTCTTGAAAATCACTTTAATGCTCAAGAGGTAGGTGGTTGGAATTGAGGCTTTCTTCTTGAATGCTTACTAAATGCACAACTAGAAATTTGGGCTCTCTTTTTCTTTCTTTTGGTGTTCAATCCACTTTTCCATTATTCTCTTAGGTTCTCTTTATACCTTATTAAAGCCTTTGGTGATAGTGTCCTGCAAGTCAATCGCATGGATGATGTGATGAAAATTTTCTATTTTATCTTTCTATTCATGTACATGACATTGATGTACATTGATTATTTATTTATATAAGGCATTGTGTTTCATCAGATGCTGCAACTTATTATCTCACTCGTGATTTAATTAATTTTATGATGAACCCCATATATTTGGATAATGATTTTAGGGCTATGATGAGATCATTATAGTGAGACCTAAAACTTTAATAGTCCCAACCTAAAATATTTCTAGCTATAGGATCATTAAATCAGGGATCAATGATATCGATAAGACTAGCATATCCTATGTATGCTCAATGGAGAAGATGATTGATATCATAATCACTTGTATGGAGACACTAATATAAAAATATGGATGCTCATTGGAGAATAAGTTTACTAAATAAAATATTTGATGGAGTCTTACTAGCATGTCAAAACATAATTCTCTAGTGGAAGTGGTGCAAGTAATCCTTAGACCTGAAATCACCATGATATATTGTATACATGAATCTATATTTTAATTTATATCTTAGCAAGACTTTTTAAGATGTGTGGGATGTTTTGGGAATGGTGGAATGTGTATAAAGATTGTGAGTAGTCAACAAGAAATCGGTCATTCTTTGTAAGGAGAGAGAACATCCTATGTGATCTCATAGGATGATGACTCAAAAAATCTTTGGCCAAAGTAGTATAAAAATTAGAAAGAGTTTATAATATTTCATCAATCAAATCATCATCATCAGATCAAGGTACATAAGGATAAGTATTTGGGCTTGACATGATTCCATGCCCATGGCTTATCTAGGATGTTATGTGATCGAATGATTGAATTATTTAGTAACTTTCCATGGAAGGGTGTTTTGGTTATTCTATCCCAAAATTCCATATTTTTTGGATACTCATAATACGTTGCTAGACATTAATATTAATATATAGGTTCTTATGAATTAAAGAGTTTAATTTAATAATTAATTAGATGGAGTTCTAATTAATTCAAGCTCTTGGGTTTAACATATTTTGGGCCTAATTAATTAGAAGGGTTTTAATTGGATTAGGTGCATATGAGTCTGGACCTACTACTTGCTAGATGTGGAACTAAATAGATTACACACAAAAAAAAATTGGTCAAGGACTTAAGATTAAGCTTTGGAGGATCTAATTTAATTTGGATTTATGAGAAATCCTAGAGGATTTAAGATACACATTCTAGCACATGTTTAAACCCTAATCCCCAATCTATTAGGACTCCTAACTATATTTGACTGGTCAATGGTTAATATCAAGAAGGAGTCCATGCCTAACTCTCTTCCATGCTATATTTCTTGCACCCTTGAGACCCCTTCACATGAAAGAAGCCTCATACCTCCCTTGGTTGTGTGGTTCCTTTTCATACCCCAAGTATTCCATGCCTAAGAGTTAGGATGCCCAAGAAAGGTTCTTGGAACACTTATTGAGGGGTCATGCCTAAGAGGAAGATCCTTGAGAAGGTTAACAGCCAGAAAAGTTCTTGGAAATGCCAAGAAAAGCTCTTGGCAAAGAGTGGAAAGAAATCAAGAAAGATTCTTGGAAAAAAAGAAAACAAAAGAGAGGGTTTGCTGATTTCCTTAAGCAGGGAATCGAGAAACAAGTTTGGAAAGAGTCCTTGATTCATTCATGGATTGTTAGATATATTCCCTATAAACCAAGTTGGCTAACACATATAATCTTTTTAGAAATATAATTTTATAATTAAATTATTTAAATAAATAAAATTAAATTAATTTTTTATTTATATTATGTTATGTGTCCATGAATTATACAAAAAATTAATAAGATGATGACACATATTCTCAAGAGTTGAGAATTTGAGGCATGTATCATTGATGATTAATTTCTAAATACTTTCATTGATAGATCATCATGAGAATGATGATTAACTCGGTAAGATTGGTGCATAGATTACTTTTCTTTGGATAAATGAGTCTTAAGTCTATAATATAGTGACGCTAGAGTAAAAGTACAGATGATTATTAGAGAATAATAATATCAAGCATGACCAATACAAGTAGTAACTTAGATGTCTACTCACTCGTTAGTGACATACTCGATGCTGCAGTAGTGAGAATAGTTCTTAGACCCGCAGTGCCTCGGTTATTCATAATAAGGTTGCTATAGTTTGATTGCATAATTACTTGGTTACCCAGCCATTGGAGCCTTGGGGTATATGTTAGCTAAAGTAAGTTCGTTGTAGGAATAAGGCGTGCACCTAGATGGGATCTATCAATCTTAGTAGATAAAGAGTAGTCCTATATTATTTATGAGATCGAGTTTAGAAGATCATGCCCATGATAATATGAATGATGGAAAAATTTTTTTATAAGATTTCATATATAAAATCGAGTTGATTGAATTTTACATATGACTAATGAGGAGTTTGACAAGTTATCCATAACCTATCATGTTGGAACTCATGATAGAAGGACCAAATCATATGGTAACTATATCTAAAAATTTATTTATTCAATTTTGCTAGGTTGCCACTATATATCGCTAGGTGTCGCTGGTGGATTATGAGATCAATGATAATTATTATGATGATCAATGATTCTCAATTAGTTGAATTGAAATTATTCCTATCTATTGAAAGAAGATTCAATGATATTTGTTATCCCAAGAATTAATTTTGATGACTACAAAATATTTTAAAAAATACAAATATTTTTTTTTATTTGGAAAGAGATCAATTATATATTTTAGGTTATACAAGAATTTTTATGATTGATAAGAATGTTTGAAGAAGGATAAAATTATAATTTCATCAAGTTGGAGATCAAAATAATAATTTTCATAAGTCTCAAAAGCATTAGAGAAGAATTCAAAATTTTTAGAGGCAATTTAAAAATTTTTAAAAATTAAAAATTTAAAAAAATCAAGTTTAGACAAAACAATCAACCCCTAGATCAATCCCTTCTAAAACGGGCTTACTGGCATGCCTTCTTTTTGACCAACATGCTAAAAGTGGACGACCCATGGGTCAACCTTTGTTGTTTTGTAGGTTAGAAATAGAAACAACCTTTTTCTATTTCTACCATAGAGGCCGACCCATGAGTCGACCTCTATGCTACGGGTCGATCCATGAGTCGACCCCTATGATGGAAAAAATCTATAATGACTAGTTTTTCAGTCCATTTTAAGTACATTAAATATCTCATAATTGCTCTCCAATGGATACTATTCACTCTCCAGCATTTATTGAAGATATAAAAGCATTCAAACTGAGGAAAACATTAAGAAATATCAAAAGAATATTTAGCCCTAAGAAAATCTTACTTTCAAGTAAAGAAGCATTGATTTCGAGCTTAACTATCTCTTCAAAGCACATTCAAGTGTTCACTCATTCTGAGAGGAATCTCAAAAGCTTCTCTCTATATGTGTAAAGTATTTTTAAAGCTTTATTGTACGTATTAAGGAGCTAAACATGATTTACATTATCATTAATCTTGTACTTTATTTTGTTGTTTTGATTTAAGTTTTGGAGGTTCCAAAACTTAGAAAGGTTGATCCAAATCTTGAATAGAGTGTAATGGGTTGGCTTGTACTCAAAAAATAAATATTTTAGCTTAGAATAGCTTGGGTCGAAAGGTTTTGATGTTATAACTATTGTACATAATTAGTGTACTGAAATTTTCAAATAGGAGCTTGGAGAGTGGACGTAGGTGCAAGTTTGGCATCGAATCAATATAAACTCTCTTTGTTTATAGTGTCTTGGTTTGCATTCCTCTATCCATACTATATTTTCTTACTTCCTTGCTTCATAATTCATTACTTTGCTCGTTACAGCCACTGCACTTTACACTTGATCTCTTAACATATTTTTATGGTTCACACTTCTCTTAAAATTTTAAATAACCCAATTCACCTTCACTCTTGGGTTGCATAGTTGGGAAACAAGTGGTATCAGAGTCCAATGCTCTAGGCCTTTCTTGATTTAATCATCAAGAGTCAAAGATCTATGGCAACTTAAGTAGGTGCTTCATTAGCCAAGGGGTAGTCCACAAACCGACCTTCATTTTTTAATGGATCAAACTATACCTATTGAAAAGCTTGGATGAGAATTTTCATTCAAGCACTCAACTATGATATATAAAGTATCATTGTCAATTGACCACACACACCTACTAAATTAATTGATCACTACTATAGAAAAGGACTAGCTCGGATGAGAATTTTTATTCAAGCACTCGATTATGATATATCGAGTATCATTATCAATGGACCGCGCACACCCACTAAATTAATTGATTATTACTATAGAAAAGGGCTATGGCAGTGGATAACTAACCACTGCCACTGCGGCCATTGCTGTAGGTCTATGGCAATAGTTTTTATAGCGGTTACAAAAATCGCTGTCATAAATTACCTATGACAGTGGCTCCGTAGCCACTACCATAGATGACCTATGATAGTAGTTTCATAACTGCTTCCATAGAATCTATGGCAGTGGTTACAGAACCACTGCCATAAGTTTTCTATGGTAGTGGTTACGGAACCACTGCCATAAGTTTTCTATGGCAGTGGTTACGGAACCATTGCCATAGGTCATCTATAGTAGCGATTATGGAATCGCTACCATAGTCTCTATGGCAGCGATTACAAAATCATTATCTTAGGTCAAATACAGTAGTTTTATAACCGCTGCCATAGGTTATGGCAGTGGTTGGCATGTAACCTATGGCAGCATTTGGCACGCCTACGATAGTAATTATTTTGAATAATAAAAAATATAATTTTTTAATTTTTATTTTTATCTGATAAATGTAGTTCGATATATAACACAAAAAAATATTATAAATATAAGAATATTTTTAAAATGCTTAAATTTTATTACTGAATAAAATTTATTATAATATTTAAAAAAAATACATCAAAAGTCTCCTGAATCTACATCTAAATCATTGTTACCAAAAGGAGATGGAGCATGAGTTGGAGGAGTTGGAGCTGGAGCCGAAGTTAGAGGGGCTGGAGCTGGAATGCCGACCAACATGTCCTCAAGGCCCATGAACTCATCTCTAAAATGCATGCTAAGCCTCATCACCATGATGCTTAGGATGCCCTATAAATGAGATGTGCGCTCCTTAGCCTGAGCAGCCCGCTCCATAGCTTGATTTGCCTATGCCCTCACCTAAGCTCCCTACACCAATGCCTCCTGATGTTGCTCCCGACTGACGACATCGAAAGCATGTGAAGAGACGCTCACCTCAGACCAGTAGCTTATCAATATATGTCCAGGTCTACATTGGATCCTCTTAGAGTGCTTAAGCCCCAAGATCTGAGATAGATGGCCATAGGGTCCAGAGGGTTCTGAGCCCTCACTAGCGAGCGCATCTAACTACTCTTGTAATTATAAATTTAAATAAAATATTATAAAAAATGTTATAATACTAATCATACTAATATATTTATTACTTATAAAAATTCTCGCAACCTGCTCTTCTTGTCCATACAGTTGGATTGGAAGATCTCGCTACGGTTGGACATCACTCCATCTTTCATCCACTATAATAATGAATCAATTTGTTAGAAACATGCAAAAAAAATATTAATTAAATTTATCTAGCAAGATTCAAAATTTATTACCTCTCTATGCATTTGACTGGCCATAGACTCATGGCCGAGAGTGTACGTATACTCCTGAGCTGCTCGATTCTTCCGATTCTAATGGGAGGCAGCCTAAAAAGTATTTAAATAAATAATAAGTATTTAAAAATATCTAAATATAATTTTAAGTGTATTTAAAAATTTAAAAATTAGAAATCTAATATCTAACCATCTCCTTCCATTGACTTTGGGGACCGTCCTGTATCCAAGGTACAAGCTCCTTTAGAGTATCCCATTGGTGCTCAAGCTATCCTTTGTGAAGCTTGACCTTGTAGGCCCGGTATAACTCTCCAATCTTCTTCAGTCAAGCATCTCGAGCCCTCTCATCATCTAAAAAATCATACCTTCTCTGCATAAAGTTATCAAACATCAGTTATAAAATTATTCTAATTAAATATAGTGTAAACATATCAAATACATAAATATAATTAAGATACACTTATCCATATCTCCTCCCACACTCGATCCTTGACATCAGCATCCATCAATCATCAGTCTACAGGTAGTACTGGAATAATATCAGACCACCTCACAAGCACTTTGAAAAAAAATGCATCTCCCATGTGGTCTTCTTTACTGGCCTTCCCTCTATGTCGTACTCCACCATCACCTGATGCTGGCAGTTCCACACATGCGGCATGCATGTGGGATCATAAAATATCCTACTGGATGATGCATCTGTAATAAAAATATATTATGCAAATATATAAGAGTGTACAATAACTATACAAATAAATAAATAAATGACATAATAAAAACATACACTCACTGTCCATGGGATTATGCGACGTGGATGCTAGTGGAGACTCATTGGTGGATGGAGCATGTGCCAGAGATATGGCAGATGGTGGAGGCACACGTGCCAATGGAGGAGTAGATGCTGGTGGTCTTTGGATAGCTGATGCAGAGGTAGATGGAGTATGCTCCGCCTGCGACTCAGATGTGAAGCTCTGCATAGCCCGCTTAGAGGCAGGGGTAAAAGCTAGATGGCATTTTGATGCTATCATGACCTACAATGTTAATGAACATTAATCAATATAACATGTTGAACAATAATATTAGTAGACCATCAATAAATAGACTCTAACTAAATGAAATCTATTTAAATCTTGCCATACTTTTACATCATGCTCTGTTGATAAGAAAGATTAAGCAAGTATGCAATACCGAGCATGGCATTGTATAGCAATGTTGCTTACCAAAGCATGTATCTAGTAGAAAAAATAAGCAGTATCTAAAAAATGTTGCATTAAAAATTAATATTTAGGTTTATAATTTTGTTAAAGTTCATCGTAGACATCCAAAAAATTGCAGTACATGATGTAGAGGGATCCCCCTCCTAATGAAGTTGCACTGCATACCACGCATTTCGGTGAAAGCTAGATGGTATTTTGGTGCCATCTTGACATGCAACGTTAATGAACAAAAACTAATATAACATGTTGAATAATAATATTAGTAGAGCATCAATAAATAGACTAACATTTATACAAAATATTGAAGTCATCACCTAGTGGCATCTATAATATGGATATCACTATCGCTCCTAACCAATGTATCTGGGACCTTGACAACACCAGGTACGTTTTATCCTAGAGAAGTACTTTACATGCATGGTCCAACATCATCATCAACCTTGGTATCATCAAAGATATTCCTAGGCACCATCCTCACAACAACACCCCATTGAGGCTCCAAGGGATCACTAACATAAAAGACTTGACTAGCTTGGGAGGCAAGTATATATAGTTCTTCAGTATGGAGATGGCATTGCATGTTGATGAGAGTAAAACCACACTCATCGATCTTCATCCTTGACTAAGATAAGGTATCAAATCAATCACACTTCATCAATGCAATCATCCTTTTAGAATAGTAGTCCAAGATTACTATCTTCTCCACCATTCCATAATAGCTCAAATTCTTCGTACGAGACTGTGAATCCCTCAAGCTAGCATAATACCTAGTGGTGGCTCTCAACATCACACCACTATTTTATGTTGCCATATTTATGGATCTGCTGTAAATATTAAATCTGTAGCCATTAATAATGAGTTATTTGTACTTATGAATGGTACAATTAGGGTTCACTGAAAGAGCATGTACTTCAAGGCTTACATCACCAAGTGGTAATCTCCACACTTAATTAAGGAGATGACACCTAATTAGTAAATATGTTCAAATAAGTTGCATAAGACAAGAATATGTAATCGCTTACATGATCTTTGAATCATTCAAAAAAAATTTTATTGTGCATTTTTACTTTCTCTCGCATACTTAGAGCATTGTATTTTACTCTTATGACCTCCTTGTGTTTGCTGCTTGCACAAAGAATAAATTTAGGTATAATTAAATTTTTTTAATTATTATAAAATAAATAAGACTGAGTGACTCATCTTATGTATAGCTTCATGACATCATAGTTGAAGAGCACATAGTGGTGCATCTTTTTTCTTTCCTTAATGCTCAAATCAATGAGGTGGTATGAAGTGAGAAGTCCATCTAGCTATGGAATGAACTCAAATATAGGCTCAATTGGCTCATACTGATCATTCTGATTTCTCATTGATCGGTTACAACGTGTCTCGAGCTTGTTTAAGTATATGTTATAAAAATCCATACACTCTTGATTCAAATAATCTTTTGCTATGGATCTCTTTAGGCGATTCATATTTCTTACATAAGATTTTAGAATTTGAATATTCCTCTTAGTAGGATATATTCATTAGTAGAACACCGAACCTCCAAGTACAATTTTTCTCATAAGGTGCACGATGAGATGCACCATAACCATAAAAAATGATGGTAAAAATATCTTCTCCAGATCACATAATATAGTCACCAATCTTTCCTTCATTTTCTTCACATCTTTCTTAAGCAACATCTTTGCACAAATATTTCTATAAAAATTGCAAAGATGAATAATAGTCATTCTGATATTTTTTGGCAACATGTGGTGAATAGCTATTGAGATCAATTTCTGCATCAGCATATGATAATCATGAGTTTTCAATCCTCCAAGTTTGACATTCTTATTATTCATATGCTTTGATATGTTACTTGAGTATCCATCTGGGATCTTTACATTTTCTAACACATGAGAAATATGGACCATTTGGAGACATTCATAACATAGCATGCATGAAGGAGCCTTCACTGTTCTCCCCCTATCGGCTCTTGATGGAGTGATCTTCTAATACCTCAATCTTTCAAGTCAAATTAAAAATTCAAATCATCCTTGGTCTTATCCTTGATGTTAAAGATTATTGCCAATAGGAGCTCACAAACGTTCTTTTCAATCTGCATTATATCTAAGTAGTAGCATAATAAGTTTGTCTCTCAATATGGCAAGTCAAAGAAGATGCTTTTTTTCCTTTAATTAAAGTGTGTGTCATCTTTCTTTGATCAATATTTCCTCTTCTTACCATCAATCAGATCATCTTTTTCAAATTTAACATTGAGACCATCCAACTCTCTCAACACCTCACTTCTAGACATCTAGCTAGGCGCCTCACCTTCTTGAACATGCCATCGAAGGAGCATGCATCCTTTTTGTATAGATAGTTTTGATAGAGAAAACATCGATGCCCCATAAAGCTAAAGCTCCTTCGATGTGTCAACCTTTTAGACCGAATATTTTTTTCACAAACTGGACATGCTAGCTTACCTTTCATGCTCCAATCTGACATTAGGGCATAAACTAAAAATTCATTTATTATCCATAGAAGCACTGCGTTCATGGAGAATAACTCATTCAGCAAAGCATTAAAAGTTGGAACACCTTGAATGCTTCACAACTATTTTAGCTCGACAATAAAAGGCTGCAAATAGACGTTAATATCATTACCAACCTCCATTGGTCCAGGGATGAGCACTATCAGGAAAGCAAAGAATTTTTTCATACACATCCATGATGGAAGGTTGTAAACATGAATAAATACTGACCATATACTGTAAACGATATTCATATGCTTGAATGGATTGAAACCATCGATGACAAGCCCAACCTCATATTACATATCTCTTATGTGAAATCGAGGTGTATTTCATTAAACTTTTGCCATGCCTCTCCATCGATTCGATGCCTCAATGCATCATCTATTGTTCGGTCCTCTTCATGCCATCTCATGTCCTTCAATGTCCTTGCCAACATAAACAACTTTTATAGTCTTAGAATCAAAGAAAAATGTCATATCAACTTTTGAGGTACATGGGTCGATGTACTATCTTTATTCTATTTCTATCTTGATGCACCGTAGCTCATGCACTCATTTTGGTTGGCATCCCTCTCCCAATAGAGTATGAAATCATTACGACATGCATGTATTTTTGGTGTAAGTAAAGTTCAGGTATTCAATAATCTTCAATGTCTTATAATTATTCTTCAAAATTTATGTATGGTCTGAAAGAATGTCCTTCAAAAGCTCTAATATGTAGTTTACTCCATTATTACTAAACCTATTGGAGCATTTCACATGATACAACCAGATTAAGAATTCAAACTTCATCATCTTTTCACATCTGGGATGTAATGAAATATTAGCATCCTCTATCAATTTGTAGACCTTTTCCACATCCTCATTGTTTGTTATTCCACCAACCATAGGATCAGGCATAGATGTAGATGCACCATCATTATGGCCAACAAATGAAAAAATATCATGAACTATTTGTTCCACTCTCCCATCATGTTGATCACCTCCTTACAGTCTGTCCTCAATATGTTGACCCCAACAAATTTTATTATCGGATTTAAAGCTACAAATAGTGAGGTAATCATTTATATTTTAACAAGGTAGCCACGGCCCATCCATATACTTCTTACAAGAATATTTAAGTCTATGGTCCCTAAATTTTTCTATAGCAAAATCAATAAATTTTTGAA
The DNA here is from genome assembly GCA_006176705.1 of Cocos nucifera. NCBI lineage: Eukaryota > Viridiplantae > Streptophyta > Magnoliopsida > Arecales > Arecaceae > Cocos > Cocos nucifera. The sequence continues at coordinate 379,114 of QRFJ01001063.1, read as the reverse complement.
GTCCAGCCTCATATTCTGATGAGAGCCTACTAAACTTCTATTAGATATATGTGCCCTAGAAGCCAGAATTGGCTGACACTTGTAATACACTTCTAGGGGCAAAATTATAATTTTGACTATAATTAATGAAATGGTTTATTTTCTATCACACATGTGTATTTAGTGTCTATGATACATCCTTTGAGTTAATGGTAATGATAATTCATATTTTCAAGAGTTGAAAATTTAAGACATGAATAATCATTATTAACTCATAAACAGCTCCCGACCATAGGATCATCACGAGGATGGTGATTGATCCGGAAGGTTGGTGTACGATCGCTTCTCTTTAGTAGATGAGTCTTGAGTCTACGGTGTGGAGGACACCGGAGTGAGAGTACAGGTACTCGTTAGAGAACGAGGGCATGAGCGTGACCACCTCGAGTAGTCATTAGGAAGTCTACCTTCTCGTCAATGACTGACTCGATGCTTGCAGTAGTGTGTCTGGTTCTTTGACCTGAGATGCATCGACAGTTCACCTTGAGGGTGTTATAGTTTGACTACAACCATTACTCGGTCTCCTAAAGCCATATGGAACCTGAGGTGTATGTTGGCTGTGACATTGTTCTTTGTAGGAACTGGATTGCATCAAGATGGGATCTATCTACCTCGGTGGTAGAGGAGTAGCCCTATGATGATCATGAGAATCAAGTCCAAAAATCTATGGCCATGGTAGAGTGAAATAATGAAAGAGTTTCTATTTAGATTTTCACATTGGACTCGAATCGAATGATTACATCATATGACAGAGACTAGGGTTTGACGAGTTACCCTTAACCCTAATCTGATCGGGCTCAAATAGAAGAACTGAATCACACAGGTAGCTGCACCAAGAGGTTCGCATTCAGCTCTGATGGGTTGCCACCATATACTGCTAGGTGTCACTGGTGGATTTTGGGAGCAATTAGAATGATTTAGATGATCGATCATTCTAGCTGTTCGAATCAGAAGAGTTCTGATCCATCGAAAGGAGTTTCGATGATGTCTATGATAGAGATCATGACATATCCCATTACCATATAGAACTGAACCTAACTGGGTCACACAAACAAGGGTTTGAATCTGGTGATCATCAATTGAACTGATCTAGTTCAATTGATCTGAATGAGATTCAATTAGGTTCAAGGAAATCGTGCTAGCACTCGATTGAACCTAACGTTCTTCTTTTACTATCACAAATAAGTTGTCCTGACTGAGCCAAAGGAGTTTGTGCTCAATCAGAGCCTTCATATGGTTTGACTGGAGGTTGTCCAAGTTAGAATAGGTTGTCTTATTTGTAAACATTACCTGCCATTTTTGGTCACCTGCCATTTCTTTGTTCTTTGACTTTGGTCAAAGTCTACTTTGACTGGTCAAACGTTGACCATTCACCCTTTGACTTTTGACCACATGTCATGCCCCTATTGGAGAGCTGGTGGGGGCCTGTCCCCTTGCCAGAACTTGGCAAGGAGAAGGGCGCACACAAGGGTGGCGTGAGCCCAAGTAGGAGGCGCATAGGAGTCCTTGTTGGACAAGGACTCCACCTCCCTTTTGGATTCCAATCAGAGTTCTACTAAGAATCCAGTTTGACTGGTCTTAGGCGCCCTCTAAGGAGGAATCCAGGCGGTCTCTATTCCAACCAATCAGATTTAGATCTGATTTCACAAAGGGTTGTGATTGGTTTGAAGGAAGAGGAGTTGGATCACAAGAGTCTATAAATAAGACCCTGCGCCCAACCCTAAAGCGAATGCAATTGAGAAACCCCACGCCCCAAGGCTGCCTCTCCCTCCTTCTCCATGCCATAGCTTTCTCTCCTCTTGCTCTCCACGTCCAAAAGGTGTGTTTTGGACTTAGGTTGGTGCGATTTAGCATCAAGGAAAAGCGATCAAAATCAAAGAAGGCTGCGCTGCTGCAAAGGGACGACTGCAGATCTTCAAAAGAGTTTGAAGATCCTCCAGATCAGATCCAGATCTAATTTTGAAAGGTGTTGAGTAGGAAGAAGAGGATCTCCAGGATCCAACCCGAGTTGGATCCCGGTAGAGGCCAGGCGCTTGGGTGGCTAAAGATCCAGACGTTCGCGTGGCAATCAGGAATCATCTACAGGGTAATAGGATTACCCAAATCAGGTAAATTAAATTTGATTTAATTATCTTATTTTATTTTATTTATTAAAATAATAAATAATCAGATCTGAAACTTATCAAATCTGATTGAGATCAAGAGAAAATTTTTGAAATATATCTCTTGATTAATCAGATCTGGACGAACCTGGACCGGGAAATCAGGATTTCCTTCAACTGGTATCAGAGCTAGGGTCTAAATTATTTAAGATCTGATTTTAATTTATTTTAATTAAAAAATAAATTGATTTCAGAATGTCCATATGAGATGTGATCAGATTTGAAATCAAGAAAAATTAAAATTAAATGATTTGGATCTAAGATTAACAAGATATGCAATGACTAGTTCTAGAATAGAATAGTTGCTATAGAATAGTTTTGCATGTCTTTGATTTAATCTGAATTAAATCATATTTTAGATCTTCTTATTTACTATTTTCTGATATTATAAGTGTTAATAACATCTGATAATAGAAAATAAAAAATTATTTAATTTAAATATCATATGAGATATTGATTGATGCATGTCTAGACTAGTTGTAGAATAGTTCTACATAATTGTCTAGATTAGAATTATTTTGATTAAGTTAATTTTAAATCTAATTTTTTAGATATTATGAAGATAATTTAGATCTGAAAACATGCATGATTTGATACATGAGATGTATGCAAAGTATGCCATGATTAGATCTACTTTATATATAAGATATATGATATAGATCTGATATTGTTTGTTAGGTATTAGAATGTATGCTGATTAACAGGCGTTCCTCTTTTGGCCGTCGGTTCTAAGAACGAAGAAGGGTTTTAAAGGCCTCTCTTCCCATTCGATGGAGTGGTTCTTTTGACGTGTTAGGGGTGCGCTGCGTGTTCGTCCCATTAATCAGAACCCAAAATTACTTTTCTGCAAAACCCTAGATCCTGAAACCCTAGGATATTATTGTGCATATTTTGTTTATGAACCCAACTTAATTAACGGGAATTATTTATGGAATATCAATTTAGGTCTAAAATTGAGAGAATTTTCAGATCTAAGGACATATGCATAATTACTGGGTTTGGGCTTGGGTTAGCTCAAATTAGGTGCTAAGCGGTTGATCAAAACTGAATTAAGAGTTGGTTAGATGGGGTCAATAATGCTTAAATGTGACAGTCTAATTAGGATTAAGTCTGGGTCAAGAATCGAGTTCACAGATCAAAGCACAGACCTAATTAGGCTCAAGAGATTAGAGTCTGGTTGTAGGCTTAACCAATTTGGTTCTGACTTCAACATTTGTGTCTAAGGATAAGTTTGCATAGACGCCGACTGGTTTTTAATTGAAGCTACTCGACCTAAATGCGTTCTTGCGTGCGAGTTAACGGCATATTCCTATCCACCGTCTCACTTTTAACCTTGGCCATAATCTGTTGACACGTTTCTGATCTGAGGTAGGTCAATAATCCAGCTGACCCATGTATACTAGGGTTAGTCATAATGGTTATGGACTAAGCCAAAGGTCCTAGTTTAATGAGACCTGAATCAATTCTCCCTAAGAAAAGATTAAGTCCGAGGGTCTTCCCCATTGTAGAGTGCGGGCCCTTCCGAGGTTGATTGTTTCTCGGCTGGATACAGTGGCTCAGTTTGCACTGAGAAGATGCAACCATGTCATAGGCACTTGATGCTATGGCTGGAGATGAGTTGGGCCTCAATATTTCCGGATTACGTGAGAGACCCAATTAGGAACCCAGTCTATGCCAAATGGTGGGTTCTGACTTAACTAAGGAGGTGGATCTAATATTCCGGTACGGTGAGATTCATGATTAGGACCAAGTTTTGGGTGCACCAATGATTAGAGAATCAATTGAACAAGAGTTTGTTCACTCATGGCAACCCATCACCATAAACTGTATGGTGAGGGTGATGAGTCGTTGGTGAGACCGGCACCACCACTAGACATCATCAATCGCGGAGAATTTTCGCATCTCTACAAAAGGGAGTGTAGGGAGTCCGAAGAAAATAGTGGAGCTAATTTGTTTAAAATAAAATCCCCTAAACAAATTGGTCACAGTCAAAATTACAGTAATCTAACTAGAATCTTTTTGACTCTCACAGGAAAAATGTCTGCGTTCCACCCACTCACGTATCCTAGACACACATAGATGACTGGACCCAATTATAAAGATTGGCTCAGGAACTACAAATTGTTTATTGGGTTTTCAGAGAAGTTAAACACATGTTTTGGATCAGGACCCTCCCACCTTACCAGCTCGTCCATCCACTGAACAGAGAGCGTCTCTGGAAAATGGATTGACGAAGACAATTAAGGCCAGATACTACATGTTGGGACTCCGATGTCTGATGAGCTCCAGCGCCAACATGAAGATATCCGGGACTGCTCGCCAAAGTTGGCTCACTGCAGGAGTGTTTGGTGAAACGAGTCCGCAAGGCCAAAATATCAAGTCACAAATGGACTTTTTAGGCTAAAGATGCGCTGATGGGCAGTCAGTCCCCAAGATCAACTGGTCTGACAATTGATCGAAGGGACATGGAAGAGCTTGAGAAGCTCGGTGTGAAGTTGGACTGGACTTGCAGAATGATATATATTTCTGCAAATCCTTGACTGATGCATATGGGGCAATTCATCATATGAATTTACGCACATTGCATAAACTTCAGAATTCCTTGGCCGAGTTTGATGAGATATGCTGGTTACCGCTGAGCTTTCTCTATGAAAGGTTCCTAAAGGCTCATTTCTTTGCTATGGAACGGACTTCTTCCAAAGAACGTCTTATGGAAAGAAAAAGAAGTTCTATGAAAAGCAAAAGGAAGAAGGATCAAAAAAGAAAGAACGGCAAGAACCGAAGAAGAAGGTCCGATGGCAAAAGAAAGTGTTTCATTGCAAACAGCGACGGCCATTGGAAGCGAACTGCCTACTTTACCTGGCCACCCTGAAGAACAAGAAGGAGGTCCTTCTGGAGGTATGTCGTATTGAGTTCTAAACCTTACGGTTTCTTTTCTGCATCCAGTTGGGTGCTTGACTCTGGTTCTAGGCTCCATACTGTGCACTTCTATGCAGGGTCTGAGGAGTAGCAGGGAGGCTGAGGGATGGGACATGATCCATACGCCATCGGTAATGGAGCAGAGGTTTACTGCAGGTAGCCGTGGAACATACCCTCTGGGCGATTACCTCTGGTTTAGACTTAGTTTTAAAAGACTGTTATTATGTGCCTGCAGCTAGCAGGAAATTTGATTTCTGTTTCTGCTTAGCATCAAAGAAGGTTATGCGATTCACCTCTTTAAGGACCATTGTAACATTCTTTATGAAAGAAATAAAATTGCAAATGGTTTCCTTGTTAATGGTCTTTATCAGTTGCATATTGTATGTTACCTGTTTTAACTATCGGCAAAACGTGAATGACCAAAGCGACCTAGGGAATAGTCCAACGACAGATAATCTATACTGGCACCTGGAGATTGGGTCATATAGCAGAAGATAGGATTAACAAATGGAAGAAAAATGGGCTATTGAGTCCATTGACTTTTTGAGTCATACCAACTTTCGTGAAATCTTGTCTTCAAGGCAAAATGAACTAAACTCCCTTTTGTTTGGAACATGGAGAGAGGGCCACAGATGCTCCTTGCTCCTAGTACTACTGATGTGTGTGGGCCCAGTGTCGATTGTGCCGGCTAGAGGCAATTTTGTCCTACTTCATTACCTTTATCGATGATTCTGTCTAGGTAATGGGGTATGTGTATCTTATGAGACATAAGTCCTGAAGCTTTGAAAGTTCAAAGAATTCAGGACATGAAGTAGAAAAAACCAAAACTGAAACAACCATTAAAGGTTCTCTCGATCAGATCAAGGAGGTTGAATAATTTTAGGCCGGAATTCCTAGACTATCTTAAGGAAAATGGTATAGTCTCTCAATGGACTCCACCAAGGAACACCTCAACTCAACAGGGTTTCAGAATGGGAGAAATGCGGACTCTATGTTGGATATGGTTCGATCCATGATGAGCTTCACAGGAACCTCCTAGATTTTCTTGGGGATAATTCATTATTAACTTCAATCTTATTTACTGAATAGGGTTTCCCTCTAAAACCGGTTCCTACCACACCGTATGAGCGATATGGCACGGTAGCAAGAAACCAAGTTAAAGTCTATCTCAGAATTGGGGTTTGTCCGGCTTATGGTCAAAAGAACAACAAGCGAACAAGTTAGAGATTTTAGGTCCTTTAGAGGCTCGATTCATAGGAATCCTAAAGAGTATTAGATACTATTTTACATTCAGGAAGGACCACAATATGATTGTGAGTTGGACATGCCATATTCTTGAAAACAGGTTTATTCAGACAAAATGCCATTTGGAAAGTAGATTTAAGCTTGATGAGAAAGTCTCCAGAGCAGAACGAGTAAGGACGCAACGTGGAACCAAATCAGGATTGAGCCAAACAAGAACAACTACCTCTTCCCACCCTGTAGATCGGAAAGGGTTTTTCCATCCCCTTTGAAAAAGATACACTTAGTATTATTTTAGAGGACGTAGGGAAATGTTCCTCATACAGTAATGGTGCTCATGGTTGATGATCCCAAAACCGTACAACACAGAGCGATATCAAATATCGACTCTGAGAAATTGGCTTGAGGCAAGTGAAGTCAGAGATCGACTCGATGCCACTCAAACACAGTCTGGACCTTTGTGTAGTCCACCAGAAGTATAGTTAGCCTTTGGGCTGTAAATGGATCTTCAGAGAGAAAGATGGTGCAGATGGGAATGATGGAGACATTCAAGGCTAAGATTGGTGGCAAAAGGTTATAGTCCATGCCGAAGGCGATTGACTTCAGGATACCTTTTTACCCCGGTAGCTATGCTAAAATCGCAATCCGCACATTGCTTGCCGTTGCAGCCTATTTCGATTATGAAATATGACAAATTGGACGTGAAAACGGCATTCCTAAATGGGATATCTTGAAGAAAGAAGATATCTATTATGGAACAGCCGCTAGTTTCACATCCAGTGATACTGATCAACAAGGGTTTGGCAAAGCTGCGCAAAGGTCCATAGTGGACTTTAAAGCAAGCATCTCGGAGCTGGAACACTCGTTTCAAGATGTGACACAAAAGTTTGGTTTCAATCAAAAACGAAGAAAGGAACCATGTGTTTTCAAAAGGGCCAGTTGGGAGCGCTGTTGTGCTTCCTGTATTGTACGTGGTGAATCCTCTACTTATTGAATGATGATTCCCATGATTGACATTCAGTCAAGATGTAGGTTGTCTAAGGAATTTCTCCTGAAAGAACCTAGGTGAACACCTTTATTCTAGAATTAAGGTCTTGGATAGACTGAAATAGGATGCTAGGACTTTCACAGAAGATTGTACATAGAGAAAGTACTAAAGTGGTTTTTAGTATGGAAAACTCTAAGAGGGGATTAATATCCTTCAAACGTGGTATTCATCTTTCCAAGAAGATGTGCCCTAGCACACCTAAGGAAATAGAATGCATGAGCAAGATCCCTTATGCTTCTGCAATAGGGAGCCTCATGTATGCCATGCTATGTACACGACCTGATATAGCCCATGCTGTGAGTGTCACAAGCAGATATCAGTCAAATCCAGGTGAAGAACACTGGACTTCTATGAAATGTATCCTTAAGTACTTAAGAAGAACTAAGGATATGATGTTGGTCTTTGGTAACGGAGAACTCCAAGTCCAGGGATACACAGACTCAAATTTCATGTCCGATATAGATGATCGAAAGTCGACATCTAGGAGTTTGTTTGTGTGCAATGGTGGTGCTGTCAGTTGAAAGAGTTCCAAGCAAACTGTGATAGCAAATTCCACCATGGAAGCAGAATATATCGCTGCATCAGAGGCTGCGAAGGAAGCATTCTGGTATAAGAAGTTTGCTACAGAAATTGGAGTAATGCCATCAGATGCCATTCCTCTGTACTGCGACAACAATGGTGCCATAGCCCTTGCTAAGGAGCCGAGGTCTCACCAAAAATCCAAGCACATTGAGTGGCGATACCACCTCATCCATGATTACCTCGAGAAGGGTTACGTCGAGGTCAAGAGAGTCAACTCCACAGATAATGTGGCAGACCCACTTACAAAGCCATTGGGCCAGCAGAAGATCGAAGCCCACCTTGAGAAGATGGGACTTAGACTTGTAGCCAATTGGCTTTAGGATAAGTGGGAGATTGTTAGATATATGTGCCCTAGAAGCCAGAATTGGCTGACACTTGTAATACACTTCTAGGGGCAAAATTATAATTTTGACTATAATCAATAAAATGGGTTATTTTCTATCACATATGTGTATTTAGTGTCTGTGATACATCCTTTGAGTTAATGGTAATGATAATTCATATTTTCAAGAGTTGAAAATTTAAGACATGAATAATCATTATTAACTCATAAAATGCTCCCGACCATAGGATCATCACAAGGATGGTGATTGATCCGAAAGGTTGGTGTACAATCGCTTCTCTTTAGTAGATGAGTCTTGAGTCTACGGTGTGGAGACACCGGAGCGAGAGTACAGGTACTCGTTAGAGAACGAGGGCACTGAGCGTGACCACCTCGAGTAGTCATTAGGAAGTCTACCTTCTCGTCAATGACTGACTCGATGCTGCAGTAGTGTGTCTGGTTCTTTGACCTGAGGTGCATCGGTAGTTCACCTTGAGGGTGTTATAGTTTGACTACACCATTACTCGGTCTCCTAGCCATATGGAACCCTGAGGTGTATGTTGGCTATAGCATGTTCATTATAGGAACTGGATTGCATCAAGATGGAATCTATCTACCTCGGTGGTAGAGGAGCAGCCCTATGATGATCATGAGAATCAAGTCCAGAAGCCCATGGCCATGGCAGAGTGAAATAATAGAAAGAGTTTCTATTTAGGTTTTCACATTGGACTTGAATCGAATGATTACATCATATGATAGAGACTAGGGTTTGATGAGTTCACCTTAACCCTAATCTGATCGAGGCTCAAGATAGAAGAACTTAATCACACAGGTAGCTGCACCAAGAGGTTCGCATTCAGCTCTGATGGGTTGCCACCATATACTGCTAGGTGTCACTGGTGGATTTTGGGAGCAATTAGAATGATTTAGATGATCGATCATTCTAGCTGTTCGAATCAGAAGAGTTCTGATCCATCGAAAGGAGTTTCGATGATGTCGATGATAGAGATCATGACATATCCCATTACCATATACAGAACTGAACCTAACTGGGTCACACAAACAAGGGTTTGAATCTGGTGATCATCAATTGAACTGATCCAGTTCAATTGATCTGAATGAGATTCAATTAGGTTCAAGAAAATCGTGCTAGCACTCGATTGAACCTAACGTTCTTCTTTTACTATCATAAATAGTTGTCCTGACTGAGCCAAAGGAGTTTGTGCTCATTTAGAGGCCTTCACTTTGTCTGACTGGAGCTTGTCCAAGTCAGAAAAGGTTGTCTTATTTTGTAAGACATTACCTGCCATTTTTGGTCACCTGCCATTTCTCGTCCTTTGACTTTGGTCAAAAGTTGACCTTTGACTGGTCAAATGTTGACCATTGACACTTTGACTTTTGTCCACATGTCATGCACCTATTGGAGAGCTGGTGGGGGCTTGTCCCCCTGCCAGAACCTAGCAAGGAGGAGGGCGCACGCCACCCTTGGCGTGTGCCCAAGTTGGAGGCGCCTAGGAGTCCCTGTTGGATAGGGACTCCATCTCCTTTTTGGATTTCCAATTAGAGTTCTCCTAAGAACCAACTTTGATTGATCTTAGGCATCCTCTAAGGAGGAATCCAGGGGACTCTATTTCCCACCAATCAGATTTAGATCTGATTTCACAAAGGATTGTGATTGGTTGGGAAGAAGAGGAGTTGGATCACGCTTAGTCTATAAATAAGACCCTACGCCCAACTCAAATTAAGATTAGAAATAATCACAATTCTCCATGCCCCAAGGCTGCTTCTCCTCTCCTCCTCCATGCCAAACCCACCTTCTCTCTCTCCTCTCCATGTCCAAAAGGAGTTTTGGACCTTGGTTGGTGCGATCCAGATGAGAGAAAGGCGACTGAAAGCTAGAAGGCTGCGCTGCTACAAAGGACAACTGCTGATCTTCAAAAGGAGTTTTGAAGATCCTCTAGATTCAGATCCAGATCTAATTTTTGGAGATGTGATAGAAGAAAAGAGGATCTCCAGATCCAGCTCGAGTGGATACCGATAGAGGCCAAGGCACTTGCGTGGCTAGATCCAGAACCTTCCGCTGCTTACAGGATCATCAACGGGTAATAGGATTACCCACTTCAAGATAAATTAAATTTGATTTAATTTATCTAAATTTATTTTAATTTATTAAAATAATAAAAATTAGATTTGAAACATCCTAGATCTGATATGGATCAAAAAAAAAAAATTTTAAAATATATCTCTTGATCTTATCAGATCTGAATGAATCTAGACCGAGAAATCAGGATTTTTCTTCAAACTTCATCCAAATTTAAAAATTATTTAATTCTTAAATATCATTTGAGATTATGATAGATGCATGGACTAGAATTTTATTTCTAGCCACGCAAGCGCTTGGCCTCTACCGGTATCCACCCAAGATGGATCTGGAGATCTTCTCCTTCTTTATCATCTCTCCAAATATCAAATCTGGATCTGATTTGGAAGATTTTCAAAACTTCTTTCGAAGATACCTGAGTGAGCACAAACACATTTGGCTCAGTCGAGACAACTTTTAATGATAGTAGAAGGAGAATGTTAGGCTCAATCGTATGCTAGCATGATTTTCTTGAATCTAATTAAATCTTATTCAAATCAATTGAACTGGATTAGTCTAATTGATGATATCCAGATCCACATCCTTATCTGTATGATCTAGTTAGGTTCAATTCTATATGGTAATGGGATATGTCGTGCTTTCTATCATCGACATCATCAAAACTTCTTTCGATGGATCAGAACTCTTCTGATTCAAAAAATTAGAATGATCGATCATCTAAATCATTCTAATTGCTTCCAAAATTCACCAGTGATACCTAGCAGTATATGGTGGCAACCCATCAAAACTGAAAATAAACCTCTCAGTGTAGTTACCTGTGCGATTAAGTTTTTCTATCTTGAGCCCCGATCAGATTAGGGTTAAGGTGAACTCGTTAAACCCTAATTTCTATCATATGATTTAACCATTCGATTCAAGTCTGATGTGAAAACCTTAATAGAAACTCTTTCTATTATTTCACTCTGCTATGGCCATGGGCTTATGGACTTGATTCTCATGATCCTCATAGGGCTGCTCCTTATCCACCAAGGTCGATAGATACCTTCTTGGTGCAATCCAATTCCTACAATGAACATGCTATAGCCAACATACACTTTAGGGTTTCGAATGGCTAGGAGATCGAGTCATAGTGTAGTCAAACTATAACACTCTCAAGGTGAACTGTCGATGTACCTCAGATCAAAGAACCAGACACACCACTACAGCTTCGAGTCAGTCATCGACGAGAAGGTAGACTTCCTTATAACTGCTCGAGGTGGTTACGCTCAGTGCCCTCGTTCTCTAATGAGTACCTGTGCTCTCGCTCCGATGTTTCTACACCATAGACTCAAGACTCATCTAATATAAAGAAGTGATTGTACACCAATCTTTCGGATCAGTCATCATTCTCATGATGATCCTACGGTCGAAAGTATTTTATGAGCTAATAACAAAAATTCATGTCTTAAAATTTCCACTCTTGAAAATATGAATTATCATTACCATTAACTCAAGGGATATATCATAGACACTAAATACATATTTATGATAGAAAATAATCTATTTTATTAATTTATAATTAAAATTATAATTTTGCTTCTAGAAGTGTATTACAAGTGTCAGCCAATTTTTGCTTCTAGGGCATACATATCTAACAAACTCCCACTTGATCTAAAGCCAATTAGCTACAAATCTAAGTCCCATCTTCTCAAGGTGGGCTTCGATCTTCTGCTGGCCCAACGGCTTTGTAAGTGGGATCTGCCACATTGTCTGTGGAGTTGACTCTCTTGACCTTGACGTAATCCTTCTCGAGGTAATCGCGGATGAGGTGGTATCGCCGCTCAATGTGCTTGGACTTTCTGGTGAGACCTCGGCTCCTTTAGCTAAGGGCTATGGCGCCATTGTTATCGCAGTAACAGAGGAATGGCATCTGATGGCATTCACTCCAATTCTCTGCAGCAAACTTCTTATACCAGAATGCTTCCTTTCGCAGCCTCTGATGCAGCAATATATTCTGCTTCCATGGTGGAATCCACTATCATAGTTTGCTTGGAACTCTTCCAACTGACAGCTCCACCATTACACACAAATAGACTCCCAGATGTCGACTTTCGATCATCTATATCAGACATAAAATCCGAGTCTGTGTATCCCTGGACTTGGAGTTCTCCATTACCAAAGACCAACATCATATCCTTTAGTTCTTCTCAAGTACTTAAGGATACATTTCACAGAAGTCCAGTGTTCTTCATCTGGATTTGACTGATATCTGCTTGTGACACTCACAGCATGGGCTATATCAGGTCGTGTACATAGCATGGCATACATGAGACTCCCTATTGCAGAAGCATAAGGGATCTTGCTCATGCGTTCTATTTCCTCAGGTGTGCTAGGGCACATCTTCTTGGAAAGATGAATACCATGTCTGAAGGGTATTAATCCCCTCTTAGAGTTTTCCATGCTAAACCTCTTTAGTACTTCCTCTATGTACATCTTCTGTGAAAGTCCTAGCATCCTATTCGGATCTATCCTCTATAGACCTTAATTCCTAGAATAAAGGATGCTTCACCTAGGTCTTTCATGGAGAATTCCTTTGGACAACCACATTTTGACTGATGTCAACATGGGAATATCATTCCCAATAAGGAGGATGTCATCCACGTACAATACGAGGAAGACAACAGCGCTCCCACTGACCCTTTTTGAAAACACATGGTTCCTCTTCGTTTTTGATGAAACCAAATTTTTGATCACATCATTGAAACGAGTGTTCCAGCTCCGAGATGCTTGCTTAAGTCCATATATGGACCTTTGCAGCTTGCAAACCTTGTGATCAGTATCACTGGATGTGAAACCTAGCGGCTGTTCCATATAGATATCTTCCTCAAGATATCCATTTAGGAATGCCATTTTCACGTCCATTTGCCATATTTCATAATCGAAATAGGCTGCAACAGCAAGCAATGTGCGGATGGATTTTAGCATAGCTACCGGGAAAAGGTATCCTGATAGTCAATGCCTTCGCGTTGACTATAACCTTTTGCCACCAGTCTAGCCTTGAATGTCTCCACATTTCCCATCTGCACCAATCTTTCTCTTGAAGATCCATTTACACCCAATAGGTACTATACCTTCTGGTGGATCTACCAAGGTCCAGACTTGGTTTGAGTGCATCGAGTCAATTTCTGACTTCATTGCCTCAAGCCATTTCTCGGAGTCGATATCTGATATCGCCTCGTTGTAGGTTTTGGGATCATCACCATGAGCACCATTACCTATGAGGAACATTTTCTCTACGTCCTCTGAAATAATACCTAAGTATCTTTCAGGGGGACGGGAAACTCTTTCCGATCTACGAGGTGGAGGAGGTAGTGTTCTTATTGGCTCAACCTGATTTGGTTCCACTTGGTCCTTAGCTCGTTCTGCTTGTGAGACTTTCTCATCAAGCTTAATCTGCTTTCCAATGCCACTATCTTGAATAAACTGTTTTTCAAGAAATATGGCATGTCGACTCACAATCACATTGTGGTCTTCTGGAATGTAGAAATAGTATCCTAATGACTCTTTAGGATATCCTATGAATCGAGCTCTAAAGGACCTAAACTCTAACTTGTCCGCTTGTTGTCTTTTGACATGAGCCGGACAACCCCAAATTCTGAGATGACTCAGACTTGGTTTCTTACCGTGCCATATCTCATACGGTGTGGTAGGAACGGTTTTAGAGGAACCCTATTCAGTAAATAGATTGAAGTTAATAATGAATGTCCCCAAAGAAAATCTGGGAGGTCTGTGAAGCTCATCATGGATCGAACCATATCCAATAGAGTCCGATTTCTCCGTTCTGAAACCCCGTTGAGTTGAGGTGTTCCTGGTGGAGTCCATTGAGAGACTATGCCATTTTTTTTAGATAGTCCTAGGAATTTCCGGACTAAGGTATTCACCTCCTCGATCTGATCGAAGAACCTTAATGGGTTTTCCAGTTTGTTTTTCTACTTCATGTCTGAATTCTTTGAACTTTTCAAAAGCTTCAGACTTGTGTCTCATAAGATACACATACCCATACCTAGACAGATCATCGGTAAAGATAATGAAGTAGACAAAATTGCCTCTAGCCGGCACATCAAATGGGCCGCACACATCAGTATGTACTAGGGCAAGGAGATCTGTGGCCCTCTCCCCATGTCCAACAAAAGGGAGTTTAGTCATTTTGCCTTGAAGACAAGATTCATAAGTTGGATATGACTCAAAAGTCAATGGACTCAATAGCCCATTTTTCTCCAATTTGTTAATCCTATCTTCTGCTATATGACCTAATCTCAGGTGCCATAGATATCTGTCGTTTGGACTATCCCTAGGTCGTTTGGCATTCACGTTTTGCTCGATAGTTAAAATAGGTACATCAATATGTAACTGATAAAGACCCTTAATAAGGAAACCACTTGCAATTTTATTTCTTTCATAAAGAATGTTACAATGGTCCTTAAGAAAACTAATTACATAGCCTTCTAGTGCTAGGCATTAAACAGAAATCAAATTTCTGCTTACTGCAGGCACATAATAACAATCATTTAAAACTAAGTCTAAACTAGATGGTAGTCGAAGAGGATATGTTTCCACTACCATGGCAGCAACTCTTGCTCCATTTTCAATGCGTAGGATCATCTTGCCATCCCTCAGTCCCTACTATCCTCAAGACTCTGCATGAAAGTGCACAAATGAGCACTAGAATCAGAGTCAAGTACCCAACTAGATGCAGAAGAAATCATAAAGTTAGACTTAATAACTAGCATACCTCCAGAAGGACCTGCCTCCTTCTTATTTTTCAGGGTGGCTAGGTAAGTATGGCAGTTCTGCTTCTAGTGGCTGTCATTGTTGCAATGAAAATTCTTTTCTTTGTCAATGGCCTTCTTCTTCAGCTTTGCCTTTTTCTTTTTTCCTCCTTCCATCTTCTACTTTTTCATAGACTTCTTCTTCTTTCCAAAAGACTTTCTCTTGGAAGAAGTCCATTCTATTGCAAGCACTGAGCCTTTAGAACCTTTCATGGAAAGCTCAGCAGTAACTAGCATATTTATAATTTTGGCTAGGAAATTTTGAAGTTTATGCATATGATAGTTCATGATGAACTGCCCATATGCATCAGTCAAGGATTGCAGAATTATATCATTCCATAGATCCAGGTCCAACTTCACTCCGAGCTTCTCAAGCTCTTCCATGTCCTTGATCATCATCAGATAATGATCTTGGACTGACTGTCCACCATGCATTTTAGTCTTGAAAAATTATTTAGTGACTTGATACTTGGCTGCACGACTCTGTTCACCAAACATCCCTTGTAAGTGAGCCAACATTTGGCGGGTAGTCCTAATATCCTAATGTTGGCATTGAAGCTCATCAAACATCAAGCCTAAAATATAATATCTAGCCTTGTTATCTTCATCCATCTACTTTTCAAGAGACGCTCTCTATTCAACGGATGGACGAGATAGTAAGGTGGGAGGATCCTGGTCCAACACATGAGTTAACTTCTCAGAATCCAAAATAACTTTGAAGTTTTGGAGCAAATTCTTGTAATTGGGTCAGGTCAGTCTATGGGTGTCCAGGATACATGCTAGTGGATTGGACGCAGACATTTTTCTGTAGAGAGTCAAAGTTTCTAGTTAGATATTGTAATTAAGACTTGACCAATTTATTTAGAAGTTTTATTTTTAAACAAATTAGCTTCCACTATTTTTTTGGATCTCTACACTCCCTCTGTAGAGATGCAAAAATCTTCACGATTAATGATTTCTAGGGGGTGGTGCGGTCCCACCAACTGACTCATCACCTCACCTAACAGTTATTGGTGATGGGTTAGCCAATGAGTGAACAACTCTTGTTCAATGATTCTCTAATCATGGTGCACCCAAACTTGGTCTCTAATTCATGAATCTCACCGTATCCGGAATATTGATCCACTCCTTAGTTAAGTCAGACCCACCATTTGCATAGACTGGGTTCCTAATTGGGTCTCTCACCGTATCCGGAATATTGAGCCCAACTCATCCTCCAGCCCATAGCATCCAATGCCTAATAGACATGGTTGCATCTTCCCGGTGCAACTGAGCCACTGTATCCAGCCGAGAACAATCAAACCCCGGGAAGGGCCCGCACGTCTACAATGGTGGAAGACCTCGGACTTAATCTTTTCTTAGGGAGAATTGATTCAGGTCTCATTAAACTAGACTTGGCTTAGTCATAACAATTATGACTAACCTAGTGGCATGGGTCAGCTCGGATTATTGACCACCTCAGATCAGAACTGTGTCAACAGATATGGCCAGG
Source organism: Cocos nucifera (assembly GCA_006176705.1). Lineage (NCBI taxonomy): Eukaryota > Viridiplantae > Streptophyta > Magnoliopsida > Arecales > Arecaceae > Cocos > Cocos nucifera. Next base: position 362,402 of record QRFJ01001063.1, on the reverse strand, counting down.
TAAGTGAGACCGGTGGAAGGAATATGCCGTTAACTCGCACAAGAACGCATTCAGGTCGAGTAGCTTCCAATTAAAAACCAGTCGGTCGTATGTGCCAAACTTACCTTAGACACCAAATTGTTGAGTCAGAACCAATTGGGTTAGCCTACAATCCAGACTCTAACCTCTGAGCCTAATTAGGTCTTGCTTGATCGTGACTCGATCTTGACCCAGACTTAATCCTATTAGGCTGGTCAATTTAAGCATTGTTGATCCCATCTAACCAACTCTTGATTCAGTTTGATCAACCGCTTAGACTAATGAGCTACCAAGCCCGAACCCAGTATTATGAATATGTCTTAGATCTGAAATTCTCAATTTTAGACCTAATTAATATTTCATAAACTTAATTCTTAATTAAGTTGGGTTCATAAACAAAATATGCACAATAAATCCTAGGGTTTCAGGATCTAGGGTTTTGCAGAAAGTAAGTTTTGGGATTTCTGATTAAGGACGAACACGCAGCACCCCTACATCATAAGAACACCCATCGAATGGGAAGAGAGGGCCTTTAAATCCTTCTTCGTTCTTATGACCGGACGGCCAAGAGGAACGCCTTAATCGGAACATATAAACTACAAAATAGTTTTAGATCTATATCATATATCTCATATACAAATTTAGATCTAATCATGGCATATTTTGCATACATCTCATGTATCATATCATGCATGTTTTCAAATCTAAATTATTTCATGATTATCTAAAAAATTAGATTTAAATTGATCACATCAAAATAAATTTTAATCTAGATAATTATGTAGAACTATTCTACAACTAGTCTAAACATGCATTCATCATATCTCATATGATCCAAAAATTAAATTATTTTATTTACTATTTTTTAGAACTTATTATAATATTTATAACATCAAAAAATAGTAAAAAAATAGATCTAAAATGATAACTTAATCAAATTAAATTATGAACATGAAAGACTATGTATAGAACTATTCTATTTTACAACTTGTCATGCATCTTATAAAACTTAGATCTAAATTATTTAATTTTAATTTTTTTTATTTTAGATTTAATCACATCTCATGTGATATTTAAAATCATCTTATTATTAGATAAAAAAAATTAAAATTAGATCTAAATAATTTAGAGAACCTAGCTCTGATACCAGTTGAAGGAGAAATCCTGATTTTTTGGATCAGATTCGTTCAGATTTGATCGGATTGAGAGAAATATTTCAAAAATTTTTCTCATGTATCTAGATTAAATTTAAGATATTTCAGATCTAATTTTATATATCTAATAAATAAAAATTAAAAAAAAAATAAATTTGATTATTTTGTATCTTGATGTTGGATAATCAGATTATCCTTTAATGATCCTACTGATTGCCTAAGATTCTGGATCCAGCCACACAAGCACCTGGCCTCTATCAGTATCCACTCAGACTGGATCTAGAGATCTTCTCTTTTTTTATCACCTCTTCAAATATCAAATTTGAATCTGATTTGGAGGATCTTCAAAACTCCTTTTAAAAATCTGCAGCAGTGCTGCCTTCTTCCTTTCTCGTCAGCTTTCTCTTGCCTGGATCGCACCAAACTGGAGCCCAAAATTCCTTGGGCATGGAGAGGAGAGAGAGGACTAGAAGTTGGCATGGAGGAGGGAGAGGGGCAGCCTTGGGATGTGGGCTAAGAGAGAACTCTATAAAAGTTGGGAGCAAACAGGGTTTATATAGACCCTGTTGCGCCATGTAGTGCCACATCATCTCGGCCTATCATGTTGCTTCGTGCAATCAGATCTAAATCTGATTGGTGGGATAACATCATCTGATCCAATCAGATGAGAGCTCCTTTAATTCATCCTTAGATGGCACCTAAGACTGATCAAAGTCTATAGGTTGGTGCCACCTAAGTAGAATCCTAGAAGCAACCTGGAGTCCCATCTGTATGGGACTCCAGGCATCCCTATCCATAGGCGCACGCCTCCCTAGGCATGCACCCCCTCTTTTTCAATTTCTAGCAATGGAACAAGCCCCTATCTGCTCTCCTATAGGTGCATGACACATGGGCAGATGTCTAAGTGTCAAAGGTCAACGTTTGACTAAAGTCAAAGACAAGAATTAGCAGGTGATGGAAAATGGCCGGTGTTGTCTCAAATTTATCTCATAAACTAAGACAACCCTTTTCTAACCTGGACAAGCTCCAGTCAGACTAAGTAAAGGTACCTGAGTGAGCACAAATATATTTGGCTCAGTCAAGATAACTTTTAATGATAGTAGAAGGAGAACGTTAGGCTCAATCATATGCTAGCATGATTTTCTTGAACCTAATTGAATCTTATTCAAATCAATTGAACTGGATTAGTCCAATTGATGATATCCAATTCCAAATCCTTATTTGTGTGATCTAGTTAGATTCAGTTCTATATAGTAATGGGATATGTCATGATCTCTATCATCGAGATCATCGAAACTCTTTTCGATGGATCAGAACTCTTCTGATTCAGATAACTAGAATGATCGATCATCTAAATTATTCTAATCGCTCTCAAAATCCACCAGTGACACCTAGCAGTATATGGTGGCAACCATCAAGCTGAAAATGAACTCTGGTGAAGCTACCTGTGATTAGTTCTTCTATCTGAGCCCTTGATCATTAGGGTTAAGGTGAACTCGTCAAACCCTATTTCTATATGTTTCATTCGATTTAAGTCAATGTGAAAATCTAATAGAACTCTTTCTATTATTTCACTCTGCCATGGCCATGGGCTTCTGCTTGATTCTCATGATCCTCGTAGGGTTGCTCCTACCACCGAGGTAGATAGATCCATCTTGATGCAATCCAGTTTACAATGAACATGCTTAGCCAACATACACCTCAGGTTTTAATGGCTAGGAGATCGAGTAAGTGTAGTCAAACTATAACACCCTCAAGGTGAACTACGATGCACCTCAGGTCAAAGAACAGACACCACTGCAGCATCGAGTCAGTCATGATGGAAAGGTATACTTCCTTATGACTTCTCGAGGATGGTCATGCTCAGTGCCCTCGTTCTCTAACGAGTACCTGTACTCTCGCTCCGTGTCTCTACACCATAGACTCAAGACTTATCTACTATAAAGAAGCGATTGTACACCAACCTTCTAGATCAATCATCATCCTCATAATGATCCTACATGGTCGAAGCATTTTATGAGTTAAAAACAAAAATTCATGTCTTAAATTTTCAACTCTTAAAAATATAAATTATCATTACCATTAACTCAAGGGATGTATCACAGACACTAAATACATATTTATGATAGAAAATAATTTATTTTATTATTTATAGTTAAAATTATAATTTTGCTCCTAGAAGTGTATTACAAGTGTCAGCCAATTCTGACTTTTAGGGCACACATATCTAATAGATACTATAATTAAATAATGCATGAAACTTACATTATATACTAATGTATTATAAATAAATATGCATTATAAATAAAAGATACATCATAAATAGGGACCGAAATAAATATCATGTCTAGAACTTATATTAAATATGATTTTTAGATATGCTATAAATGCATCTTATCACAAACTAATAGGTAAAGATAAGTTCTATTTCATTCAAAAATTATATTAATTCTATATATTTATTACAGTAATCAAACGATATGCAATAGAAATCGAAAGAAATTTTATCAGCATTTTTTCTTAGTTTTTTCATGTAGGGAGAACAAAAGAAAATTACTGTCTAAAATTTTATTCAAAATTCTTAGCATACTATTTAATTACTGTAATTATCTATAGAATTATTTATAATTTTTAAGTTATTCAAATTAGATAATCAATTGATCATTGTACATAATTCTCTCATCTGTACAAAAATATATAAATATACGAATGCTGGAGATTATGTATACTAATCAATTGATGGGTCTATCATTATGTAATGCAATAAATAAAAGCAACAAGATATAAATACCTAGAAAATACTATGCAACAAATTCTACAACATAAATTACATCCATAAATAATTAAGGAGGAGCAATAAATAATTTTACTTTCTATTAGTAGTCGGTACGGCCCACGGCCACATGCGCAACCTAGAATGCACCAGAGGGGGTGAGGGTTCTCTTAGCAGTCGGCATGGCTCACGGCCACTGGCACAGCCCAGAACCCGTTAGTAAAAGTTTTCTTATCAATCGGCACGACCAAAGGGCTATCCATGATCGTCAACATGGCATAGCCCAAAGCTGCCGGCATAGCCCAGCACTATCCATGGCCGCTAACATGACATGGCCTAAGGCTATCAGCACGATCCAAGACTGTCGGCACAGCCTAAAACCCACTGGTGGAGGTTTTCTTATTGACCGACACGGTCCAAGAACTATCCATGACCACCGACATGGCACGGCTCAAGGCTGCCGACACGATCCAGAATCAACCAACAGGAGTTCTCTTATCCACCAGCACGACCCACGATCGATGGATAATTATAATATTTATAATAAATATTTATAATATTTATTATAAAACTTATAAATATTATTATAAATATTATAAATAATTTATAAATAATACTATAAATTTTTTTAAAAAATCATACCTATGGCTACGAAGAGGGGGTCGCATAGAGAGCTCCAAGAGTTGCTGGCGGCGGTATTAGAGGAAGATGGCGGTGAAGGGAAAATCCTAATTTTTCGGATCATGTTCGTTCAAATATGATTGGATCAAGAGGCATATTTCAAAAATTTTCTCTTAGATCCAAATCAGATTTGACATTTTTTAGATCTAATTTTATGATTTGATAAATAAAAAAATTAAATTAAATTAAATCTAAACTAGTTTTACCTTGATATGGGTAATCCGATTATCCATTAATGATTTGCTGATGGCCTAAGGTTCTGGATCGAGCCACGCAAGCATCTGGCCTCTACCAGTATTCACTTAGGTTGGATCTAGAGATCTTCTCCTTCTTTATCACATCTTCAAAATCAGATATGAATTTGATTTGGAGGATCTTCGAAACTCCTTTCGAAGATCAGCTGTCGTCTCAGCAGCAGTGCTGCCTTCTTCCTTTCTCGTCAGTCTTTTCTTGCTTGAATCGCACTAATCTGAAGCTCAACTATCCTTGGGCATGGAGAGGAGAGAGAGGATCAGAAATGTGGCATGGAGGAGGGAGAGGGGCAGCCTTGGGGCATGGCTAGGAGAAAATTCTTTTCAAAGTTGGGTGCAGATAGGTCTTTATATAGATCCTGCTGCACCACGCAGTGCCACATCACCCTGGCCAATCATATTGCTTCATACAATCAGATCTAAATCTGATTGGTGGGATGACATCACCTGATCCAATCAGATGAGAGACCCACAGATTCATCCTTAGATGGTGCCTAAGACTGGTTAAAGTCTATAGGTGAGGGTCACCTAGTTTGAATCCAAGAAGCAACCTGGAGTCCCATTCGTATGGGACTCCAAGCATCCCCATCCATGGGCGCACGCCATCCTAGGTGTGCACCCCTTTCTTTCCAAAATCCAATAAGGGGACAATCCCCTATTTGCTCTCCAATAAGTGCATGACACATGGGCAGATGTCCAAGGATCAAAGGTCAACGTTTGACTAAAGTCAAAGGATAAGAATTAGCAGATGATGAAAAATGGCAGGTGTTGTCTCAAATTTATCTCATAAATTAAGACAATCCTTTTCTCACCTGGACAAGCTTCAGTCAGACCAGGTAAAGGTACCTGAGTGAGTACAAACTCATTTGGCTCGGTTGAGATAACTTTTAATGATAGAAAAAGGAGAATGTTAGGCTCAATCGTGTGCTAGCATGATTTTCTTGAACCTAATTGAATCTAATTCAAATCAATTGAACTAGATTAGTCCTATTGATGATATCTAGATCCAAACCCTTATTTATGTGACCTAGTTAGATTTAGTTCTGTATGGTAATGGGATATGTCATGATCTCCATCATCAACATCATCGAAACTCCTTCTGATGGATCAGAACTCTTCTGATTCAGACAACTAGAATGATCGATCATCTAAATCATTCAAATTGCTCCCAAAATCCATAAGTGACACCTAGCAGTATATGGTGGTAACCCATCAAAATTGAAAATGAACCTCTCGGTGTAGCTACTTGTGTGATTAAGTTTTTCTATCTTGAGCTCCGATCAGACTAGAGTTAAGGTAAACTCGTCCAATCCTAATTTCTATCATATGATTTAATCATTTGATTCAAGTCTGATGTGAAAATCTTAATAGAAACTCTTTCTATTATTTCACTCCCTGCCATGGCCATGGACTTATGGAGTTGATTCTCATGATCATCATAGGACTGCTTCTCATCCACCAAGATAGATAGATTCCATCTTGGTGCAATCCAATTCCTACAATGAACATGCTATAGCCAACATACACCTTAAGATTTCGAATGGCTAGGAGATCGAGTCATGGTGTAGTCAAACTATAACACCCTCAAGGTGAACTGTCAATGCACCTTAGGTCAAAGAATCAGACACGCCACTGCAGCTTCGAGTCGATCATCGATCAGAAGGTAGACTTCCTTTTGACTACTCGAGGTGGTCATGCTTAGTGCCCTCATTCTCTAATGAGTACCTATACTCTCACTCCGGTGTCTCTACACCGTAGACTCAAGACTCATTTACTATGAAGAAGTGATTATACACTAACCTTCCGGATCAATCACCATGCTCATGACGATCCTACAGTCAGAAGTATTTTATGAGTTAATAAATGAAAATTCATGTCTTAAATTTTCAACTCTTGAAAATAAGAATTATCATTATCATTAACTCAAGGGATGTATCACAGATACTAAATACACATATGTGATAGAAAATAACCCATTTTATTATTTATAGTTAAAATTATAATTTTGCCCCTAGAGGTATGTTACAAGTGTCAGCCAATTCTGGATTCTAGGGCACACATATCTAACAAACTCCCACTTGATCTAAAGCCAATTGGCTATAAATCTAAGTCCCATCTTTTCAAGGTGGGCTTTGATCTTCTATTGGCCCAACGGCTTTGTAAGTGGGTCGGCCACATTGTCTACGGAGTCGACTATCTTGACCTCGACGTAATCCTTCTCGAGGTAATCGTGGATGAGGTGGTATCACCGCTCGATGTGCTTGAATTTCTGGTGAGACCTCGGCTCCTTAGCAAGGGCTATGGCACCATTATTGTCGCAGTACTGAGGAATAGCATTTTATGGCATCACTCCGATCTCTGCGGTAAACTTCTTATACCAGAATGCCTCCTTTGTAGCTTTTGATACAGCGACGTATTCTACTTTTATGGTGGAATCTGCTATTACTGTCAGCTTGAATCTTTTTCAACTAATAGCTCCACTATTGCACACAAACAAACTTGCAGATATTGACTTTCGATCATCTACATCGGACATAAAATTTGAGTCTGTATATCCCTAGACTTGGAGTTCTCCATTACCAAAGACCAACAACATATTCTTAATTCTTCTTAAGTACTTAAGAATACATTTCACAGAAGTCCAGTGTTCTTCATCTGGATTTGACTGATATCTGCTCATGACACTCACGACATGGGCTATATTAGGTCGTGTATATAACATGGCATACATGAGGCTCCCTATTGCTGAAGCATAAGGGATCCTGCTCATGCATTCTATTTCCTCAGGTGTGCTAGGGCACATCTTCTTAGAAAGATGAATGCCATGTCTGAAGGATACTAATCTCCTCTTAGAGTTTTTCATACTAAACCTCTTTAGCATTTCCTCTATGTACATTTTCTGTGACAGTCCTAGCATCCTATTCGGTCTATCTCTATAGACCTTAATTCCTAGAATAAAGGATGCTTCTCCTAGATTTTTCATGGAGAATTCTTTAGATAACCATATTTTAACTATGGTCAACATGAAAATATCATTTTCAATAAAGAGGATGTCATCCACGTACAATACGAGGAAGACAACAGCACTCCCACTGACCTTTTTGAAGATACATGGCTCCTCATTTTTGATGAAACTAAACAATTTGATCACATCATTAAAATGAGTATTCCAGCTCTGAGATGCTTGTTTAAAACCATATATGGATCTTTACAGCTTACAAACCTTGTGATCATCATCACTGGATGTGAAACCTAGCGGCTGTTCCATATAGATATCTTTTTCAAGATATCCATTTAAGAATGCCGTTTTCATGTCCATTTGCCATATTTCATAATCAAAATAAGCTGCAACAGCAAGCAATATGCGAATAAATTTTAGCATAGCTACTGATAAAAAGGTATCCTGATAGTCAATACCTTCGCGTTGACTATAACCTTTTGCCACTAATCTAGTTTGAATGTCTCCACATTCTCATCTGCACCAATCTTTCTCTTGTAGATCCATTTACACCCAATAGGTACTATACCTTCTGATGGATCTACCAAGATCCAGACTTGGTTTATGTGCATCGAGTTAATTTCTAACTTCATTGCCTCTAATCATTTCTCGGAGTTGATATCTGATATCGCCTCATTATAGGTTTTTGGATCATCACTATGAACCCCATTACCTACGAGGAATATTTTCTCTACATCCTCTGAAATAGTACCTAAGTACCTCTCAGGAGGATGGAAAACTCTTTCTGATCTACGAGGTGGAGGAGGTAGTGTATGGATTGGCTCAACCTGATTTGGTTCCATTTGGTCCTTAGCTCATTGCTCTTGTGAGACTTTCTCTTCGAGCTTAATTTGCTTTCCAATGCCGCTATCTTGAATAAACTATTTTTCAAGAAAGATGGCATGTCGACTCACAATCACATTATGATCTTCTGGAATGTAGAAATAATATCCTAATGATTCTTTAAGATATCCTATGAATCGAGCTCTAAAGGACCTAAAGTCTAACTTATCCGCATGAGTCGGAGAATCCCAAATTTTGAGATGACTCAGACTTAGTTTCTTACCATGCCATATCTCATACGGTGTGGTAGAAACGGTTTTAGAAGGATCCCTATTCAGTAAGTATATTGTAGTTAACAAACAGTATCCCCAAAGAAAATCAGGAAGGTCTGTGAAGCTCATCATGGATCGGACCATATCTAATAGGATCCGATTCCTCCATTCTGAAACTCCATTGAGTTGAGGTGTTGCAGGTGGAGTCCATTGAGAGACTATGCCATTTTTCTTGAGATAGTCTAGAAATTTTCGACTAAGATATTCACCTCCTCGATCTGATCGAAGAACCTTAATGAATTTTCTAATTTACTTTTCTACTTCATATCTAAATTCTTTGAACTTTTCAAGACTTCAGACTTGTGTCTCATAAGATACACATATCCATACCTAGATAAATCATCAATAAAGGTTATGAAGCAGACTAGGTTGCCTCTTGCTGGCACATCAAATGAGCTGCACACATTAATATGCACTAGGGCAAGAAGATCCGTGGCCCTTTCCCCATGTCCTAAAAAAGGGAGCTTAGTCATTTTGCCATGAAGATAGAATTTACAAATTGGATATGACCCTAAAGTCAATGGACTCAATAGCTTGATTTTTTTCAATTTGTTAATCCTATCTTCTGCTATATGACCTAATCTTAGGTGCCATAGATACCTATCATTTGGACTATCCCTAGTTCATTTTGATTTTATGGCATTTACATTTTGCTCAAAATTAAAAATAGATACATCAACATGTAACTGATAAAAATCATTAATAAGAAAACCACTTGCAATTTTATTTCTTTCATAAAGAATGTTACAATGATCCTTAAGAAAACTAATTACATAGCCTTCTAATGCTAGGCAAGAAATAGAAATCAAATTTCTGCTTGCTGCAGGCACATAATAACAGTCTTTTAATACTAAGTCTAAACCAGATGGTAGTTGAAGAGGATATATTTTTATGGCCATGGTAGCAACTCTTGCTCCATTTTTGACACATAGGATCAACTCACCATCCCTCAGCCTCCTGCTATCCTCAAGATCCTGCATAGAAGTGCACAAGTGAGCACTAGAATCAGAGTCAAGCATCCAACTGGATGCAGAAGAAATCGTAAGGTTAGACTCAATAATGAGCATACCTCTAGAAGGACCTACCTCCTTCTTCATTAGGGTGGCCAGGTAAGTAGGACAGTTTCGCTTTTATTGACCATCATTATTGCAATGGAAATACTTTTCTTTGTCAGCGGCCTTCTTCTTTAGCTCTGCCTTTTTCTTCTTTCCTCCTTCCACCTTCTACTTTTTCACAGACTTCTTCTTCTTTCTAAAAGACTTTCTCTTGGAAGAAGTCCGTTCCATAGTAAGTACTGAGCCTTTAGAATCTTTCATGGAAAGCTCAGCGGTAACCAGCATGTTCATAAGTTTGGTCAAGGAGTTTTGAAGTTTATGCATATGGTAGTTCATGATGAACTGCCCATACACATCAGTCAAAGATTACAAAATTATATCATTCTGCAGATCCAAGTCCAACCTCACTTCGAGCTTCTCAAGCTCTTTCATGTCCTTGATCATCATCAGACAATGATCTTGGATTGACTATCCATCACGCATCTTAGTTTTGAACAGTCGTTTAGTGACTTGATACTTGGCTGCGCGACTCTGTTCACCAAACATCTCCTATAGATAAGCCAACATTTGGTGAACAGTTCTGATATCTTCATGTTGGCACTGAAGTTCATCAAACATCGAGCCCAACATGTAGTATCTGGCCTTATTATCATCGTCTGTCCACTTATCCAGAGACGCTCTTTGCTCAGCGGATGGACGAGCTAGTAAGGTGGGAGGGTCCTGGTCTAATACATGCATTAACTTCTCAGAACCCAAAATGATTTTGAAGTTTCTGAGCCAATCCTTGTAATTTGGTCCGGTCAGTCTATGGGTGTCTAGGATTCGTGCTAGTAGGTTGGATGCAGATATTTTTCTATAGAGATCAAAGTTTCTAGTTAGATATTATAATTAAGACTTAACTAATTTATTTAGAAATTTTATTTTTAAACAAATTAGCTTCCACTATTTTCTCGGATCCCTACACTTTCTCTATAGGGATGCAAAAATCTTCATGATTACTGATTTCTAATGGGTAGTGCAGTCCCATTGACTTACTCATCACCTCACCTAACAGTTATTGGTGATGGGTTAGCCAATGACTGAACAACTCTTATTCAATGATTCTTTAATCATGGTGCACCCTAACTTGGTCTCTAATTCATGAATCTCACCGTGTCCAGAATATTGATCCACTCCTTAGTTAAGTCAGACCCACCATTTGTATAGATTGGATTTCTAATTGAGTCTCTCATCGTATCCAAAATATTGAGCCCAATCCATCCTCCAGTCTGTAGCATCCAATGCCTAATAGACATGATTGCATCTTTTGGTGCAACTAAGCCATTGTAACCAGTCGAGAACAATCAACCCCAAGAAGGATCCGCACATCTACAATGGTGGAAGACCTTAGACTTAATCTTTCTTAGGGAGATTTGATTTAGGTCTCATTAAACTAGACTTGACATAGTCATAACCATTATGACTAACCTAGTGGCATGGGTTAGCTCAGATTATTGATCACCTCATATCAGAACTGAGTCAACAAACATGGCTAGGTAAGTGAGACCGATGGAAGGGATATGCCATTAACTCGATAAAAATGCATTTGAGTCGAGTAGCTTTCAATTAAAAATCAGTCGATCGTATCTGCCAAACTTACCTTAGACACCAAATTGTTGAGCCAGAACCAATCGGATTAGCCTACAATCCAGACTTTAACCACTGAGTCTAATTAGGTCTTAGCTTGATCGATCACTCACGTGACTCGATCTTGACCCAGACTTAATCCCATTAGGCTGGTCAATTTAAGCATTGTTGATCCCATCTAACCAACTCTTGATTCGGTTTGATCAACCGCTAGACCTAATTGAGCTACCCAAGCTCAAACCCAATTTTATGAACATGTCTTAGATCTAAAAATTCTTAATTTTAGATCTAATTTATTTTATAATCTTAATTCTCAATTAAGTTTAGGATTTGTAAACAAAACATGTAAATAAGATCCTAGGATTTCAGGATCTAGGGTTTTGTATAAAGTAAGTTTTCAATTTTTGATTAAGGACGAACGCGCAGCACCCCTACACATCATAAGAATATCCCATCGAATGGGATGAGAGAATCTTTAAATCCTACTTTGTTCTTATAACTGAATGGCCAAGGGGAATGCCTTAATCAGAAATACAACTAATCTTCAAAAACTAATTAGATCTAAGCATATATCTCATATAAGAAAATTATTCTAATTAAAATATGTTTTGTATACATCATATCATGCATGTTTTTCAGATCTAAATTATCTCATAATCATCTAAAAAATTAAATTTAAATTTGATCACATCAAATAAAATTTAATCTAGACCTTTTGTAGAACTATTTTACAACTAGTCTAAATATGCAACTATCATATCTCATATGAACAAATTAAATTTAATTTATTTTCTATTTTTAGATTTGATTATAATATTTATAAGATTAGAAAATAGTAAATAAATAAATTTTAAAATTATATTTAATTAAATAAAAATTATGATTATACTAGACTACACATAGAATAATTCTATTCCTAGTTTAGTTATGTATCTCATACATATTAGATCTAAATTAATTAATTTTAATTTTTTAATTTTTTGATTTTAGATCTAATCATATTTTATGTGATATCTAAAATCACTAATTTATCAGATTAAATCAGATCTAAATAAATTTTATGAAAACCTGGCTCTGATACCAGTTGAAGGAAAAATCCTGATTTTCTGGGTCCGATTCGTTCAAATCTGATTGGATCAAAAGGCATATTTCAAAAATTTTTTCTTAGATCTAAATCAAATCTAACATTTTTTAGATCTAATTTTATGATCTAATAAATAACAAAATTAAATTAAATTAAAGCTAAATTAATTTTACCTTGATATGGGTAATTCGATTACCCGTTGTTGATCTGCTGATGGCCTGAGGTTCTGGATCTAGCCATGCAAGCGTCTGGCCTCTATCGGTATCCACTCAAGCTAAATTTTTAGATCTTCTTCTTCTTTATCATATCTCCAAAAATTAGATATGGATCTAATTTGGAGGATCTTCGAAACTCTTTTTGAAGATTTGCTGTCGTCTCTGCAGTAGTGCTGCCTTCTTCCTTTCTCGTCAGTCTTTTCTTGCTTGAATCGCACTAATCTGAAGCCCAACTATCCTTAGGCATGGAGAGGAGAGAGAGGATCAGAAAGATGGCATGGAGGAGGAAGAGGGGCAGCCTTGGGGCATAGCTAGGAGAAAGTTCTTTTTAAAGTTGGGCGTAGATAGGTCTTTATATAGACCCTGCTGCGCCACACAGTGCCACATCACCCCGGCCAATCACGTTGCTTCATGCAATCAAATCTAAATCTGATTGGTGGGATGACATCACCTGATCTAATTAGATGAGAGACCCATAGATTCATCCTTAGATGGTGCCTAAGATTGGTCAAAGTCTATAGGTGAGGGTCATCTAGTTTGAATCCAAGAAGCAACCTAGAGTCCTATCCGTATGGGACTCCAGGCATCCCTATCCATAGGCGCATGCCTAGGATCCTAGGCATGCGCTCCTTTCTTTCCAAAATCCAGTAAGGAGACAATCTTCTATCTACTCTCCAATAAGTGCATGACACATGGGCAGATATCCATGGGTCAAAGGTCAACGTTTGACCAAAGTCAAAGGACAAAAATTAGTAGGTGACGAAAAATGGTAGGTGTTGTCTCAAATTTATCTCATAAATTAAGATAATTCTTTTCTAACCTGGACAAACTCCAGTTAGACCAGGTAAAGGTACCTGAGTGGGCACAAACTCATTTGGCTCGGTCAAGATAACTTTTAATGATAGAAAAAAGAGAATGTTAGGCTCAATCGTGTGCTAGCACGATTTTCTTGAACCTCATTGAATCTAATTTAAATCAATTGAACTAGGTTAGTCCTATTGATGATATCCAGATCTAAACCCTTGTTTGTGTGATCCAGTTAGGTTCAGTTCTATATGGTAATGGGATATATCATGATCTCCGTCATCAACATCATCGAAACTCTTTTCGATGAATCAAAACTTTTCTGATTCAGATAACTAGAATGATCAATCATCTAAATTATTCTAATTGCTCCCAAAATCCATCAATGACACCTAGCAGTATATGGTGGCAACCTATCAAAACTAAAAATGAACCTCTCGATGCAGCTGCTTGTGTGATTAAGTTCTTCTATCTTGAGCCTCGATCAGATTAGGGTTAAGGTAAACTCGTCAAACCCTAATTTCTATCATATGATTTAATCATTTGATTCAAATCCGATGTGAAAACCTTAATAGAAACTCTTTCTATTATTTCACTCTCTGCCATGGCCATGGGCTTATGGACTTGATTCTCATGATCATCATAGGGCTGCTCCTCATCCACCGAGGTAGATAGATTTCATCTTGGTGCAATCTAATTCCTATAATGAACATGCTATAGCCAACATATACCTCAGGATTTCGAATGGCAAGGAGACCGAGTCATGGTGTAGTCAAACTATAACACCCTCAAGGTAAACTATCGATGCATCTCAGATCAAAGAACCAGACACACCACTGCAGCTTCAAGTCAGTCATCGATGAGAAGGTAGACTTTCTTATGACTACTCAAGGTGGTCACGCTCTGTGCCCTCGTTCTCTAACGAGTACATGTACTCTCGCTCTGGTGTCTCTACACCGTAGACTCAAGACTCATCTACTATGAAGAAGCAATCGTATATTAACCTTCCGAATCAATCACCATCCTTATGATGATCCTACGGTCAGGAGCCTTTTATAAGTTAATAAATGAAGATTCATGTCTTAAATTTTCAACTCTTGAAAATAAGAATTATCATTACCATTAACTCAAGGGATGTATCATAGACACTAAATACACATATGTGATAGAAAATAATCCATTTTATTATTTATAGTCAAAATTATAATTTTGTCCTTAGAAGTGTATTACAAGTGTCAGTCAATTCTGGCTTCTAGGACATATATCTAACAGACGGCACTAGAGGTAACCTACGAAATGAGAGAGACATAAGATAATGAGATAGAGAGAGAAGAGAGAGAAAGAGAAAGAGGAAAGAGAGAGAAAGAGAAAAGAGAGAGAGTGATAGATAGATAGAAAGAGGAAAGAGAGAGAAAGAGAAAGAGAGAGAGTAGGGAGGGGGTGGGTTGGGTTGAGGGAAGAGAGGAGAGAGAGCAGGAAGAGGGTAGGTCGGGCTGAGGGAAGAGAGAAGAGAGAGTAGGGAGGGGTCGGGGCTGGCGGTCTGGAAAGAAGGGAGAGGTGGTGGAGCCAACGAACGAGTCGATTGAGGAAGAAGGAGGAAGAGGGGGAGGTGGTGGGGTCGACGGTCGGGCCAGCCAAGAAAGAAGGGGCAAGCGGGGGAGGTGGCGGAGTCGACGGTCGGGTTGGTTAGGAAAGAAGGAGGAAGGGGATGTGGCGGGGCTGGTGACTGGGCCGACTGGAGAAGAAGGGGCAGGTGGGAGAGGTGGCAGAGCTGGCGATCGGGTTGGCTAGGGAAGGAGGAGGCGAAGGTGGAGTCGACACTAGCCAAGGAAGAAAGAGGAGGCATGGGAGGAGTTGACATCGGTCAGGGTAGGAAATGGAGGGGAGGGCCTCACCGATGGTGGAGAGGAGGGAGAAAGAGAGCTTGGAGAGAAAAATAAAATTATGGGGTAGGATTTGGGGGAAAAAAACTACCTATAGTAGTGGCTCGAACTGCTACCATAGATCTATGGTGATGGTTACTGAAAATCGCTGCCATAGATTTATGGCAGCAATTTTCAGTAACCGCTGTCATAGGTTAGAAATTATTTTTTTATTTTTTTAAATATTATATAATTATAAAATTTAATATCTATTTTTATCATTTATTATCTAAATAATTATAATTAGAGTATCATCACAAGAGACCGCCTCAATCCGATAGCCCTAGCTTCATCGATCAATAAAATTTGATTTCGACGATCACGAACGATGATATGATGATTTGATAGATGAAGACCATCGTTAGATCTAGAAACTTGCAACAATGATCTCAGTAATATTTGTAGCATATTATCAAAGTTTTACTTCAATCGGATATCATTATTATGGTTAATTTAGTACAGAATGATTTCGACTATTAAATGAGAAATGAGTGATTAAAGAATCAAATGATGTTCAATTATGAGATAATTTTTTAGATAAATATCTTGGCTACTACTTTAATCATTTTTATGGTGGTGATTATATTTAAACCATGGGTCTAAGAATGATCCAAAACTATACGTCGCTCGATATCTGTTCTTAAACTCCTTTGGTAATTATGCTTGTGCTTTTGCAAGATTTGCTTAATGTAAATAGTTCATATAGAAATAATTTAGATTTATAATCATCACCATATAAAATGATTAAAATTATAGCAAAGATCATTTAACTAAAAAATTATCTCATAATCGGATGCTATTTGGCCATTTGATCACTTATTTCTCATTTAGTGGTCGAAATCATCCCGTACTAAATTGATCATGATAATGATATCTGATTAAAGTAAAACTTTAATAGTATGCTATAAATATCACCGAGATCATTGTTGCAAATTTTTGGATCCACTAGTAGTCTCCATCTATTAGATCATCATGCCATCATTCATGATCATTAAAATTAAATTTTATTGATCGATGAAGCTAGGGCTATCGGATCGAGACGGTCTTTTATAATGATACTCTAATAGTAATTATTTAGATAATGAATGATAAAAGTAGACATTAAATTTTATAATTATATAATATCTAGAAAAAAATATGAAAAAAAAATATGACAGTGGTTATACAAAACTACTGTAATAGATCGACCTATGGCAGCGGTTCCACTTAACAACTATCATAGGTAGGATCTATAGTAGCAGTTTTGTATAACCGCTACCATAGGTCATTCTTATGGTAGTGATTTTGTATAACCACTGCCATAGGTCGTCCTTATGGCAGCGGTTATGCCTAACCACCACAACAGGTCAAGATCTATGGCAGCGGTTGATTAATCACTATCATAAGTCAAATCTATTGCAACGGTTATGCTAAACCACTACCATAGGTTCAACCTATGGCAGCGGTTACATCTAACCGTTGCCATAGGTTGACTTATGGTAGGATTTTGTATAATCACTATCATAGGTCCAACCTACAGCAGTGGTTCTGTATAACCACTATCGTAGAATTTATGACAGTAATTTTTGAAACCGCTACAATAGTATGTGCTGCCATAGTCCTATTTTGTAATAGTAGATGGTGTGGAGTTAACCAAATCAGAAAAAAATGGGATAAGGTTGATAAGAAAATTGCTCAACTTAATGCTAAAGTCATGAATGATTTGTATTATGCATTAGATGTAAATGAATTTAATCACATTTTAACTTGTATGTCGGCTAAAGAAATATAGGATAGGTTAGAATTAACACAAGAAGGTACCAACCAAGTTAAAGAGTCAAAAATTAATATGCTAGTACATAAATATGAACTCTTTAAAATGAAACCTGATGAGTCTATTACTGAAATATTTACTTGCTTTATAGATATTATAAATGGTCTAAAGAGTCTTGGTATGTCTTATTCTAATAGTGATCTTGTAACAAAGGTTCTTAGATCTTTATCAAGATCATGGAAAGTAAAGATCACTGTGATTCAAAAAGCAAAGTATTTAAACATCTTACCCTTGGAGGAGCTTCTAGGATCACTCATGACCCATAAACTAAATATGAGACAACATAGTAAAGAAGAGGTTAAAAAAAAGAAAATGATTGCTCTTAAGTCCACTGCACAACAAGAGAAGCAATCCGATCAAATCGAAGAGGAAGATGAAATGAGGAGTTGGCTCTCATCACTTGCAAATTCAAAAGATTCACGAAGAAAAGAAAGCAAGGGATGAGAAGGAGGCCTCAAACCAAAGGAGAGCCATAGATGCAACCCGTTATATGCTATGAATGCAAAAGACCTGGGCACTATAAATTAGATTGTCCACAACTCAAAAAAGGCTCCTAAGAAGATGAAGAAAAAGGCCATGATAGCTACATCACTACTACAGAATGGGACTATGGTAGTGCTTACTATTGCAACAGTTTTAAAACTACTACCATAATATTTTAAGATAGTGGTTACACCTAACCGCTACCATAGACTCGATGTATAGCGGCGGTTAGAATTAACCATTGCCATAGGTTGACCAATGAAAGTGGTTATAATAAATCATTATCATATATCCAATCTATGGTAGCAGTTACATAAAACTATTGTCATAGGTCAAACCTATGGCAGTGGTTATACTTAACCATTGTCAAAAATTTGATTTATTGTAGTAGCTAATCAACCACTGCTATATATTCAATCAATAAAAGCAGCTATCCTTAACCACTATCATAGATTAGACCTATAGCAGCAGTTTTATGTAACTACGATCATAGATTGGATATATAGCAATAGTTTATTATAATCACTGCCATAGGTCAATCTATGGCAGCGATTAATTTTAACCATTGCTATAGATGCATAATATAATTTTTTTAATATTTTTTCTAAATATGGTATAATTTTAAAATTTAAAATCTATCTTTCTCATTCATTATCTAAATAATTATCGTTAGAGTGTCATCACAAAAGACCATCTCAATCTGATAGCCCTAGCTATATCGATCGATAAAATTTGATTTTGATGGCCATGAATGATTATATGATGATCTGATCGATAAAGATTATCAATTGATACAAAAATTTGTAATGATGATCTTGGTGATATTTGTAGCATACTATTAAAATTTTACTTTAATCATACATCATTATCATGGTCAATCAACCATGGGATGATTTTGACCATTAAATAAAAAATAAGTGATCAAAAGGCCAAACAATACTCGAATATAAGGTATTTTTAGATAAATGATCTTTGGTACTATTTTGATCATAGGTACGGTGGTGATCGTAAAATTCAAATCATGCATATATGAACGATCCAAAACTATATGTCTTATGATATACTTGTTCTTAAAGATCTTATGTAATTATGCTTGTGCTTTTGTAAGATATATTTAACGTGGATAGTTCATATAGATATGATTTATTTTTTATTCTCACCACTGTATAAATAATTAAAGTAATAGTAAGATTAATTATCTAAAAAATTATTTATTAATCGAACACCATTTGGCCTTTTGATCACTCATTTTTTATTTAACAATCAAAATCATCCAATGCTAGATTGATCATGATAATGATGTCTGATTAAAGTAAAATTTTAATAGTGTATTACAAACTTCATCGATATCATCGTTGCAAGTTTTTAAATCAATCAATGATCATTATCTATCAGATCATCACATAATCATTCGTGGCTATTGAAATTAAATTTTATTAATCAATATAGTTAGGGCTATCGGATTGAGGTGGTCTTTTATGATGAAGCTCTAATGATAATTATTTAGATAATAAATGTTAAAGATGGGCTTCAAATTTTAAAATTATAACATATTCAGAGAAACATAAAAAAGAATTATATTATCCATCTATAGTAGCGATTGCAAAAATTGTTGCTATAGGATCTATTATAGAGGTTGATAACCGCTGCTATAGATCAAATGACAGCAATTTTATATAACCGCTATAATAGACATATGGCAGCGATTTCAAAAACTTCTACCATAGATTTGGCTAAATTTGCCTGTGCATTGAATTTTAATTCATCTTTCCACTTGTTCACTCTCTCTCCTCTTTACTTGAGCCCTAGCTATCCTTCCTGCCACCAACCCGTTCCTCCACCGACCTACCCCATCATCGACTGCCTCCCTCTAGCGCTATCCCTCTCCTTCTCTCTCTTTCTCTCTTTGAGCAAGAACTTGTACCCTAGCTACCCACCCCACTGTCGGCCCATCGACTGCTGCCCCCTCCCTTGGCCTTGCCACCGACTTCGGCCCTCTCAACCCTGGCTTCACCTTCCTTGACCCCACCTTCCTCGACCCTAACCACATCCCTGTTGGCCTTACCTCCCTCGACCCCGTTCCCCACCACCCCCTTCCTTCTAGCGCCGTCATAGGCTCGGCACATCGTCGGCTCTAGCCCATCAGCCCCAGCCTCCTCTGGTCTACCCCTTCCCTCTAGCACCACCATTGGCCCGCCCTATCACTATTGGCCCTCTTTATAACACCGCCACCAGTGATCCTCACAATTTGCACGACCCCCTCCCCATAATAGGTATACTATTTTTATTAATTTTATAATAATATTAATAATCAATTATAAAATTTATAATAATATTTATAATATTATAAATATTTATAATAATAATATTAATATTTATAATAATATTTATTATAATATTTATAATAATAATTATAAATATTATTATAAAATATTATAATAAATATTATTATAATATTTATTATAATACTATAATAAATGACCTGCCAAATAATTATGTTATTTATAACAAAAAAAAGGCTGTGAAAAGTATTTATAACATAAGTATTATTTATGTTATAAATAATACTTCTCTTATATCACTTTTTATTTTTATAATATCCTATTTTAAAAAATTATTTTTTTTTATAAAGAGGCTATGATGATTTTGAAGGAACCAGATCTAGGATTTCATAAGTAGATCTTAAAACTTCTTAGGATCAGGCAACGAAAGACTTAAATAAGTTAAATATTTATTTAAATAAATATATAAATATCTAGATCTCAGATATATTATATGATCAAGACATGATATTAAATCAAAAATTAAAAACATAAAGAAGAAGAAAAGATTGTTCACATCAACCTAGATCTATACTACATCTAATGTAGGTATGAAATCAATAGATCAGATCTATTATCTATACAAGTTAGACGTTCTAACTTATTGATCTAGACTTTAGGATGAAGTCATAATCTGCACATGTGTTATGCCTCTAGGTGTCGTCCACACGAGCCCACGAGCATGATCAGAAATTCTGATATAGGAAATCAACATAGTATGCTAGTACTATGCCGATCTTTTTTCGATGGTTGATCAGATGCCTCCTTCTTCTAGATTTGGACTCTTCCAAAGATAAAAAGGAGGAGGAGAGGTTTCAGATGTGAGACACTCTCAGAAAACTCAAAGAAGGAGGAAGGAAAGAGGTGAACACAGCAAACCTAGAAAAAGACCCTCTTCTTCTTCTCTTTGCTCTCACCTAGACACCTAGATTTGTGTCTATTGAATCTCAATGCCCAAGAATCATTTCCCTCTGAGTTTCACACACCCAAATCCTCTCTCAAAGATCTATGTTTTATGAAAAATTCAAGTAAAAATTCATTTTAAATAATAAGTTATGGAAGAACTTTGTCTAGATCAAATTTCTAGATAAGACAGGACCATATATGGCAAGTTGTTGGGGCGCCCAACACTTAGGCATCCCCTCCTCATCCCATGCCATGGACCACCATAAAAGAGTGCACAAAAACCCTCTTTTTACCATGGAAATCATAAAAGAAATCAGAGTGGGGTGGAACACAAGGGAAGAGTCAATGTTTGTTGGGATTCTATCATATAGAGTCCAATACCATAATAACTTTTCATCTATTGACTTGGTCCTTAACTAATTCCTAAATAAATAGGAGAGGAACAGAAGGGCATGTGTGAGAGGGCCTAGGGAGAGGATTTTCCATGAAAAAATCCTAAAAAATAGGAGTAGGGGGGCGTTGGGGCTAAGGTGGCGCAAGGAGGGTAGTCCTAGTCATAGAAGGGCATGTGTGAGAGGGCCTAGGGAGAGGATTTTCCATGAAAAAATCTTAAAAAATAGGAGTAGGGGGGGTGTTGGGGCTAAGGTGGCGCAAGGAGGGTAGTCCTAGTCATACTAGGACTTCCAATTTGACTTGGTCAAACAAAATCTTTTAACCAAATTAAATTAGATTTATTTCAATCTAACTAGAATAGGTCTTAGTCCAATCAAGATCTTAATTAAATAAAATTTAATTTAATTTAATTTTGATTTAATTTTTAATTAAATTGGAGATTGGGTTGATACAAGTCCTAGTCTCACTAGGACTTTCAATTTGACTTGGTCCAACTTGATCTTTAGACCAAATAAAATTAGAATTTATTTAACCCAATTAAAATATGTCTTAATCCAATTAAGAATCTAATTAAATTAGTTTAAATTAGATTTAATTCTAATTTAATTTTTAACCAGATTAGAAATTGAGTTGACCTAAGTCCTAATTGAACTAGGACTAGTTCTTCTTTGCACTTGGCTTATCGAATAAGCCAATTGGACTTAATCCAATCAAACCCAAACTAAATCTAATTAAATTATATTTAATTAGACTTAATTTTAGATCTCTGACTTAATCAAATTAAGCCAAATAGCAATCAAATTGCTAATCGATCCTCCTGCAATACTTGCACTAGGCTAAACATCAATCGTATTGATTGTTTAACCCTAGAATGATTCTAAATTGCTAATCAACCATCCGATCGAATCCTGAACTCTAATATATGTGACCTCATAGATCTGAACCTAAGTTAGTAGCATGGGAATAGATTTTTGTACTAATTAAAGTAACCATCTAGTAATGGTACCCAATGGTCGGATAGGTCGAATGTATAGAACAACATCCTTAGAATTCATGCAGATATAGTTTCCATATAATTCATCCCCTTGACCAAAATGCTCATAGGACACCTTAGAGTTCAACTATCAACTCTAATCAGATTGTCGATATTGTATTTCAAAATATCAAATCCATCTGATGGATTATCCTAGCCAAGATTTTGCTATATTGAAATATAGTGATACATTCTTCTCCAACTCTTGGAGTGGTCAATTCCATCTTAATCACACACTGACTTTGCAAGTACTTGACTGTGCTCAGAAGTCTTTCATTACTGAATTAGAAATTCAGTTAGTCCGGTACCAAAGCATAGTGAGTTGCTTGCAAGTCACTGAGGTGATCTCAGGTCTAAGGGATACTTATACCTATATCCCATCAGAGACATTCTCGACAGTAGAATGCTCTAGAGTTGGTCTTGTTCAATGATGATGTACCCATACATCTCACCTATATGCTATATCAGTATATCCATACTCCTTGGTTAAGAAGACAACCAATCTATATGACATATAGTAACCTATACTTGATAGACACTGTCATCCTAATTAATAGCCTATCATTTGATCGTGAACAAATTTAAGGACTAATCGATAAATCCTCTCATTATCGAATCTAAATAGTCCAAAGAACTTCATCACAATAATGAAGTTCGTTAGAAGATGAATACTTTGTGATGAAAAGATGCCAAAAATATATTTCATTCATTAATGAATCAATTATAGATATAATGTAGCTCAACCATCAATAGGTTGACACGATTGGCTTTAGAACATATTTCCCAATGAATCCCACTTGTTCTAAAGCCACTCGACATAGTATCTAATATCCATCTTCAACTTGTGATTGTTGAACTTCTTTATCGTCAGGGCTTTAGTGAAGGGGTTGGTCAGGTTCTTCTTTTAGTCGATCTTCTAAAAGTCGATGTCACCTCAATCTATGATCTCCCAGACCAGGTGAAAGCGGTGCAGAATGTGCTTCGTCTATTGACATGCCTTCGATTCTTTCACCTGAGCAATAGCACTAGTGCTATCACAATAGAGCATGATCGGACCATCAAAGAAGGGTGCTACTCCAAGATCGGTGATAAACTTCCTCAACCACATAGCTTTCTTTATAGCATCTGATGCTACCATGTACTCTGCTTCATGAGTAGTCTGCCACAGTATGCTGCTTGAAACTCTTTCAGTAGATGGCTCCATCATTCAGAGTAAAGATATATCCTGATATGCTTCTGCTATCATCATGGTTAGATTGAAAACTGAAGTCTGTAAATCCCACAAGTTTTAGATCTGACTCGTCATAAACCAACCATTGGTCTTTAGTATTTCTCAAATACTTAAGTATAGCTTTAACCACTTTTCAGTGGTTTTCTCCTAGATTAGATTGGTATCTACTCACTACTCCTAGTGAGTATGCCATATCTAGTCTTATACATGTCATGGTGTACATGATAGATCCCATTGCTGAAGCATATGAGACTCTACTCATACGCTCTCTCTCTTCAGGAGTTGTCAGACAATTCTTCTTAAAGAGAGAAATTTCATAGCCTATCAGAAGATAACTCTTTTTAAAATTTTTCATGCTGAACCTCTTCAGTACAGTATCTATGTATGTGGACTGAGATAACCCAAGTATCCTCTTAGATCAATCTCTATAGATCTTCATCCCTAGGATGTAGGATGCTTCTCCTAAGTACTTCATGAAGAACTATGATGACAACCAGACTTTTATTCCCTGAAGTATGAGGATGTCATTTTTGATTAAGAGAATGTCATCTACATATAAGACAAGGAATACTATTGCTGGACCATTTGTTGATTTGTAAATGCAGGGCTCTTCTCCATTCTTAACGAAGCCATATGTTTTGATCATCTTATCAAAATGCATGTTCCAACTTTGAGATGCCTACTTCAATCCATAAATGAATCTCTAAAGCCTGCACACCTTGGACTCATCTGTGGATGTGAACGCCTCAGGTTGTATCATATACACCTCTTCAGTCAGCTCTCCATTTAGGAAAGCTATTTTCACATCCATCTGCTAGATCTCATAGTCCAGATAGGCAGCTATTGCAAGCATTATTTGAATGGATTTAAGCATTGCCATAGGGAAGAACGTCTCATCATAATCAATACCATAATGTTGACGATACCCCTTGGCAACAAGATGGGCTTTATAAGTCTCCACCTTTCCGTCTGTGCCCCTTTTTCTTTTGAAGACCCATTTACACCCAATGGATTCAACCCCTTTGAGTGGGTCAACCAATGTCTACACATCATTGACCTTCATGGACTCTATTTTGGATTTCATAGCCTCAAGCCATCTCCTAGAATCAGGTCTCTACATAGCATCCATGTAGGTGATCGGATCCTCATCGTTCTCATCGAGTTCGATGGGATCACCATTCCGGATCAAAAAATCATAGCATCTATTCAACTAATGCGGTACTCTATCGGATTGCCTTAATGGTGTAGGTACACTAGGCTCCAGATTTGATCTAATTGAATTTGGTTCTCGTTCAGTTATAGGTGTCAATTTTTCTAGCTGTTGAACTTCCTCAAGTTCAATCTTAGAGGCAATAGTTCCTTCACCAAGAAATATTTTTTCTAAAAAGATTGTCTTAAGGCTGACGAACACCTTTTGTTCTTCGGCATGGTAGAAATTGTAATCCTTACTTTCTTTGAGATATCCTATAAACACATATTTATCAGACCGAGGTCCAAGCTTATCTGTATGCAAATGTTTGACATAGGCCGGACAATCCCAAACCCATAGGTGTAAGAGTGTAGGCCTACACCCAGTCCATATCTCATATGGAGTCTTTGTGATAGATTTACTAGGTACATTATTCAATATATAACATGCAATCTCAAGAGCATAACCCCAAAATGAAATAGGCAGACTAGCAAAACCCATCATGGATCGAACCATATCCAATAAGGTTCGATTTCTCCTTTTCAATACACCATTATACTGAGTCCACTATGAGAGAATTCCATTCTCTCCTAGATATGTCAAGAACTCACTAGATAGATATTCACCTTCTCGATCTGATCGAAGAGTTTTAATATTCTTTCTAGTTTATTTTTCTACTTTACTTCAGAATCTTTTGAACATTTCAAATGAATCTAACTTATGTTTCATCAGATAAACATATCCATACCTAAATAGATCATCTATGAAAGTTATAAAGTAGAAATATCTACCTCTAGCATCTATGCTCATTGGTCCACATACATCAGTATGTACTAGATCTAACAGCTCAGCAGCTCTTTCATCCTTTCCAGTAAAAGGTGACTTGGCCATTTTTTCAAGAAGAAAGGACTCACAGGTTGAAAGTGAATCACAATCACTAACTTCGAGAATTCCCTCTTGGATCAACCTGTTTATCCTATTCTTGTTAATATGACCACGGGAGGCCACGGGAGGAGTCAGGGGATTGGCTCTAGGGATTCCAGGGGCTTGGTCAGTGCTTCAAAGATCTGGGACATAAGGTGAAGCAAGAAACCAAAGCCAAAGAATGAAGACTGTAGAAAGAAGATCTTTTGTAGGTTAATCGGCTCAGTTCAAAACTGGGTCGGCTAAGTCTCAGTGCACAAGCAAAATAGAGAGCTGCACGTTCGAATTTGCTGGCATGGCACATGACTGGGCCGGCTTAGTTTTAGACTGAGCCGACCAAGTAGAACTAAGCCGACTTAGTGCGTCGGCAAAATTATATGAGGATCTATTTTGGGCTAGGGCCTAGGATGATCCTAGGGGTCTTAAGGCCTAGTTTGAGAGGTCTTAAGGAGGCTAATTCATGTATGGATCGGATCTAGATCCAGAGGATGAGAGCATGGGAGACATGGGTGTACATAGGTTCGATGAGTGCTTTCATGTATTAGGTTAGCCGGAGAATTTTTCTAATTAGGCCTAATGGCTATGTATAAATACATAGGTTGTATTAGGGTTTTTAATACTATGAATGCTATGGAATACAGACATTTTCTTCCTCAACTCTCTTCTTCTCTTTTCTCTAGAATTGCCACCCTAGGGTTCTTGAAGAAGCCCTAGAGAAGGGGGCATCTCCCTCAAGCCCAAGGAGGGAGGATCAGTGGTGTGCTGCTTATAGAGAACGTCATAGGTTTCTTTAGGTCCATGCTAAAGATCAGGAGCTTTCACAACATGATATCGAAGCTTGTGATGCCAAGGATGATTGGCGTTCGAGCGATATCATGGAATATCAATTGGTATCAGGGAGAGGTGATGCCAATTGGTGCACTTACATGTGGTATCAGAGCCTGATGGTGCATGGAAGGGAAGGAGAAGTCGTACAAGGTGAAATCAAAAATCTGCACAAGGATTCCATGATATGTCTTAAATCTATCTATGTTATTACTATGGTTTGGCCAACTGGGAGTAGTGAGTTGAAGGTGGAGGTTGAGAGGATTAACGAAAAGAGATTTTCTCAGGGTGGAAGGATTGGTGCATGATTTGCTGATTGATCTTGGTGGAAAGGCTGGGGTGTATGATGGTCATGTGATAGGCAGGGAGCACTGGAGTGCTACAGTAGCATTTTTCTAAAGATGCAGGGTTGAGAGAGGCTCGGTAATGCAGTAGCTAAGGGAGGTATCTCAACAAAGAGCATCAGGATTATCTAGGAAGATGAGTAGTGTAGGACTGTTGAAGAGAGGTTTTTCAAGGGGTAATGATCGAAGGAAGGTTGAAGAAGTGACTATATGTCCTTTGATGTCTGGAAGGTGAGAAAGTAGTCGGAGATGTATTCAGCGGTTCAATTAGAGCATGAATTTACAAAGCCTTGGGAGTGATGGAGATGGATGATCCATGAAGGTCCAGCAGGTCAGGGCTGGACGGCTATAGAGTGGTGTAGAGACGAGTCAGGGAGTGCTGGAGTGCTGCAGGAGTGCTTTCCTAGAGGCATGGGACTGAGAGAGGCTCAGTGGTACAGCAGTCGAGGAGTGTATCTCAGTAGAGAGTGTTAGTGGTATCTCAGGGAGATCGGGTGCAGGTCTTAGGGAGAGCCAGAAGGTCTCAGGGAGCGCCAGGAGGTCTCAGGCAGTCGGAAGTATTATGGATTAGGTTTCTTCTATAGGGACACCAGGAAGAGTCACGGTTCAAATGGAGGATGGTTCTCTGGGTGCAACTGAAGTGATGGCAGGTGTAGGAGTAGAAGAGAAGGACTAGGATGAAATTTCTTAGGATTCAGTCACTGGATTCAGAAGAGCTGGATGAACTCTTGGATTTCGAAGGTGCCCATGGGTTATGGAGGTATCCTAGATGGCTTCAAAGGGATCCATGGAGTGTGGAGGATTCGAAGGAGCAGCGACGGTGTTCGAGGTGCACCGGCAGGCTCAGCAGTGCAGCATTGAGTGGTTGGCCTTAAGGGACTCGATAATAGAGTCGACTTCTGTGACATCAGATGGACTTTGAATATAGATGGAGCTCTGCAGTGGTGGCTTCATAAGTGGAGAGAAAATTTGGCATGGGTTCAGAGCACCAGTGATGCATAATTCTAGGTGGAGCAGCATGTGTAGGAGGACAGACATAGTTCTGAGGAGACCGTGTCAGGATTTGCAGCGAGTGCCAGTACAAAAATATTGCGGGTTCTCCAGGAAAGTTCAAAAAAAGTGATGCAGCTGCTAAGCAGAAGGGATCCTACAATTTCAGGATGGTGCAGAGGTGCAAGGTAAGGTATTCAGCGGTGGAGGTAGTCATCCCAAAGGCCTCAAGGGTGCACAATAGCTGAAGAGGATTAGTGGAGGTGATGCTTGCACAGGTGCTGTCGAGTGCGCAGGGATAGTGGAAACATGCAGGAGGTCATTGCCGAGGGGTTCGCCAAGGCTTGGGGCACCAAGGTGGAGATTATGAGGATTTGTGGTGCTCCCAAGCCTTGGAAGGCCACGGAAGGAGTCAGGGGGTTGGCTCTAAGGATTTCAAGGGCTTGGTTGGTGCTTCGAAGTTCTGGGACAAAAGGTGAAGCAAGGAACCAAAGTCGGAGAATCAAGACTGTAGAAAGAAGATTTTTTGTAGGTTAGCCAGCTCAGTCCAAAACTGAATTGGCTAAGTTTCAGTGCACAGGCAAAATAGAGAGCTATGCGCTCGAAATTACTAGCACGGCATAGGACTAGGCCGACTCAATTTCAGACTGAGCCGATCCAATGGAACTTAGCTGGCTCAGTGTTGAGACTGGGCTGGCTTAGTGTGTGGGCAGAATTATGCGAGGGTCTATTTTGGACTAGGGTCTGGGATGATCCTAAGGTTCTTAAGGCCTAATTTGAGAGGTCTTAAGGGGGCTAATTCATGTATGGGTCAGGTCTAGATCTAGAGGATGAGAGCATGGAAGACATGGGTGTACAAGGGCTCGATGAGTGCTTTCATGTATTGGGTTAGCTGAGGAGTTTTTCTGGTCGGACCTAATGGCTATGTATCAAAACATAAGTTGTATTAGGGTTTTCAATGCTGTGAATGCTGTGGAATACAGACATTTTCTCCCTCAACTCTCTTCTTCTCTTCTCTTTAGAGTTGCCGCCCTAGAGTTCTTGAAGAAGCCCTAGAGAACGGGGGCGTCTCCCTCAAGCCCAAGAAGGGAGGTGCCCCATCACAGATCCAGATGAAGGATCAGTGGTGTGTTGCCTATAGAGAACATCACAGGTTCCTTCAGATCTGTGCTAAAGATCAGGAACTTCTGCAACATGGTATCAGAGCTTGTGATGCCAAGGATGATTGGCGTTCGAGCGATATCATGGAACATCAATTGGTATCAGGGAGAGGTGATGCCAGTTGGTGTGCTTACACATATTCGTACCTGAATAGATCATCTGTGAAAGTTATGAAGTAGAAATATCTACCACTAGCACCTATGCTCATTGGTCCACATACATCAGTATGTACTAGACCTAAGAGCTCAGCAGCTCTTTCACCCTTTCCAGTAAAAGGTGACTTGGCCATTTTTTCAAGAAGGTAGGACTCGCAGGTCGGAAGTGATTCACAATCACTGACTTTGAGGATTCCCTCTTGGGTCAACATATTTATCCTGTTCTTGTTAATATGACCTAGCCTATAGTGCCATAGGTAGATATCAGAGATATTATCTAATCTAGGGTGTTTTTAGAAGTATACATTACACTCATAGGTTGTGATAAAATATATATATTATTTCTTTGTTATTCTTGCATTATTATAACATCATTCATAATGATATCACAATAATCTCTCTTTATAGATAAATGATAACTATCTTTGGCCAAAAGACTAATAGAGATTATATTCATCAAAAAGGAAGGATAATAATGATATTCATTTAAAGAAATGATATTAGTATTGAGAATAAGTTAAACTATTCCCATAGCTAGAACTGGAACAGACCTTCCATCTCTAACATTCAGAAATCGCTCATTATTCTCATTTCTTCTACTAATTTGAAGTCCTTGCAACATATTGTAAATATGGACTGAACTTCTGGTATCCAATACCCAAGTAGAAGTATCACAAATAGAGAAATTATAAGGTGTTATCATATAATATCCTTGATCAGTAACTACTTGCTTATCTCTTTTATTCAGCCTGTTGGGGTCATGGGAATCATGATACTGAGGACAGTTCTTCTTCCAATACCTCTGCTTCTTACAATGAAAGCACTCTATCTGATCTAGATTTTGCTTCGAACTTATGTTTAAATTGGGCATAGAGGCCCCAGCACGAACCACTTCGTGCTGCTGAACAACATTCAACTTTCAATACTTATTATGGAAGTTGGATCCCATAAGTTAATCACTATCTAACAGTGAATGGAACAACTATGGTTAGGATTTAACTGCATAAAGAAGAATCAAAAGCCTAATTAGTAATTGATTCATTAAACCTAAAGATTTGGACTTTAATCAAAAGATTCTTCCACTATTTTATTCGAATTGGTAGCCTCTACCTTCAATTCGAGAAATTACCCTAATTTCTTAGTGGGTACTAGAATCCACATAGACTGCATATAAGTCCAACTATGGTTGGTCAACCTATGTACATCTAAGGATAGGTTCATAATCAATTATTTCTTCAAATAATTTCTAATAATTTAATTTTGCCCCAGGTATCTTTTTAGTAGGCTAGGGCCTCCACTAAAAGTCTCGGTTAGGTCCATCCATTAACACGATCATACTTAATCCATCTAACTAATGAATGGTTAAGTTCAACTATGGTTGATCAGTCTAATCACCATTTAGAGAGACGCAGCCAAGAAATCATATTATAAATGATAATTCCATTAGTGGATAAGCACCAGGCCTATGGGCCTCTAATGATTATCCAACTAATGGACCCATTATCATCCACTTAATGGGAGGCTATGATTTAGTTATCACCATAACTATTTCATTTTAAGAATCTAATAATTTTAGAGAATTTAATGAATTTGATTTAGAGAAAAGGTTAGATTAACTAGCTTGTCATGGTCCTCCCACTAGCTTCACCAAGTCAGCTTAAGGGAGACCATTAATATACTAGTCTAGGAGCACCTAAATCAGTCATACTAATTTACCTAGCTGACATGGGTCAACTTAAATTGTCAAGTGATCAGATCAAAACTTAATATCACCAAGAAGGCCAGGTAAGTGAGATCGGTGGGAGGGTTTGCCAAAGCTTGCCTCAGACACCATAAAAAATGGCTAGATAAGCGGGCTGGCAATTAAAAAACACCGATTGTATGTGCCAAACTTACCTTAGACACCAATTAATTTAATTAATCTTGATTAGATCAACCTAATAGTTCAAACTAGACCACTTAGCCAAGAATCAAGTCCATTTAGTTCTTGTTAAAGACAGACTTGACCAACTACTACTATTGTAATTGATCTAAAGAATCCTTGACCTAATCTAAGACAACAATTGATTAGGATTAGTCAATTCTATAATTAAGTCCATTCTTTAATCTAACCTTAGATCTAACCCAATTAATGGACCTAATTCTCACTAACCCATTTACCCAATGTGTTATGATTCGTGTCATGGGATCTTTAATTTACAATCCTAGAACCTAATCAAACAACTTCTTAATTCTTAATTAAGTTTTGGGCTGAGGATTGGGGTTTGGCTTTTTGAAAATAGTTTTTATATTTATAAAATATTTTTACAACATGATTATATCAATCAAGTTGCATGTTTGATTTATAATCAATATGCAAGTAAAATAAATATGAAACTACTTTAGATCTAATCTAAATAGATTCATGTATTTGAAACAATTTTAACACCAATCAATCATAAATCAACTTAGATAAAATTTAACATATTTATGATGATTAAAATTAGATTAAAATATTTTTAATCAGATCATAAAATTTTTTAGATCTAATCTAAAATGTTATGATCAATATTTTAGATCAGCACGTACTAGGATAACCTTTCCACTGTAAGGGATAAACCTCATAGCAAGACAACCTTATAGCAGTCCGTGCAATCTAAAAACTTTATTTTTAGATCTAAAACTATTTTAAATCTATTAAATTATAAATAAAATTATATTAAATTTAATAAATTTATGATTAGAAGCAGATCATCATACACTAGGATAACCTTTTTTCTGTAAGGGGTAAACCTTACAGCAGGACAATCTTATAGTAGTTTGTGAGATCTAAATTTTTAATTTTAGATTTAATAATTAGATTATAAATTAGATCTAATCTAAAAATAATATAAACATACTCAAAAAATCATGTAATAAAAATTGAGGCTCTGATATCAATTGAAGGAACCAGATCTAGGATTTCACGGATAGATCTTGAAACTTTTTCAGGATCAGATAATAAAAATTTTGAATAAATTAAATATTTATTTAAATAAATATATAAATACCTAGATCTTAGATCTATTATATGATTAAGGTATGATATTAAATCAAAAATTAAAAATATAAAGAAGAAGAAACGTTGATCACATCAACATAGATCTATACTACATATAATGCAGGTATGAAATTAATAGATTAAATCTATTACCTATGCAAGTTATATATTCTAACTTGCTGATCTGGGCTTTAGGATGAAGTCATGAGCCGAACATGCATCCAGCCTCTAGGAGTCATCCACGCGAGCCCACGAGCATGATCAAAAATCCTGATGCAGGAAATCAACACAGTATGCTAGTACTGTGCTGATCTTTCTTCGATGGTCGATCAGATGCCTCCTTCTTCTGGATTTGGACTCTTTCAAAGAGAAAAGGAGGAGAGAAGGTTTCAAATATGAGACACTCTTTAAAAACTCAAAGAAGAAGGAAGGGAAGAGGTGAACACAGCAACCCTAGAAGAAGACCCTCTTATTCTCTCACCTAGACACCTAGTTTTGTGTCTATTGAATCATAATGCCCAATAATCATTTCCCTCTAATTTTCATACACCCAAATCTTCTCTCAAAGATCTATATTCTATGAAAAATTTAAGTAAAAATTCATTTTAAATAATAAGTTATGGAAGAGCCTTATCTAGGTCAAATTTCTAGACAAGGTAGGACCATATATGGCAAGTTGTTGGAGCGCCCAACACTTGGGCGCCCCCTCCTCATCCCATGCCATGGACCACCATAAAAGAGTGCACAAAAACCCTCTTTTTACCATGGTAATCATAAAAGAAATTTGGGTGGGGCAGCACACAAGGGAAGAGTCAATGTTTGTTGGGATTTAAATCATATAAAGTCCAATACCACTACAACTTCCCATCTATTGACTTAGTCCTTAACTAATTCCCAAATAAATAGGAGAGGAAGAGAAGGGCATGCATGAGAGGGCCTGGGGAGAGGTTTTTCCATGAAAAAATCCTAAAAAATAGGAGTCGGTGGGGGGGGGGGGCGTTGGGGCTAAGGTGGCGCAAGGAGGGAAGTCCTAGTCATACTAGGACTTCCAATTTGACTTGGTCAAACAAAAACTTTTAACCAAATTGAATTAGATTTATTTTAACCCAATTAGAATAGATCTTAGTCCAATCAAGACCTTAATTAAATCAAATTTAATTTAATTTAATTTTGATTTAATTTCTAATTAAAATAGAGATTGGGTTGATATAAGTCCTAGTCTCACTAGGACTTCCAGTTTGACTTGGTCTAACTTAATCTTTAGATCAAATAAAATTAGAATTTATTTAACCTAATTAAAATAGATCTTAATTTAATTAAGAATCTAATTAAATTAGATTAAATTTAATTTAATTTTAATTTAATTTTTAATCAGATTTGAAATTGGATTGACCTAAGTCCTAATTGAACTAGGACTAGTTCTTCCTTACAGTTGGCTTATCCAATAAGCCAATTGGACTTGATCCAATCAATTCTAAACTAAATCTAATTAAATTATATTTAATTAGATTTAATTTTATTCCTCTAGCTTAATCAAATTAAGCCAAATAGCAATCAACTTGCTAATCGATCCTTCTGCAACACTTGTGCTAGGTTAAACATCAATCGTATTGATCGTTTAACCCTAGAACGATTCTAAATCGCTGATCAACCATCCGATCGGATCATAAACTCTAATATGTGTGACCTCATAGGTCCGAACCTAAGTCAGTAGCATAGAAATAGATTTTTATATCAATCAAAGTAACTATCTAGCAATGATACCCATCGATCGGATAGGTCGAATGTGTAGAGCAACATCCTTAGAACCCATGTGGATATAGTTTTCATATAATTCATCCCCTTGATCAAAATGCTCGTAGGATACCTCAAAGTTTAACTGTCAACTTTGATCAGGTTGTCCACATTGTATTTCAAAATATCAAATTCATCTGATGGATTATCCTGGCCAAGATTTTGGTATATTGAAATACAGTGATACATTCTTCTCCAACTCTTAGAGTGGTCAATTCCATCTTGATCACACATCGACTTCGCAAGTACATGATTATGCCCAAAAGCCTTCCATTATTGAATTAAAAATTTAATTAGTCCGATACCAAAGCATAGTGAGTTACTTGCATGTTACTGAGGTGATCTCAGGTCTAAGGGATACTTATATCTATATCCCATCAGCGACATTCTCAATAGTAGAATGCTCTAAAGTTGGTCACGTTCAATAATGATGTACTCATACATCTCACCTATATGCCATACCAATATCTCCACACTCCTTGGTTAAGAGGACAACCAATCTATATGACATATAGTGACCTATGCTCGATAGACGCTGTCATCCTAATTAACAACCTACCATTTGGTCATGAATAAATTTAAGGACTAATCGATAAATTCTCTTTTTATCGAATCTAAATAGTCCTAAGGACTTCATCACAATAATGAAGTTTATTAGAAGATGAATACTTTATGATGAAAAGATGCCAAAAATATATTTTATTTATTAATGAATCAATTATAGATACAATATAGCTCAACCGTCAACAGGCTGACATGATTGGCTTTGGAATATATTTTTCAATAGATTTTAGATGAAAAATGGTTAATTCTTAGTATAATTTTAGTGATATAAGTTTTCTTAATTTTTCTCTTCTTCTGCAAATATTTTAACAATTTTGAACAGCAAGGCAAACTTGGATGGCCAGCGACTATTTAGTAGACAACCGTTCGCAGTCGATTTGGTTTAGTTGTAGTAGATACCAAAAGTATTTTTGCAATGCATAATTAAATGATGAATTTAAGCCTCTTTTTTATTTTTATTTTCTTCATTTTTCTAAGTTTTTTAATATTTAAAAAGAATCCTTGTCGGCTGGTTTTGGGCTATTTCGATGGTTGTGGGTCGCCCCAATAGGTTTTGGGCCATGCCAGCGAGTTCTGGGCTGTGCCAGTAGGTTCTGGACCATTGGGTTCTATCTAAGAGTTTTTATATATGTGCTGATTATTGATTCCATATGTAATCATCTTTTCTAAGAGAGATATATGATCATAATTGTGATTAGAAAATCTGTAGTAACGGTATATATGTATATTTACCCTATGATTTGTTAAGGTAAGTTTTACTTTAACTAACTTAAGGAGTACTCCTTAATGCTTTTAAGATGATATATAATGAGAATGTTAGAGACATAAATTTCCCTTAATCTTAGAAGGTAGATAGAAAGTAAAATTATTTGTTGCTCTTTCTTAATTATTTTAATTATTTTTAATATATATAGAATAGATATAATAAAATAGATAAATAAAATTAAATATTATTTAAAAAAATCATATCCCACGTAATGCATGGGTTATAAGCTAGTTTTATTGATTAAATCCAATGTTCAATCATGGTCCATGATTGAGCTTGGTCCTTGCATTCATAACTTAAATTGGTCTAGTATGACCGAACCCAACCCTAAGTGAACCCAATGTAAATAGGTAGTATAGCAAACAAATGGTGATGAGCCAAACTATAATTTAAGTCCTGCAGATCGATCATATCACAACATCACATCGTATGCCTACGACATCAACCATCACCAATGAGTACCATGGGATGGCACTAAAATGGGCGGCAGCACCACCGACGGTCAGCGTGACTTCGGTGAAGGAGGACCTAGACTTCTATGCCCCCATGGATGATGCCTGGTATGCGGTATGGCTCTGCTTGGAGGGGGAGGAAACCCTCTATATTATGTATTGCAATTTCTTGGATGTCTACGATGAGCTCAACCTATCTTTGTAGACATATCAGAAAGAATAATCATCTAGATTAACCAAAATGAACTTATAACAAAGTCACAAACCTTAACATTGATTTTTAATGCAATATTTTCTAGATACTACTTGTTTTCTTACTAGATATGTGCTTTAGTAAGCAGCATTGCTATACAATGCCAAGCTCGATATCGCATACCCACTTGACCTTTCCTATCAACAGAGCATGATGTAAAAGTGTGGTAAGATTTAAATAGACTCTAGTTAGTTAGAATCTCAAATAAACATACCATAAGGGCCTCTCATTTTAGGCAGGATAGCAATCAACAACTAGATATGTTTCCCCTAATGAGATAGTCTTTCTGTAGATTGATCATAGACCACTTTAAGGGTAGATTCCATATCAAATTGGTCGAAAAATGCAGATTGATCATAAGCATAGAAACAAACAATATAGACATTATACTAAAAAAATAAATAGCAAAGATCTAACTGGAGTAGCAAAAATCATGCCGTAAAAATGAAAGAAAAATTTTTAAAAATTCTTAACATTGTTAATGTCATTAATGTTATAGGTCACGATGGCGCCAAAATAACATCTAGCTTTCACCCCCATCCCTCGGTGGGCTATGTGGAGCTCAACATCTGAGCCACTACCGATGCATACTCCATCCACCTCCACATCGGCTACGGCTTTGGTGACACATACTTCTGCCACCGGCATATCTGAGCCTCTACCAGCAACTACATCGACAGCCTTGACATTTTTAGTACATACTCCACCCATCGATCTAGCTCCATCGGCATCCACATCACACGATTCTAGTGAGAGTAGGTTTTCTTTGTGTCAATTATTTATTTATTTTTTATATAGTTATTGCATACTTTTATATATTCATAATGTATTTTTATTGTAGGTGCATCATCCAGTAGGATATTTTGTGGTCCCACATGCATGCCGCATGTGTGAAACCACTCGCATTAGGTCATAATGGAGTACGATTAGGAGGGGAGGCCGCATGGAAGATGCATTTCTTTTTTAAAGTACTTGTGAGGTGGTCCAACATCATTCCAGTACTGCTCATAGACTGACGATTGATGGATGCTGATGTCAGAAATCGAATGTGAGAGGAGATATGGGTAAGTATATCTTAATTATATTTATGCATTTGATATGTTTACACTATATTTGATTAGAATAATTTTATAACTAACTTTTAATTATTGAAAAATATGTTCCAATGTCAATTATCAGCCTATTGACGATTGAGCTCATCTTATGAATGCAAATAATTTATAATAAATAAAATATTTATTCTAGCATTGTTCTTCATAAATGTACATCTTCTAATAAACTCCTGTGTTGTGATGAAGTCCTTAGAATTATTTAGATTCAATAAAGAGGGGATTTATCATTTAGCCTTTGAAACTGTTTATGACCAAATGATATATTATTATCTAGGATGACAACATTTATCGAGTATAGTTAATATGATTGATGTTTGATCTGATGCAAGTATTGTAGGAAATTAATTAGCAATCGATTGCTAATTAGCTCAATCTGATTGAGCATTAGGATTCAGATCGAGTATAATTGAATAAGATTTAATTAGATTTGGTTTTGACTTGATTAGATCAAGTTTGATTGGTTTATGGGATAAGCCCATTACTAGGAAGAACAATTCTCTATGCAATTAGGACTTGTGTGCAACTAATTTTTAATTTGATTAGAATTTAAATCAAAATTAAATATGATTTGATCTAATTTAAATGGGCTCCTAGTTGGACTAGGACAATCCTTAATTAGATTGTACCAATTCTAATTTAATTGGGTTCAAATTTTGGTTTGACTAAAGAAAATCTAAAGAGCCTAGTTAGATTGGGAATCTCTCTCATCCTTTGCTTCACATCTACCCACACCCATATCAACTTTTTTGAAGTTATGCATGGTGTTTCACACACCCCAAGGTCTCCCACGTGCCCCCTCTTTCCTTAGATGGAAATTGGTTTTGGACCAAGTCAAAACAAGTAGGTTGTTTTGATTTAAAACTCTATTTGATAGAGTTTGTTGAAACCAAAGCCCTATCCACATGAGACATCAATTTAATCAGATTTCATTCGTTTTTTTTTGGTGGAAATAGAGGAAATAGTTGTGCACCAAATCATGAAATCCCATGCCAAAAGAAAGTCTTGAGGTGCACAAAAGTTGGCACCCCAAGATTATCTCTTTTGGACATTCCTTTTCTAGGTATTTGACCTAGAGAAGGACTCTTCCATATCTCCTTATTTAAGAAGCCTTTTGGTTTAAAATCTTAGAGGCTTTTGACTGTGGGAGAGAGCTCTCAGCTGTGGAAATTCTGGGCACAGATAAGGTTGGGGCATGGGGTTTCTTTAGGACACAACATTGTGTGTCCTGGTGAGAGAAAAAAGAGAGAAGAAGGGTTCTTCTCTTGGGTTTTCTTCCACCTTCATCCATAATCTTTAGAGTGTATTGTGAAGAAGAAATCCTTTCTCTCAAGTCCTAATCCTCTTTAATCCTTGGAAGGTCCAAGAAATATGGAGAAAAGTTTCAACATTAACCATCAAGGAAGGATCTGCAAAATGTCAGTACAATGCACAGATTTTTGATCGCCAGACTTCTGATCAGATTGAAGCTTCGTGTGGACAACCATAGAAGCTGGACATCTGTGTAGCTTAAAGTGATAACCTCAACCTTAAAACAACAAGCAATGTTCTCAACCTATAGAAAGGTACAAGGATATGATCTCTATAACTCTCTAGATTAGATATAGATATGATTAGGTGTTGATATGATCAATACCTTTGCTTTTGCTAATTATTTAATTTTTATATTTAATATATATATATTATATCATAAGATCCTAGATCTAATAGTTATTTACATATTTTATAGATTAATATGATTAATCTAATGATTCCGCTAAGTTTAATTTTGAAAAGTTTCAAAATAGATGCTTGTAAACCCTAATTTTTCCTTCAATTGAAATTAGAGCCTAGGTCTATTTGTCATGATTTCTATGCATATTCTAGATTAATTATTTAGATTTGATATAAATTATAATCTAAAATATAAATCTAAAATTAAATATTTAGACCGCATGAACTGATCTTATAAGGTTGTCTTGCTGTAAGGTTTGCCCCTTACCATGAAAAGGTTGTCCTAGTTCGTGCAGATCTAAAATTAATCATAAACAAGTTAGATATGATCTAAATAGATTTATGATTTAATAAATTTAAAGTTTTTTAAATCTAAAATAAATAATTTAGATCGCACGGACTGATCTTATAAGGTTGTCCTACTGTAAGGTTTATCCCTTATAGTAAAAAGGTTGTCCTAGTACATATTGATCTAAAAACTAATGATAAATATATTAAATTTGATCAAAAGTGATTTATGATTTATTAAAATTAAAATTATTTTAATTATCATGAATATATTTAGATTAGGTCTAAAGTAGATTCATGATTTTATTTATGTTATTTACATATTGTTTATGAATCAAATATGCAACTGGTTAATGTTAATGAAATAAGCCAACCTGTTTCTGAAATGAGTCGACTCATTTAGTGAATATAACCAAGTTGTAAAATTATTTTACAAACATGAAAATAATTTTTGAAATGCCGAACCCCAACCTTTAGCCCAACACTTAATTAAGAATTAAGGATTATTGATTAGGATCTAGGATTGTGAATTAAAGATCCTAAGATAAAAATCATAACAGATGGATTAATGGGTTAGAGTGAATTAGATTCATTAATTGGGTTAGACTTAAGGTTAGATTAAAGAATAAACTTAATTAGAGTAATTGACTAAATCTAATTAAATGTTGTCTTAGATTAGATCAAGGATTCTGTATATCAATTGCAATAGTTATAGTTGGTTAAGTCCATATCTTTAATGAGAACCAAATAGACTTGATTCTTGGCTAAACGGTCTAGCCTAAACTGTTAGGTGGATCCAATCGAAACTAATTAACTAGTTGGTGTCTAAGATAAGTCTGGTAGTTTATGACTGGAGGTTTTTAATTGGGAGCTACTCATGCTGATTCAGTCTTCGACAAGTTAGTGGCATATCCCTCCTACCGATCTTACTTACCTAGCCTTCTTATTGAAATTATGTTTTGATTTGATCACTTGATAATTAGAGTTGATCCATGTCAACTAGGTAAATTAGTATAACTGATTTAGGTGCCCTTAAACCAGCTTATCTATGGTTTCCATTAATCTGACTTGGTGAAGTTAGTGGGAGGATCATGATTAGTTGGTTCATCTTCTTTCTTTTTTCTCTAAAACAAGTTAACCAAATTCTCTAAAATTATTATGTCCTTCAAATAAAATAGTTATGGTGATAACTAGATCATAGCTGATGCGTGCTAATTTATAGCTATGACAAGTGCACCAGTCGATCAAGTAATAAAGTGAATGAGTAGAGTATCGTCCCTAGAGGATTGGAAAATAAATATTGAAAAGCTCTTTCCTATGCTTTATTTAGAAGATCGATTTATGAGAATAAGAAATTAAAGAAAAAAATAAAAAATAATTAAAAATTTTTTAAAAAATAGAGAGAGAGTAAATTATTAGGGTTTTAAACTCAAGAGTAATGGATTACTAAGGCAATCGGTTCACCAACTCAGTCAATACAATATTCATATTTTTAGATTAATTTTATTTCATGTGATGGTGGAGTCTCCTAATTTATTTACTATCCTTTGGTTCAGGCATAGCAAAACTATCAATATTTATTAATTACCCTTTGGTCCAGGTATAATTTAAATAAATATTAATGCATTAAGTTTTGTGAAACCCTCTAATTAAAATACGCTGCATCCAAAGCGCACTAAAATTTCCTGCATGCATATGAATTCTAATTTGATTCATAATACAAGGTATATAATCAAGAAGCATTAACATAGATGTACTTGGTCCGTAACATCTATGTTCATCAGATCAATTAGAAGATGGCCAGTAATCTAAAAGCATTAAGATCAGATTTATATACTCCTCATGAATAAAATTTAAAAAATAATCACACTTAATATTGCATCAAAAGAGTGGCTACACCTTAGCCTTAGTAAAAGAAAATTTAGTTCATGATAACAAATTCAAAAACAATGAATTAAATAAAAAGCATAGAGAAATTAGACTGTTTGATTGCTAAAATTGATTATCCGTTGCTCTTGGTATGGAGAACTTTGGCAAAAAAGAAGATGCTCCTTGATCGATGTCTTGATTGTCAAAAAAAAATCAAAAACCCTTTTTTATTTCTCATAAATCACTCTTCTCTTTCTACCTCTCTCCTCTCTTTTTCTTTTTGTTTTTCTTTTTTTGACTTCTTTCTCTCTTTCTCTTTGTCTCTCTTTTTCTCTCTATCTCTCTCTCTCTCTCTCCCTATCTCTCCCTCTGATTTTTTTTCATGGCAACAATAGGTTTTTATAGATAAAGAGTTTGATTTTCCCCCAAAATCCATCAAAAATTAGGTTTAAGACTCCCAAAACAACTCAAATTAAGATCTAGATAATTCTGCCTGTTAGATATTGATCAAACGATCCAAAAACCACTCAAAAATCTTTTAAAATAATCCAGATCAAGTTAAATTTTATGCCAGCCATTGGATCAACCGTTGGATTAAATCTGAGCCATCCGATCGTGTAGAAAGAAGCTTTCTGATCTTTAGTTTAACATCGGAATGAATCTCAGCTGTTGGATCTCAACCGGAAGCTGCGGATGCTGTCCATCAGCGCCTTTGTTTTGGCCATCCGATCAAGTTTCAATGAATGCCGCCCGTTGGATCAGACAAAATTCTTAAATTATCCTCCATAGACCATGCGCGAGCCCGGTGTTGCATGGACCGCTGCATTCTTCAGCCAATCAAAGCGCACTTTATGCTATGAAATTTGCGAATCGCCCTTCAGATGGTCCACCGTGCGTCGCAAAAAATGCTGACATCATCCTGACGTCAGCGTTGCATCTATGTGTTGGTCTGCTGTTTCGGTCGAACCGAGCCGAACCGCTAAACCGGTTTGAACCGAACTAGTTTTTCTTTTTTTCTTTTTTTAAAATTCAATTCTGAGCTCGTTTGAAGTCCGTTTTGTCTGAAATTTATTTCATCTGAACCAAAAAAAAAAGATCTTCACATTGGTGGCCTTCTTTCCTATATAAGATTAATAAAAATATCAATTTTTAAAAAAATAATTTATTTTATAATTTAATATTTTTATTAGTATATTTTTACCACTTATCACACCCCCCAACTTAGTTATTGCTAGTCCTTTAGCAATGTTTTATTTAATACCATGTTTCAATAAGATTATCCATCACAAAGATAAAATCTAGGACTAAAGGTCAAAAAGTTTAGAAAATACTGCTAACTAAGCATTGAGCTTCAGAAGCAAATTTTTCAGTCAATATAATTAAAAACTTCCTTAGAGTACATCAAAGATCTATAGCACTTGTGTTCGTGATGACTAACTTTAGCATTTCAGTATTAAATTAAAAGAACAAAAGTATCCTTCTCTTATCACCTATTTTGGTCAATTTTCTATACATTCTCAATTTTATACTCATGAATTAAGGTAGCTTTCACACTGCCTTTCCCTTCTTTTTTTTTTTTTTTTTACTGTGCTGAGCATCCTGGCCTTTCCTTCACCATTTTACGTGAATTTTCCACACTTGACCTAGGTGCAGAGACCCAGTTACTAGGCTTTGGGCAATCCACATATACTCTGTCTTTTGCACTTTATTTATAGGCAGGTAGCTCTTTCCTTAAATTCAAGTTTTTTTTGATTAGAATGTATATTAATTACCAATTTTCAGTGATAATTGAATCCTCAGTTGGCCTTATAATCAATACCTACTTTGCCTTGTTAGTGTGCATGTGCAATAAAAAGTGCTAATAATCTTTTAATGACCTAAGTAGGCTGC
This sequence comes from Cocos nucifera, assembly GCA_006176705.1. Classification (NCBI taxonomy): domain Eukaryota; kingdom Viridiplantae; phylum Streptophyta; class Magnoliopsida; order Arecales; family Arecaceae; genus Cocos; species Cocos nucifera. The sequence continues at coordinate 319,221 of QRFJ01001063.1, read as the reverse complement.
TAAAAGTTGACCAACTAATCTACTTCTTTAACTCATTACATTCATTAGCAAATAATTCTATCTTTTATCACTTATCCAGTTTATCTTGCTCAAGATTTTCTTCTTGACACATGATTTTTTTTTTTTTTAATTAACTTATTCTACATTGTCTTAAAGGAGAAAGAAAAATAAAGGGTGCAATAAAGGATAGGAAGGAATACACCTGATTTGGTTCAGTCTGGTTCTTTGGAGCTTTGAAATTTTGCTTGAGTTCTCATTGATTTTTCTGCAAAATTTGAAAATACACACCAGAGCAGTAAAAGAGCAACAACAAATTACTAGAAAAATAAAAGAAAAAAAAAGAAAGAAAAAAATGATTAAAACTAAAAAGAAAAGAAACAACCTATCTAGTAGTTCTGATTTATAGTCTTCAGCTTGACTTTCTTTGAATTCTAAAGTGGATCAATCTGGTGCCACTTCAATTGGAATACTTTCATGTTTGATCGAATCCTCTTTCAATTTGACATTGCTCGCTTTTATAGTCTCAAACCTATTTTCTACAGAATTCTCATATAATGGATTGTCAATAATATCAATTAGAAAATAAGTTTGATTATCATCAGTTTGTTTAGTATCTTTGAAAACATTAAAAGTAACTTGTTCGTCTTGGACTCTAAGAATTAATTTTTCTTGTTGAACATCTATTAAAGCTCCTCCAGTAGCTAAAAAGGGTCTCCCTAAAATAAGGGGTACATCATAATCTTCTTCCATATCAAGAACAATAAAATCAACAGGAAAAATAAACTTGTTTACCTTTACCAAGACATCCTCCACTATACCTCTTGGATATTTAATGGATCTGTCGGCTAATTGAAGAGTAATAGTGGTAGGCTTTGGTTCTCCTAGACCCAGCTTCCTGAAAATAGAAAAAGGCATGAGATTAATGCTTGCTCCTAAATCACATAAAACTTTATCAAAACTACAATCACCAATAATGCAAGGGATAGTAAAACTCCCTGGATCTTTTAACTTCTGTGGTAATTTATTTTGAAGTATTGCTGAGCATTCTTCATTCAAATTTATTCTCTCATGCTCCTTCAGCTTTTTCTTATTTGTTAAGATTTCTTTGAGAAACTTGGCATACCTGGGCATTTGAGTAATAGCATCTACAAAAGGAATATTAATATGTAAATTCTTTAGAATTTTGAAAAAGTTAGAAAATTTCTTATCTGGATGCTGTATTTGTCTCTCTAGGAATGGTAGTGGCGGCACGTAGGGCTTCACATTTGGATCAGCAAATCGTATACCTGGAGACCATCCATCTGCTGGTTGTTTTGGTGACTGACGAATTTTGAGTTGATGGTTCCTTATTTGTAGTTGGCTCTTCAGTCTCATTTCTTCTGATGTGGCTCCTCCAGCTTTGTACCACTTCTTAGGGTGATAGCATTGACTTGCTCCCTTGGATTTGTCTCCGTATTGCTTGGCAAGGATCCTTGAGGTCTCTCGGAGATTATCTTAGCCATTTGACCTATTTGCATCTCCAAGTTTCGAATTGCTGCTGTTTGGTCCTGCCTAAGTTTGGCTTCCAAATTTTTTATAGTTGCTTCTTGGTTTTGCATAAATTTGACCATCAGCTCTTCCATGTTGGACTTCTTTTCAGGTACTTGGAAATCCCGGGGGTGGCTGTTGTGCTGCATTTTGATTGCTCCATGAGAAATTTGGGTGCTGCCTCCACCCTTGATTGTATGTGTTGGAGTAGGGATTATTTTGTTGCGGCCTAAAAAAATTACCAATATAATTAGCTGTATCAGTTGTTTTAGCAAAAGGATTACCTGTCTGGCAATTGCTCGTATCGTGTCCTCCTCCACATAGGTCACAAGTAATGCTCTGAACATGCATAGCTGTTCCCTTTAAGTTGTTGACTTCGGCTCTAAGGGCTGCAATTTCAGCTAGTAAGGTTGGCACGCAATCTACTCCCTGCACAGCTGCTAGTCTTTTTGGCATCATGCACTCTGTCTGCCATTGATAGCTATTTGATGCCATCTCATCGATCAGATCGAAGGCTTCTTCCTCCATTTTTCGATTAATGGTTCCTCCTGCTGCTGCATCAATCATAGAACGATTAGTAGGAGATAAACCATTATAGAAAGTTTGTACCTGAAGCCATACGGATAGTTGATGATGTGGACATCTCCTCAGCAGTTTCTTGAAATGCTCCCAAGCCTCATATAGTGTCTCCATGTCCATCTGCATAAAGGAAGTGATATCGTTGCGCATCTTAGCAGTCTTGGAAGGTGGAAAGTACTTGGCTAAGAATTTTTGGGCTAGGACATCCCAAGTTGTGATAGAACCTGCAGGAAGAGAATGAAGCCAACTCTTAGCTTTGTCCCATAAAGAGAAAGGAAATAACCTTAATCTAATAGCATCATCCGACACCCCATTAATTTTAAAAGTATCACAAAGTTCAAGAAAATTAGAAATATGGGCATTCGGATCATCATGCATGTGTCCACTGAATTGGACAGTTGATTGAATCATCTGGATCATCGCTGGTTTTATTTCGAAGTTGTTTGCTCGTACAGGCGGTCTCCTGATGCTCGAAGCTGCATCGGCTACAGATGGTGTGATATAATCATTTAATGAATGATGTACTGGTCGAATAGCTTCATGCTGTCCTTCAGTCGCCATATCCAATCCTAGATTGATGTCGTTAGGATCTTCAGCTGCCATGTTTCTCTCTTGTTGTAGTCTTCTAATGGTCCTTTCAATTTCTGGATCTAAAGGTAGTAAGTTACTATGTCCAGTACGTGTCATGCACTAAATTTTTTTTTTTAAATAATAAAAATTAAAAATAAATTTTTAAAGTAAAGCTAGGATCAAAATTTTAATATTATTTTAGACACAATCCCCGGCAACGGCGCCAAAAACTTGATGCATGCTAATTTATAGCTATGGCAAGTGCACCAGTCGATCAAGTAATAAAGTGAATGAGTAGAGTATCGTCCCTAGAGGATTGGAAAATAAGTACTGAAAAGCTCTTTCCTATGCTTTATTTAGAAGATCGATTTATGAGAATAAGAAATTAAAGAAAAAAATAAAAAATAATTAAAAAGTTTTTAAGAAAATAGAGAGAGTGTAAATTATTAGGGTTTTAAACTTCAAGAGCAATGGATTACTAAGGCAATCGGTTCACCAACTCAGTCAATACAATATTCAGATTTTTAGATTAATTTTATTTCATGTGACGGTGGAGTCTCCTAATTTATTCACTACCCTTTGGTCCAGGCATAGCAAAACTATTAATATTTATTAATTACCCTTTGGTCCAGGTGTAATTTAAATAAATATTAATGCATTAAGTTTTGTGAAACCCTCTAATTAAAATATGCTGCGTCCAAAGCGCACTAAAATTTCCGCATGCATATGAATTCTAATTTGATTCATAATACAAGGTATATAATCAAGAAGCATTAACATAGATGTACTTGGTCCGTAACATCTATGTTCATCAGATCAATTAGAAGATGGCCAGTAATCTAAAAGCATTAAGATCAGATTTATATACTCCTCATGAATAAAATTTAAAAATAAATCACACTGAATATTGCATCAAAAGAGTGGCTACACCTTAGCCTTAGTAAAAGAAAATTTAATTCATGATAACAAATTCAAAAATAGCAAATAAAATAAAAAGCATGGAGAAATTAGACTATTTGATTGCTGAAATTGATTATCCGTTGCTCTTGGTGTGGAGAACTTTGGCGAAGAAGAAGATGCTCCTTGATCGATGTCTTGATTGTCGAAAAAAAATCAAAAATTCTTTTTTATTTCTCACAAATCACTCTTCTCTTTCTACCGCTCTCCTCTCTTTTTCTTTTTGTTTTTCTTTTTCTGACTTCTCTCTCTCTTTCTCTCTGTCTCTCTTTTTCTCTCTGTCTCTCTCTCTTCCTATCTCTCCCTCTGATTTTTTTTTACGGCAACAACAGGTTTTTATAGATAAAGAGTTTGATTTCCCCCCAAAATCCATCAAAAATTAGGTTTAAGACTCCCAAAACAACTCAAATTAAGATTTGGATAATTCTTCCCATTAGATGTTTATCAAACGGTCTAAAAACTACTCAAAAACCCCTTAAAATAACCTAGATCAAGTTGGATTTCATGCCAGCCGTTGGATCAATCGTTGGATTGAATCTGGGCCATCCGATCACGTAGAAAGAAGCCTTTTGATCTTTAGTTTAACATTGGAATGAATCTTAACCATTGGATCTCGATCGGGAGCTATGGATGCCATCCATCAGCGCCTTCAATTCGACCGTCCGATCAAGTTTCAGTGAATGCCATCGGTTGGATCAGACAAAATTCTCAAATTATCCTTCGTAGACCATGCGTGAGCCCGGTGTTGCATGGACTGTCACGTTCTTCAGCCAATCAGAGTGCGCTTTATGCTGTGAAATTTCTAAATTACCCTTCAGATGGTCCACCGTGGGCCGCAAAAAATGCTGACGTCATCCTGACATCAGCGTTATGTCAGTGGGTCGGTCTGCTATTTCGATCAAACCAGGCCGAACCGCTGAACCGATTTTCTGAACCGGTTTGAACCAAATCGATTTTTTTTTTTTTTGAAATTCAATTCTGGGCTCGTTTGAAGTCCGTTTTGTCTGAAATTTATTTCATCTGAATTAGAAAAATAAGATCTTCACATTGGTGGCTCTTTCCTACATAAGATTAATAAAAGTATCAATTTCTAAAGAAATAGATTAATTTATTTTATAATTTAATACTTTTATTAGTATATTTTTACCACTTATCAATAGCCTTCCATTAAGTTGAGTGATAATGGATCCACTAGTTCGATAATTATTGGAGACCCAAAAGCCTGATGCTTATCGACTATTGGAATTATCATTCATAATATGATTACTTAGCTATGTCTCTCTAAATGGTGTTTTGGTTGACCAACCAAAGTTGGGCTTAATCATTCATTGGTTAGATAGACCTAGTATGGTCATGTTAATGGTTGGACCTAACTAAATCTTTTCAGTGGAGGCCAAAGCCTACTGATTATGCTTTTGGGGCAAAATTAAATTATTAGAAGTTGTTTAGAGAAATAATTGATTATGAACCTATCCATAGATGCACGTGGGTTGACCGGCCTAAGTTAGGCTTGTGTATAGTCTATATGGATTCTAGTACCCACTAAGAAATTAGGGTAATTCCTCAAATTGAAGGTAGAGGCTACCAATTTAAATAAAATAATAAAAAAATCTTTTGATTAAAATCTAAATCTTTAGGTTTAATAAATCATTTACTAATTAGGTTTTTAGTTTTTCTTTGTACAATTATGGCCACTATCCTATCGCTTTGGTAATTGTTGGACAATGATAAGTTAAGGAGACCCAACTTGGTAGCTAGTATTGAAAGTCGAAGATTATCCTGGAGCATGAATGAATCTTATACATTCTGATAAATTCGATACCTAAGGAGCCAACCATGAATGCACGTGGGATGGTTCGAAATACTTAACAAAAGTGGCTCAACGATCGAACCATGGTTCGTTGCATTATGCTAGTAGCCATGAGTGATGAGTTCAGTTGCAAATTAGGGTAATTCCTCAAATTGAAGGTAGAGGCTACCAATTTGAATAAAATAATAAAAAAAAATTTTGATTAAAATCCAAATCTTTAGGTTTAATAAATTATTTACTAATTAGATTTTTAGTTTTTCTTCTGTAGTTATGGCCACTACCCTATCGCTCTGGTAATTATTGGACAATAATAAGTTAACGAGACCCAACTTGGTAGCTAGTACCGAAAGTTGAAGATTATCCTGGAGCATGAATGGATCTTATACATTCTGATAGATCCGACACCTGAGGAGCCAGCCCTGAATGCATATGGGACGATTCGAGATACTTATCAAAAGTGGCTCAACGACCAAACCATTGTCCATTGCATTATGCTAGTAGCCATGAGTGATGAGTTCAGTCATAAATTTGAGTCCGCTCAGCTAGAAGATATGCTTCAAGTATTGAATGAGTCTTTTGGCACTCCCGACGATATTAAGAGGCACAAGAGTAGTTATGTAATCTTCAATGCCAAGATGAGGGATGGTGCTTCAGTCACTGATCATGTATTGTACATGATCGAGATGATTGAGCGCTTAAGCAAGCTCGAATTTTTCTTACACCAACAGCTAGAAAAAGATGCTATTATGAACTCTTTGCCCAAGTCCTACCTTCCCTTCATTACTCATTTTTGAATGACAAAGCCTAAAGTCAACTACCACGGGTTGGTGGAATTTTTTTAAAACTTTGAGAATGATCACTAGCTCTACAAAGAGTTAGTGGATATAGTGGGAGGGTCTTCTTCTGATCTTCAACCCCTTAAGAAAGGAAAGAAGAATAAGAAGAAGAAGAATAAAAAGGTGCAAATTGATGCTAGGACATCAGTGCAAGACTAGACCAAGAAAACCAAACCTAATAAGAGTCAAGCAAAGTACTTCTATTGTAAGAAGTGGGGGCACTTGAAGAGGAACTTGAAGGAAAAGATCTAGAGTTTCATGAACATATTTCAAAACTTTTTTCAAAATTAGTCAGTGGAAGTAATAAACTAATCATATTAATTTATTAAAATATATGAATTAATCCTAGATCTAGGATCTTATCTCATGATCTATGTATGCTATTAAATCTAAAATTAAAAATCAAGCAAAGATGATGTTGATCACATCAACATCAAAGCTATACTAAATCTAATCTAGAAAGAAAAGGAGATCAAATCTCTCTTACCTTTGTAAGTTGGGTTCTTCAACTCGCTGATCTAAGGCTGAGGTCATCATTCCAAGATGCACACATGTTTGGCCTCTATAGGATGTCCACATAAGGCCTCAATTATCGATTTGAAGTCCTATGATAGGAAATCAGCACAGCATGCTAGTGCTGTGTGAAGGGAAATCCTGATTTCCCGGTCCAGGTTCGTCCAGATCTGATCAGATCAAGAGATATATTTCAAAAATTTTTCTCTTGATCCCAATCAGATCTTGATATGTTTCAGATCTGATTCTTATTATTTTAATAAATAAAATAAAATAAGATAAATTAAATCAAATTTAATTTACCTGATTTGGGTAATCCTATTACCCTGTAGATGATCCTGATTGCAGCGGAAGGTTCTGGATCTAGCCACGCAAGCGCCTGGCCTCTACCGGTATCCACTTGGGTTGGATCTGGAGATCCTCTTCTTCTCTATCACACCTCCAAAAATTAGATCTGGATCTGATCTGGAGGATCTTCAAAACTCTTTTGAAGATCTGCAGTCGTCCTTTTGCAGCAGCGCAGCCTTCTTGCTTTTGATCGCCTTTCCTTGATCTGAATCGCACCAACCTAAATCCAAAACTCTTTTGGACATGGAGAGCAAGGGGAGAAGAGACTATGGCATGGAGAAGGAGGGGAGAGGCAGCCTTGGAGTGTGGGGTTTCTCAATTGAATTGCATTCGCATTAGGGTTGGGCGCAGGGTCTTATTTATAGACCTCTTGTGATCCAACTCCTCTTCCTCTCAACCAATCACAACCCTTTGTGAAATCAGATCTAAATCTGATTGGTTGGAATAGAGACCCCTGGATTCCTCCTTAGAGGGCGCCTAAGACCAGTCAAAGTTGGTTCTTAGAAGAACTCTAATTGGAATCCAAAAGGGAGGTGGAGTCCTTGTCCAACAAGGACTCCTAGGCGCCTCCTACTTGGGCTCACGCCACCCTTGGCGTGCGCCCTTCTCCTTGCCAGGTTCTGGCAGGGGGACAGGCCCCCACCAGCTCTCCAATAGATGCATGACATGTGGTCAAAAGTCAAAGGGTCAATGGTCAACGTTTGACCAGTCAAAGGTAGACTTTTGACCAAAGTCAAAGAACAAGAAATGGCAGGTGACCAAAAATGGCAGGTAATGTCTTATAAAATAAGACAACCTTCTCTAACTTGGACAACCTCCAGTTAGACCATATGAAGGCCTCTGATTGAGCACAAACTCCTTTGGCTCAGTCAGGACAACTTATTTGTGATAGTAAAAGAAGAACGTTAGGTTCAATCGAGTGCTAGCACGATTTTCCTTGAACCTAATTGAATCTCATTCAGATCAATTGAACTAGATCAGTTCAATTGATGATCACCAGATTCAAACCCTTGTTTGTGTGACCCAGTTAGGTTTAGTTCTGTATGGTAATGGGATATGTCATGATCTCTGTCATAGACATCATCGAAACTCCTTTCGATGGATCAGAACTCTTCTGATTCGAACAGCTAGAATGATCGATCATCTAAATCATTCTAATTGCTCCCAAAATCCACCAGTGACACCTAGCAGTATATGGTGGCAACCCATCAGAGCTGAATGCGAACCTCTTGGTGCAGCTACCTATGTGATTAAGTTCTTCTATCTTGAGCCCCGATCAGATTAGGGTTAAGGTAAACTCGTCAAACCCTAGTCTCTGTCATATGATGTAATCATTCGATTTGAGTCCAATGTGAAAACCTAAATAGAAACTCTTTCTATTATTTCACTCTGCCATGGCCATGGGCTTCAGGACTTGATTCTCATGATTATCATAGGGCTGCTCCTCTACCACCGAGGTAGATAGATCCCATCTTGATGCAATCCAGTTCCTACAATGAACATGCTATAGCCAACATACACCTCAGGGTTCTATATGGCTAGGAGATCGAGTAATGGTGTAGTCAAACTATAACACCCTCAAGGTGAACTGCCGATGCATCTCAGGTCAAAGAACCAGACACACTACTGCAGCATCGAGTCAGTCATTGATGAGAAGGTAGACTTCCTAATGACTACTCGAGGTGGTCACGCTCAGTGCCCTCGTTCTCTAACGAGTACCTGTACTTTCACTCCGGTGTCTCCACACCGTAGACTCAAGACTCATCTACTAAAGAGAAGCGATCGTACACCAACCTTCCGGATCAATCACCATCCTCGTGATGATCCTATGGTCGGGAGCTATTTATGAGTTAATAATGATTATTCATGTCTTAAATTTTCAACTCTTGAAAATATGAATTATCATTACCATTAACTCAAAGGATGTATCACAGACACTAAATACATAGGTGTGATAGAAAATAACCCATTTTATTGATTATAGTCAAAATTATAATTTTGCCCCTAGAAGTGTATTACAAGTGTCAGCCAATTCTGGCTTCTAGGGCACATATATCTAACACTGTGCTGATCCTTTTTTGATGGCTGATCAGAAGCCTCCTTCTCCAAACCTTGCATCCTCCAATAATCAAAAGAAGAAGTAAAGGATTTGGGAAGGAAATCATTTTTCTAAAATCTCATAAAAGGAGGAAGAGGAGAATCAAGAAAAATCCTAGAGAAAAACCCTTTCTTCTCCCTTTATTTTTTCTCACCAAGACATAATGGCTTGTATCTCAATGAAGCACCACGCCCAGATCCTCTTTGCATGCAAGCTTCCCACACCCCAAATCCCTCTCTCAAATCTAAAAACTATAGAAAACTCATGCCCTAACTCTCTTTAAATAGAGAGTTATGATAGAGTCCTTGTCTAGGTCAAATATCTGGAAAGGCAGGTCAAAATTGAGCAAGGATTGGGGCATCGAACTCTTAGGTGTCCCCTCCTTTTTTTTTTCGTGGACTCTAGAAAATATGTGTAAGAAGGTCTTCTATTTTTCACAAAAAAATTAAAGATAAATCAGATAGTTTGGTGCCTTAAAGAGATAAGGAAAAATGATGTATCAAACTTTATCCAATAGAGACCTAGGTCAAAACAACTTGTTTGTTTTAACCTATTCCACAACTAATTTTCTTAGGAGATATAAAAAGGGCATGGATACTCTCCAGAAATAAAATTTTCCATAAAAATTCCAAGGGAATTGGCATGGGGGGCATGGAAAGCAAGGTTGTGCAAGATGGAGAAATCCTAGTCACACTAGGACTTCTAGTTTTAACTTGGTCCAACTTATTATTTGAACCCAATTAAATCAAAACTAATGTAATCCAATTAGAGATGATTTTAGTCCAACTAAGAGTATAATTAAATCAGATTAAATTAAATTTAAATCTAGTTTAATTTCTAATCAAATCAAAAATTGGGTGCATACAAGTCCTAATTGAACAGGAACTTGTTCTTCCTTGCAATTGGCTTATCCAATAAATCAATTAGACTTGATCCAATCATATCTAAATTAAATCTAATTAAATTATATTTAATTAAAATTAATCTTAGCCTCTGGCTTAATCAAATCAAGCCAATTAGCAATCTAATTACTAATCGATCCTCCTGTAATACTTGCATTAGGTCAAACATCAATCGTATTGATTGTTTGACCTTAGAATGATTCTAATTCGTTGGTCAACTATTCAATTAGATCAAGATCTCTTATATATATGACCCCATAGGTTTAAACCTAAGCTAGTAGTATAGAAATAAATTTTTGTACCAATCAAAGTGACCATCTAATAATGATACCTGATGGTCGGATAGGTCAAATGTGTAAAGCAACATTCTTAGAACCCATGTGGATACAGTTTTCATATAATTCATCCTCTTGATCTAAATACTTGTAGGATGACTCAGAGTTTAACTATCAACCCTGATTAGGTCATCCACATTATATTTTAAAATACCAAATCCATCTTATGGATTATCCTAGCCAAGATTTTGCTAAATTAAAATACAGCGATGCATTTTCTCCAAACTCTTGAAGTGGTCAATTCCATCTTGATCACTTACTGACTTCACAGGTATTTGACTATGCTCAAAAACCTTCCATCACTGAATTAAAAATTCAAGTAGTCTAATACCAAAGTATAGCGAGTTGCTTGCAAGCTACCGTGGTGATCTCAGGTCTTAAGAACACTTATATCCAAATTCCATCAAAGCAATTCTTGACAGTAGAATGCTCTAGAGGTGGTCATGTTCAATGATAATGTACCCTTATATCTCACTTGTATGCCATATTAGTATCTTCACACTTCTTGGTTAAGAGGACAACCAACCTATATGGTATACAATGATCTATACTCGATAAACGTTGTCGTCCTAATTAACAATGTATCATTTGATCATGAATAATTTAAAGACTAATTGATAAATTCTCTTTCTATCAAAACTAAATAATCCTAAGGACTTCATCATAACAAAGGAATTCATTAGAAGATGTAAACTTTATAATAAAAATGCTAGAATATTTATTTTATTCAATAATAAATCAGTTATAATTATAAAAAAGCATTACCATCAACAGACTGATGATTGATTTTGGAATAATTTTCAACAACTCTTACTTATCCTAAAGTCACTCAGTATAGTATCTAATATCCATCTTTGACTTTAGTTGTCGAACTCCTTTACTGCCAGGGCTTTAGTGAAGGGGTCGGCCAAGTTCTTCTTTTCATCGATCTTTTAAATATCAATGTTACCTCAATCCATGATTGATAGGGACGCAATGTTGTCGTTAAGACACTGAGTTTATCAGTTTAATCCGACTTCTTAAAATAATTAAAAATACATAGATAGCAGTAAGTCAGATCGAATCCACAGGAAAGGTAGTGTTTTTAGATTTGAAATCTTTGATTTTCTTAAAAAAAAAGAAAAAGATTTGAAAATAGAATTTGAAGTTAAAAATTAAAAATTAAAATTATAAAGTAAAAATTAAATTATGCAGAAAAGTAAACTTGGTACTAAGATCTACTAATTAGATCTTAGCATCTACTTGCAGTAAAATAAAGAACAATAATTAAAGTACATAAATTAAATTATAATAAAAATAAAAAGCTAGAATTAAAGTATAAAAAATAAAATTTATATTAATTAAAATTTTAGAATTTAAATATATAAAATTTAAAATAAAATAAAATAAAATAGTCTGATCTCTGATCTTGGATCGGCATGGGTGGAAAGATGGTGTAGAAGCCTAGCTTTTCCTCACAGCACCAGTTACCTTGAAGCAGTCATTAACCTAAAGTCTGGCTTCACCTTGTATCAAAGCTTCACCTTGATCGAAGATGTTAATTTTTAGAGGCCTGGGGTCCTTTTTATAGAGCTAGGAAGGCTGGAGAGTTTTCTTTTGGACAATGTGGGACTAAGAAGCTCTTTGATCATCAAAATATGGGGAAATTTGAATGAAAATTGAATTAAAAGGAGTCTTAAATAAATTCTATTGCTTTGGATGAAATCTGGCCATTGATGGAAATCTAATGAATCAAAAATCATCAAAATCGAATGTGTATCAACCCAGATCAGATCAGATTAAATTCTAGCCATTCGATTGAGTTAATTAGGAGAATATCTAGCCGTCGGATCAAGTTTTGGATGTTTTAATCAAGTCGGGAGCTTCTTGGACCGTTGGATCTTCTTCAGTTGGTTTTCTAACCATTAGATCGTGCCAGATCGCTGATGGAATTTGAATCAAACTCGAAAATAACCACCACCATCCGATTTTGACCGTAATCAACCAGATCCATCTGATTGCGCCCTTACTATTCCCTTGGATCACATGGACTAGTTGCACCATACACTGCAACCAATCAGCGCTCGCTGCTTTGATGTGAAATTACTTTTTTACCCTATAGACCGTGATGGATTTTCTGCGAACCCTTTAAGGGTCTAGGTCCACCATGTGTCGCTTCGTGATTCGCCAATTTTTGCTGAGCTGGCAGTCCACACTTGGATCGTGGACTGACTGATGGCTTCTATAGTTGAGTTGGCTTGATGGCTGGGCTTGCGGAGCTGGCTGAGCTATTTTTTTATTTAATTTTTATTTATTTTATTTCTTTAGAAATTCATATCTTCTTCATTTTAGCTTCATTTTGTGCAAAACTTATTTCGTTGTAATCAAAAAAATGAGCTCTTTTCACTAATAATAAAATTTTATTTTTTAATTTTTATTATTTTTTAATTAATAAAATATTAATTTTTTAAAAAATTATATATAAATTGATCATTAATTTTTAAAAATTAATATAAATTAATTAATAAATTAATATTTTTATTGATAAATTTATGATACTTATCACATCTTCCAACTTAAGCTTTGCTCGTCCTCGAGTAAAGAAAGAATTTAGTTTTAAATACCTTTTAACTTTAGAGTTTCGAGTTTTACCCAAGTAGTTTTCAAAATAGCCATTAATATTCAGTAGAGCTTAAGTGAGATATATCATTAGGATATTAATACTTATTAATAAAAAAATTAAGTAAAAAATATTAAATTTTTTTGAATTTTTTCTAAATTATCCTACTTTTATTTCAGATTTGTCTAAACTTTCATATAGACAAGTGTATTGCTACTTTCACCCTTCATTTATTGATTTTTATTTTTACATTGTTCACTTTTTGATGCGAATATCAGTGCTTACTTAGGCAACGGGACCCAGTTATTCGATGGAAAACCAATATTTTTTTAATTTTTTTAACATTATACCACTATAGAGTGTCTTAACCCCTTAAGCTTTCTATTTGATTCATGTAGCGAGTCTTGGGCCAATGACTTCCAAATCAGTTGACTTTAGGGCACTAGGTATAGAATACCCCTCGAACTTACTAGCTCGAATCAAACAGGCTACGAGTTAAGACTAGCTTTACAACGAGCTTTTTTGCCCTTCCCACCTTTTGGTGCGAAACTCAATACTTGCTTAGACAAAGAGGCTCGGTTACTCAGTGAGAAGTACTTAAAAATTATTTTATTTAATTTTTTTATATGAAGAAATGTATAGTTATCCTACACAAGCCAATAAAAAGTAGACTTTTCTTTGATGCTAGTAGAAAAAATTAAAAATGCTCCAAGAAAAAAATTTTATGTTCTAGACTTAACTCTTTATTAAATTTTTTTAATACTTGATTTTTCAATATCTCATTGATTCTCTGATCTATGCATTAATTTGTTTTAAAAAAATGCTTAGTTTAATTTGATTCTTAAGCATAATCAGGTGTTTAAATACTAAATACTAACTTTTTTGAGAACTTAAAATTTTAAAATTTTTATTTTTCTCCTCCCTCAACTTAATCGATATTGTCCTCAATGGAGAAAAAAAAATAAAGGATGTAATAAAGAACATGAAAGAATACACCTGACTCAGTATATATTTTTGGTCCAGCATATGTCTTTAAAAATTTGAGCTCTCCCTCTAACTTATTTAGATTGTCCTAAAAAGAAAATAAACTAAAAAAAATAAATTAAATATTGGGTTGTCTTTCAATAAGCGCTAAGTTTACTATCTTCAGCTAGACACAATACAGCTTACTATGCTATGTCGAATATTGGATTGACAAATTCTAATGATTTTGGATTGCCAATCTCAAAAAGTTGATTTATAATCTCATTATTGATATAATCATTGTTAATTTTAGGGACATAATTTGTGATCCCATTCTTAGGCCCATGTTTATTAAGCATTTTTCCTATTTGTTCTTCTAAAATGCTCATGAATGAAGAATTTGTATTAGGAGTTAAGTTTGATTCAATGGATGCTAGAATGGTGACAAAAGATAGTTTTAATTCTGGAGGTAAATTAATGTGATCTTACTTAAACAACTCCGTTGACTCTTCATTACATGCCTCTTGATTTTTGTAAGAAGAATCGGCTTCTTAGGTTGAAAGGAACAGGCTTTTAGGTTTATAAGTTTTGGATAAATCATCTATTCTCTTTTTTTCTTTTTCTATCTTATTTAAACTGAAACTAGCATCAGTACTAATTCCTGGCTTGAATTCTTCTATGTGGTTAGTCTCAATACTAACTAGTTCCTCTAGGTGTATCCTATGTTAAACTATGGAAGGGCTTATTCCTTTAATGTCTATCATAGTCCAGCCTATTGCTTCTCGATTTTCTCTTAAGACTACTAATAATTCCTCCTCTTGGTTAGGATTTAGATCTGATGCAATAATTACAGGCAAGGTTTTCTCTGGACCTAAATATGCATACTTGAGGTGCTTAGGGAGGGGTTTCAACTCTACTTTGGGTGCCTCTTTTTTTGATGACTCAGGTGATGGTTTAGTCATTTCTATGAATGGTTCAGTGGGAGGCTCCCATCTTTGGCCATTTTTATTATCTCCAAGTATTTTATCTAGGTTGTCATATTCATGGGTTGGCCAGATACTAGATTCAAGATCGATTTTCTCATCGCTAATGTTTATGGATTCATAAATTTCATCTTGGTCTATACTTATATTAGCATGCTTGGTAGATTCCTATTCCAAATTGAAAATATTCAGCTCGATAGTTATATTTCCAAAAGACAGTTTCATAAGTCCATTCCAATAATTGATTTTAGCATTAGCAGTAGCTAGGAATGGTCTTCCTAAAATCACTGAAATTTGACCCTTAGGATTTGATATTGGCTCAGTCTCCAAAATGACAAAATTAATTGGAAAGATAAAATTTTCAACCTTAATCAAAACATCTTCTACCATTCCCTTGGGGATCCTAAAAGATCGGTCTGCTAATTGTAATATGATCCCTGTTGGCTGAAGCTTTTCCAATCCTAATTGCTCATAAACTGAATAGGGCAAAATATTTACACTAGCCTTGAAATCAAGTAACGCCTTCTTAATGTGGGTTTCTCCTATGACACATAAAATTATTGGAGAACCTGGGTCCTTGTACTTTATAGGCATATGACTTAACAAATATGAACTCACCCTTGCTGCTAAGAAAGCTCTCTTTGGTACGTTAGTCATCTTTTTCTTGGTGCAAAGGTCTTTTAAGAATTTGGCATAAGTTGGAACTTATTGGATCATGTCTAGTAGAGGAATGTTTATTTGAACTTGCTTAAATACGTCTAACATTTTGTCTAAATGTTTCGATTATTTATTAGACCTTAATCGATTCGAGAAAGGAGCTCTAAAGATTGTGAGCATCTGGTTTGGTGCACTATCAATTTTAGGAGTTTGAGTTTGTAAGGTAGATTGTTCATTGGATGGCTCAATAGACTCAGCATAGTCTTCTCTAATGTTAGGTGTATTTACCTTATTATCCACTTATTTTTCTGATCTCAAGGAATGAATAGCATTAACTTGATTAACCTGGTTTCCTTGGGATGGTCTACCATTTTGATTTCTTGGGTTGGGCTCAAGTTGGCTAGATAGCCTACCTCGTTCACATTCACTTATGGTAGATGCCAGCTGACCAATTTCTAAGCAGGCTATGGCCTGAGAATTTGAATTCAGAATTTAGCCCGTGGTTTGCATGAAATTGCTTAAGGTGGTATTGGTGTTAGCATTAGATTTGGCTAGGATTTCCAAGCTTTTCTCTAAAGAACTAAGATTCTTTTCATTAATATTAAAGTCTGGTGGTAGCAGGATGTTTATCATAGGATTAGGCCTTGAGTTCTGCTGATTGAAACTTGGATCGCTTACATTTGGATTTTATGATCATGAAAAATTTGGATGATTCCTCCAACCTAGGTTATAGGTGGGTGCATAGGGATTGTTTAATGGTCTTTGATATGTGATATTCACTTGTGCACATCCATTATCTAATTAGTTCATTGGGAGGGGACATTCCTCAAGGACATGGTCTGGTGCATTGCACCCATTGCACATAGGTGCAGACACTTGGTTTACACTGGCTAGTCTTTGAAGTTCTGAGGCCTCTAACCTACGTGTCAAAGTTACAATTTTGGCTTCTGCAATTAGGGAGGTTTGAATTTGGTAAATTCCACCTCTTGAAGGTGTGGATTTTTTTGGTTCCCTAGTTGTTTTCCATTATAAACTTTTCTCAGCTAGATCTTCTAAAAATTGCCAGGCTTCATTTGGTTCTTTGTACATAAATTGTCCCTAGCACATGGACTCTAGCATTGTTTGAAAATTTGAATCTAACCCTTCATAAATTATTTGGCATAGCCTCCAAGTTTCTATTCCATGGTGTGGGCATTGGGTCAAGAGGTTCTTGAATCGATCGAAGTATTTCCAAAATAATTCACTAGCTAGTTGATAGAATTGGTTTATTTCATTTCTAATTCTAGCTATTTTATGGTGAGGAAAATATTTTTTTAAGAATATTCTCACAAAGCCCTCTCAGGTTGTGATAAATTGATTTGGAAGACTATAAAGCCACTTTTTGGCATTATCCTTAAGGGCAAAATTGATTAATCTCAGTTTGATTTCATCCTCTGACAATTGTTGTAGTTTCATGGTTGCACAAACCTCTTCAAATTCCCTAATGAATATATATGCATCCTTTATTCCCATGAATTTTGGAAGCATGTTAATGATTTGAGGTTTAATTTTAAAGTTGTTTGCTATGGGTTGGGGTAACCTAATACAAGAGGGTTGGATGGAACCAACTTGATAACATAAGTCCTTAAGGATTTGAGGCTGAGGCTGATTTGCTAAATCCATTATGGATGTTGAGGTTGTAGGGTCTGAAATAGGAACTAAATTCGTTTTGACTAGTCGACCTGAAATCCTTCTCCACACACTATATTCTCAATGTCCTCAATCTTTTTTTTTATATTTATTTTATTATTATTTTTTTAAACTCTCTTTTTTTAAGTTCTAAATTAATTCAACCTTTTCATGCCCTAGGACAACCATGCAACATAACTTCCTATTATGCCAGGCAACCTTATGTCAGGGCAATAGAGATTGAAAATACCTAAAGTAAAAATTTTCATTTTCAAACAAGCTTCAAACAAATTAATCCTAACCTAAGATCAGCTTAGACCTAGATAGCTCTTAACTGTTCCAAGTCAGCCTTCGAGCACTCCAAGTGTAGGATAGCCAATCAACTAGCCAGGTAAGTATAAGGTCGGTGGGAGTTCCTCCGTTGCTTGCCTTAGACACCAATTATCCTTGGCCAGGTAAGCTAATGGAACCAATTAGAAACCACCTTCCTTCGGGCCCAATCATTCCTGAATCACTTTTCTAGACATCAGTCAAATTGACTAACCCTAGCCTGGTTCAACTCTTAGGGTTCCTTGTCCTATTGAGCTTGAGCTCCTAGGGCTAATCTCCAATTGATTTTAAAATTAAAAGCTTAGGTCAATGCAGGATGCTGGTTGATTGTTTGTGGGCTAAGGAAGGATGATCAAATCCCCACATTATCTTGTTTAATTATGTGTTGCCCTTAATTTGATTTAATATGACATGCAAAAAGAAAAAATTCAATCAAAGGGTTCTATACAATTTAAACTAGATGCACGCAACTAATTGCATTTTAAAAGGCTTACCTTGCCTCCAGCAATCATCAGAAAAAATAAAAATAAAAATAAAACTAACATGATGCATGCTCTAAACAATTAGAATTTCTAATCTTGTAAGATTTTTAATTAAATTTAAGTGGATATATATTTTTTTAAATTTAATTTAAAAATAAAATAAATAAATAAATAAATAAATAAAAAGGACTAGAGTTAGGATTGTTCTCACTAAACAAAACTAAATGATTTGTTCCTTGCTCTGGTTCTTTTTATTTTTTAACCTTTTTTCTGCAACATAAAAAAAGGTTAGCAAGCAATATTTATAAGAAAATAAAAATTTTATTTAGAATTTATTTACAAAAAAATCAAAGAGATCAAAAACATAATGTCCGTGCCTTCCCCAACAATGGTGCCAAAAACTTGATAGGGATGTGATGTTGTCATTAAGACACCATATTTATCAGTTTAATCTAACTTCTTAAAATAATTAAAAATACGTAGATAGCAGTAAGTCGGATCGAATCCATAGAAAATGTAGTGATTTTAGATTTAAAATCTTTGATTTTCTTAAAAAAAAATTTTAAAAATAGAATTTGAAGTCAAAAATTAAAACTAAAATTATGAAGTAAAAATTAAATTATGCAGAAAAGTAAACTTGGTACTAAGATCTACTAATTAGATCTTAGCATCTACTTGCATTAAAATAAAGAACAATAATTAAAGTATAAAAATTAAATTGTAATAAAAATAAAAAGCTGGAATCAAAGTGCAAAAAATAAAATTTGTATTAATTAAAATTTTAGAATTTAAATACATAAAATTTTTAAAAAAAGTAAAATAAAATAAAATAGCCTGATCTCTGATCTTGGATCGACATGGATGGAAAGATGGTGTAGAAGCCCAACTTTTTCTCTTGGCATCAGTTACCTCGAAGCAGCCATTAACCCAGAGCCTGGCTTCATCCTGTACCAAAGCTTCACCTTGATCGAAGACGTCAATTTCTAGGGGCTTGGGGTGCTTTTTATAGAGCTAGGATGGCTAGAGAGTTTTTTTCTGGATAATGTGGGACTAAGGAGCTCTTTGATATCAAAATATGGAGGAATATAAGTAAAAATTGGATTAAAAGAAATCTTGGATAAATTCTATTGCTTTGGATGAAATCTGGCCATTGATAGGAACCCAACGAACCAAAAATCATCAAAATCATATGTGTATCAGCCCAGATCAAGTCGGATTAAATTCTGGCCATCTGATTGAGTTAATCAAGAGAAGATCTGATCGTCAGATCAAGTTTTGGATGTTTTAATCAAGTCAGGAGCTTCTTGGATCATTGGATCTTCACCAAGTGGTTTTTTGGCCATTGGATTGTGCCAGATCGCTGATGGAATTCGAATCAAACCAGAAATAACTACCACCATCCAATCTTGACCGCAATCAATCGGATCCGTCCGATTGCACCTTTACTATTCCCATGGATCGTGTAGACTAGCTACACTGTACACTACAACCAATCAGCATTCACTGCTTTAATGCAAAATTACCTTTTTACCCTGTAGACCTCGATGGATTTTCTGTGAACCTTTTAAGGGTCTAGGTCCACCACGTATCGCTCCGTGATTCACCGATTTCTACTGAGCTGGCGGTCCATGCCTGGATCGTGGACTGACTGACGGCTTCCGCTGTTGAGTCGGCTTGGTGGCTTGGCTTGCGGAGCCGACTGAGCCATTTTTCTTTTTTATTTAATTTTTATTTATTTTATTCTTTTAGAAATTCATATCTTTTTTCATTTTAGCTTCGTTTTATGTGAAACTTATTTCGTTGTGATCAAAAAAATGAGCTCTTTCCATTGATAATAAAATTTTATTTTTTAATTTTTATTATTTTATAATTAATTTTTTAATCAATAAAAATATTAATTTCTCAAAAATTATATATAAATTGATCATTAATTCTTAAAAATTAATATAAATTAATTGATAAGTTAATATTTTTATTGATGAATTTATGATACTTATCAACGATCTTCTGAACTAGGTGGTAGCGGTGCAATATATGCTTTGTTTGCTGGTGTGCCTTTGGTTCCTTTGCTTGATGATAATTATCATAAATTATTAAATAAAAATATTAAAATATATGTTAATTTAATATTTATTTAAAAAAATTATATTTTTATGAATGTTTTATAGGAAAAAATTTTATTAGTGCGAAGAGCTCAATTTATGAGTTCCAATATAATAAATTTCACTCAAATCAGAGCTAAAATAAAAAAGTTATGAAGTCCAGAAGTTAAAATAAAAAAAAATAAAGATTGGTGCACGATAGATGGACCGATCGGTCCATAGAATAGGTATAGACCGGCTAGCTCAGCAAGTGCGGCCAATCAGCATGCGACACATGGTGAGCGTAGACCCTTAAATGGTCTACCTCATTTTTATCGTGGTTCACAAGGGCATTTTGGTCTTTTTATCAGGCATGATAGCTGCTGGTTGGTGGAGGCTCATGGTGTACCCAATCTATGCATGGTCTATAGGCTTAATTGGCAGAGATTTGCATGATCAAATGGTTATAAGAGTTTTTGATTGGCATCCAACGGTCCACATGTTTTCCATCTTTGATTAGGACTTCCTAGGCCCCTTATGGCACAATCCGATGGTGCAGAGCATTGCCGCACGAGATTCGATGGTTTTTATTTGATCTGGGATGCCAGGCGGTGGATTTGAGTTGGTTTTGGATCGTTTGATCACAGATCAATGGCTAGAAAAATTCAAAAAGAGGGAATCGATTCAAACTTGGATTTGACTCAGAAAATAACTCCAAAAGCTTGTTTTCTTCTCTATTTAAGGCTTGCTGTGCCAGAGACAGAGAAAGGACCCCCCTCGGGGGTAAAACACATTTTTCCTCTCTTTTTCTCTCCCTTCTCTTCTCTTCTCCTCTCCTTTCTTCTTCTTTCTTTCTTTCTTTCTTTCTTTCTTCTTTCTTTTTCATTTCTTTTTCTTTTTATATACTCTAGGAGATCAACAGATGCTGGGAGCCAGAATATTTCAAATCATGCACAACAAAAGATCATGATTCTAGGATGTAGATGAAGTCTTTGAACATGGATTATATTTTTATTTATTTTTTATAATTTTTTTTATATAATGAATAAATTATCTCCTGCTCAATCCTAAATTCTATCCTTCATGCATGAGATTTTAACATGCTTATTATTGATCGATATTTAAATAGACTATATTTATAAAGATGGATTATAATCGAAAGATATAATCTATGCTCGATTTAATAGTTTATATTAGAGAGAATCAATAAAAGTCATATTATTAATTTTTAAAAATTAAAATATTAAATAATTTATGATTCTATTGAGATGGATCGTGATCCGAAGATACGGTTCATGCCCAAAGAAAATAGGTTATAATCATAACTAAATTCTTAAAAATATAAATTCTTGCATTAAAAAGAATTACCACAACCATGCTAGAGATGGATTCAAAATTCTAGAATACTTCTAATTAATCCTAAAATCCTAATTAATTAATTATTTGATCTTTTTTATTTAATTTGCTAAAATCTCATTCAATCCTCTTTAATTTACTTATTTAAATTTTTATTTTAAGATTAATTTATTTTTTTAATTAAATTGAATGTAACTCAGTCTTCAATCTTCGAGAAAATCGACACCTAACTCACCAACTATTCTACTTAATAGTAAAATCAGGTTTAATTTTTATTTGATGCTTTAACGATAAGCAATCAAATTTTTGGCATCGTTGCTTGAAATTGTAGCATGATTGCTTCAAATAAAAAAATTAAAAAAAATAAATTAATTAAAAAATTTAAAAAAATTCAAAAAAAATTAATTAATTTCTTATTTATTGATTTATATGCTTTATTGCTTTATTTATTTTACTGCTTTATTTTATTACTTATTTTAATTTATTATCTTGTTTATTTTTACTGCCGCTTTATTGCATAGTTACTTTATATTGCTTTATTAATTTATTTATTTTACTACTTTAAATTTTTAATTTTTTATTTACTATTTTTCTATTTTTTCTTTTTATATTATATTATGCTAATTAATAATTTATCTTTCTATTATCAGTCAATTTAGTTTAATTGCTTAACTACCTATTATTTATGTTTTCTTTAAATTCCTGCTTTACATAATTAATTTATTACTTTTTATAGACTAGTAATTTATTGCTTTTTAAGACTTAATCACTTGAATTTATTTTCTTTTGCAAAATCATATAATTAAAAACTAAAAAAAATATCTATAAAAAGACATAACCATAAATCCTTAAAAATCACTAACATCTCATAATACTTAATTAATTAAGAGTAACCATAAATATTCTATAAAATTAATTTTTTAAACATGTTTGGATACTTTGATTTGTTTGCATTGCATATCTATAATATACTCTAAGGGCACAATCCATTAAATAAGATAAGATGGAGATTTGATCATCCTTTCTTGGCTCACAAACCACCACCCTTCATATTGTCTTAACTTAAGTCTTTTAACTTAAAATCAATTAGACGTTGCTCCTAGATTATTCGAGCTCAATAGGACAAGGAACCCTAAGAGTTGGATTGGATTAAGGTTAGTTAATTCGACTGATGTCTAGGCAAGTGGTTCAGGGACTGCATCTCGAAGGAAGGTGGTTACTTAATTGATTTCGTTAGCTTATCTGGCCAAAACAATTGATGTCTAAGGAAAGCAATGAGGGGACTTTCATCAACCTTACATTTACCTAGCCAGTTGATTGACTGATTCTTTTTCTGAAGTGCTCGAAGGTGATCTTGGCAGTTAGGAGCTATCTAGATTTAGATAAATCCTAGGATAGAGAGTCCATGCTTGCTTAACTTATTTGCTATTATAACTTAAACCCTAATTAAAACACTCTCTTCTATTATCCTTAAATCTAGGATCCTACAGGCTCTTATCTTTAGAATTCTCTCTCCTCATTTTTTTAAAATTCTTTTAAATAAGGTAAAATAGAATAAAAAATAAACCAAGATGGATCTTGAGAGTAGAGTGGATGAGTTATCTCATAAATTAGATCGTCTAATAGCCATTGAAAACTCTTCCTATCCATCTTTTCTTCCTACACAACAAGTTTGTGCAATCTGTTCGAGCCCGATCCACTTTGCAAATAGATGTCCAGACTGATTTTTTGAGTATATGTATGAGTAAGATTATCAAGATTAAATCCAAATGGCCTATAGACTAGGAAATAATCATATCTATAATCTAGGATGGGGGGCTCAGCCAAATTTTTTATGGCAATCACAACCAGTGATTATCCCGAAACCATAAAGACCCACTTTAATGGATGCACATTATGATATGCCCTACTCATAATATCAAACCTCTCTAAATAACAATGAGTGAATTTTTGAAAAGAGGATTTAGCAAGTAGTAGATGAGTTGGAATTTATCAATCAACCATTAAATACTCTAGATGACCAAAGGCCTAACTCTCTAGCAACTACTCTTAATAACTTTATGCAGACCTATCACTCCTATATGCAAACCTTTAAAAAGCCAGAGGACCAAAGGCTTAATTCATTAGAAAAAAGCTTAAACGATCTCATGCAAAACACGAACCAACTTATAAAGTCAAACTACCAAGCCATTGATCATCTAGAAATATAGATAGGTCAGTTAGTCACTACTATTAGTGAAAGTGAGTTGCCCAGTCAGCCCGAGGGCAACCGTGACAGACCATATATGACTAAAAATTTTGATGTTCTTATAACTTTTTCTGAACAATCAATTAAAACTCTTGAAAATAATATGGTCATAGAACAACCTTGCATAACTAAAAAGACACTCTTAGACCATATTACTGAGGCAAAAATGAAAGAACAAGAATGATGGACTGAACTAATTCCACTATCATCCTATTTTTCTATGGTCATAGAACAACCTAGCAAAACTAAAAAGATCCTATTAAACCATATAACTAAGGCAGCAAAATATAAAAAAGACTAAGAATTGTGGGATGAACTAATTCCATCATCTTACTTATATATGGACCCATCCCTAAGAGCTCTAAAATCACCAATTTCTTTTAACAGGGATGGACAAACTGATGAAATGATGGATTTAGTAGAGACTTCCCAAGAATCACAAGTGGACAATATACCAGAGGAAGCTTTATCCATAGATCTTTACCATGATCAGATAAATCCCTGTTTGGCTTATTATGAGGTAGATGATTTTGATGATGATGGGTATAATACAAAAGTTAATGACCAAGAAGATACACCCTATCCAAAAATCATCCTAATATGGATTAAAAAATCTGAGCGACCATCTAACCCCCAATAGCTCTCTTATTAGAACTACCAACTGACCTAGAATTAAAACCACTTTCTAATGAACCTATTGACACCCTACCAATGATACTTACCTAGGAAGACCAATTTATGGATGTTCTAAAAGTATATAAAGAAGCTATTGGATAGAATATAACTAAAATAAGGGATAATAATTTTATAAATGATTTTTCTGTATTCGGCACTACTTTTAAGGATTGCCTTCAAAATTTATCTACAATATTAAAATGATGTATGGAGGTAGATTTAAAATTAATTTAAAAAAAGTGCCCTACTTTAAATTAGGAAGAATTGATGCCTAGTTATATCAAACCTAAGAAAGAGAGTGGGGTAGATCAGATTATAGTTGAAGAAATTCAAATACTACCACCCCTAATCTCAACCCAACAAACATAATCTTTTCCTGGTTATAAAAACTATAATAATCATAAATTCTAGTACAACATGCTTGCTCCATATACTTTATTGATTAGGGTTAAACTTAATCATCGTAAAGCATTCTATGAATGTTTTTCTGCCATGATGACAAGACCTCCTGATTGGCCTTATTTTTTTGAAACTCTAAAGGATGCACTAAAATTAATTTTATCTAAAACTCCTTCATAGGGTCTGGCTGAAGATGTTAAACTTAGCGCTTGCTGGAAGGCAACCCAGGCTTTTGCTTTTAACATTTTCTTTTTCTTTTTAGTTTATCTTTCTTTCAGGACTAAGTTAGGGGGAGAACTATAGACCCATGCTGATGAAAAATAAATAAAACCCAAATCAATACCATAATTAAATTACATCAGGTGAACTCTTTTCTTGTTATTTTCTTATCATTTATTATACTATATTATTTCTTCTCCATTAAGGACAACAAAAATTAAGTTGGTGGAAATGATAAATAAAAAATTTTGAAGTCCTCAAGTATGATAATAATTAGTTTATGTACCTAATTTTGTCCTGATTTAAAATTTTTCAAGTATTTTAATCAATGATTGATTAATGGTGTAGAAAATTTTTGAAATACTAAGGACCCAATTATTAAGAAAACCCAATAAATGGTCAAGTTTAGAATAGATAAATTTTTGAGTGATTCTAAAATCTTCTTCTAACCTATATTCAATAAAGAATATACTTTATATGGGTATGAGTGAAAAAAAAAATATATATATATAAAAGAAAAAATAAAGCAAGTTCTAAACATTGGTCTTCCACCGAGTAACCAGATTTCATTGCTTAAGTAAGCAATATTATTTGCATCAAAAAGTAGGTAATGTGAAGAAGCTTGTTATATAGTTAGTTTTAATCTGTAGCCTATTTGACTTGAGTCAGTAAGCCCGAGGGATATTCTATACCTAATGTCCTAAAGCCAATTAGTTTAGGAGTCATTGATCCAAAGCTCGCTATAAAGATCAGATAGAAAGCTTAAGAGATTAAAATATTACACTAGCTATAATAATAAAAAAAAACTCTAGTTCATACTAAAGATAGAGGATTTAAAGAATAAAGGTGGAGAATTGATCAAAAAAAAGTTCTAAATTTTATGTTCTTCACTTAACCACTATTTGGGAGAACTTAATAATCCAATGATGTACTTCTTCGATCTCTAACCAGGTATCAATTGACTTTAGGATGACCTAAAGAAACTTTTATATCCCATCAAGTTGGTACGTACTTCTATTTTTTTTTAGTCGAGGATGAGTAAAACTTAAGTTGGAGGATGTGATAATTATCATAAATTATTAAATAAAAATATTAAAATATATATTAATTTAATATTTATTTTAAAAAATAGATATGTTTATAGATGTTTTGTAGGAAAGAAGCCTACTAATGTGAAGAGCTCGATTTATGGTTTCCAATGTAATAAATTTTACTTAAATCGAAGCTATGAAAAAGTTATAAAGCCCAAAAGTTAAAATAAAAGAAAAATAAAAAAAATAATGATTGGTGCATGGTGGACCGACCGATTGGTCCATGGAAAAGGCAAAGATCGACTAGCTCAGCAGGCTCGGCCAATCAGCACGCGACATGTGGCAAGCGTAGACCCTTAAAGGGTCTACTGCATTTTTATCGTGGTTCACAAGGGCATTTTTATCTTTTTATCAGGCATGATAGCTACGGTTGGTAGAGGCTCATGGTGTACCCAATCTACATGTGGTCTATAGGCTTAAAAGGCAAAGATTTGCATGATCGAATGGTTGTAAGAGTTTCTGGTCGGCATCCAACGGTCCACCTATTTTCCATCTTTGATCAGGACTTCCCAAGTCCCTTATGGTGCTATCCAACGGTGTAGAGTGCTACCGCATGAGATCCGATGGTTCTTATTTGATTTGGGATGCCAGGAGGTGGATTTTGAATTGGTTTTGGATCGTTTGATCATAAATCAATGGCTAGAAAAATTCAAAAAGAGGGAAATCGATTCAAACTTGGATTGGACTCCGAAAATAACTCCAAAAAGCCTATTTTCTCCTCTATTTAAGGCCTTCTATGCTAGAGATAGAGAGAGGACCCCCCTCGAGGGAAAAACACCTTTTTCCTCTCTTTTTTTCTCCCTTCTCTTCTCTTCTCCTCTCCTCTCTTCTTCTTTCTTTCTTTCTTCTTTCTTTTCCTTTTCTTTTTCTTTTTATATACTCTAGGAATCAAAAGATGTTAGGAGCTAGAATATTTCAAATCATACACAACTAAAGATTGTGATTCTAGAATGTAGATGAAGTCTTCGAACATGGATTGTATTTTTTTTCATTATTTTTTATAATTTTTTTATGCAATGAATAAATTATTCTCCTGCTAAATCCTAAATACTATCCTCCATGCATGAGATTTTAACATACTTATTATTGATTGATATTTAAATAGGCTATGTTTATGAAGATGGATTGTGATCGAAAGATACAATCCATGCTCGATTTAATAGTTTATGTTAGAGAGAATCAATAAAAGCCATGTTATCAATTTTTAAGAATTAAAGTACTGAATAATTTATGATTCTATTGAGATAGATCGTGATCGGAAGATATGGTTCATGTCCAAAGAAAATAGGTTATAATCATAACTAAATTCTTAGAAATATAAATTCTTGCATTAAAAAAAAATTTATAATTATGCTAGAGATGGATTCAAAATTCTAGAATACTTCTAATTAATTTCAAAATCCTAATTAATTAATTATTTACTTTTTTATTTAATTTGCTAAAATCTCATTCAATCCTCTTTAATTTACTTATTTAAATTCTTGCTTTAAGATTAATTTATTTTTTAATTAAATTGAATGCAACTCAGCCTTCAATCTTTGAGAAAATCAACATCCGACTCATCAACTATCCTACGTAATAGTAAAATTGAGTTTAATCTTTATTTAATGCTTTAACGATAAGCAATAACCTGAGCAATGGCACCAGTACTATTGTAGTAGAGTAGGATCGGACCATCAAGAAAGAGTGCTACTCTAAGCTCGATGATGAATTTTTTCAGCCACATAGCTTTCTTCATGGCATCTGATACTGTGATGTACTTCACCTCATATATAGAGTCTGCCATAGTGTGCTGCTTGAAATTTTTCTAGTAGTGTTAGAATTTAATACCTCAAATTTGATCCATAGTAGAGGAGAATCAGTATCAATAAGTAGTCGAGTTGGCTCGGATACAGAGTCGAGTCGGCTCGGGTTGAGATCGAGCTAGCTCAAACTACAGCCGAGTCGGCTCTTCAGATAGACAAAAAGTAGGAGTTTAGGAAAGATGCAGTTGAGCCAGCTCAACCCCTGATCGAGCTGACTCGACAGAGGCAAATAGAATAGATGGGGTTTTTTGTTTGAACTCAAATTATGATTAATCCAAGGGATCTATGGAAGTTGCACGTGGGCCATAGGATCCAGCGGTCATGGAGGGTTGCTGTCATGATCTAAAAATTAAAAAATATTTCTAGACTTCATCAAGATCATATTTGACTCATATTAGGAGAAAGAGTCCTATTAGGACTCCTGTAAACTGCTAAGAAGAGGATTCTCATTCTATTTAAAGGACTAAGATACTATGGAGTAGCAAGGTGGCACGTGTGGCATGAGAGGCACGTAGAAAGGCTCAAGTAGCTATCGAGAAGAGCTTGGTAGAGCATCGAGTGTGTGCAGTCCGTGAGAGAGAGAAGCAATAGGGCATAGCATCTAACAAGGAGGCTGTAAGGGTAGAGCATCTGATAGCTTCTAAGGATCTCCTTAGGATTATAAGAGAGCTTTTATGAGGATAGCTTCTAGTTGAGAGAGATTTATGTATGGTGAGTTGAGAGTGGATGTTCTCCTCTTGTACCTATTTTTTTCTTTCATAGTGGAGCTTTGCATGCCCCATGGAGGTGAGCCTTTGGACTGACCCACGTACTTGATTATTTTCTTATTTTATTTCTTTCTTCTTTCTGCTATAATAATTCAGTACTAGATCCTTAACAAGTAGTATCAGAGTAGCTGATATCTCAATAGATTAGTTTTAGAGTAAGTTGATACCACATCAATTGGTATCAGAGTCAAATAGTACTGGAGTGTAGATTATAGCAGTGGATAGAGATTGAAGAATATGGAGAAGATAAGCATAATCAAGGTGGAGATCAATAAGTTTGATGGGAAGGGAAATTTCTTCTTGTGGCAAGTAAGGGTAAAGAATGTACTCATCCAATATGAATTGATCGACGCTTTCTTATACGATGAGATGCTAGCTACCATGGAGGAGAAGGATTGAAAGCGGATCCAGATACAAGCGATGAGTACGATCCGCTTATACGTAGCAGATGATGTGGTGATCCATATGCTTGGCGAGACCTTTTCGATGATGCTGTGGTCGAAGCTCGAGGAGCTATACATGGCAATGTCGCACACCAACATGCTATTCCTTTGGAGGTAGTTCTACTAGCTACAGATGGACGAAGGCCAGAACATGCGAGAGCATCTATCCAACTTTTAGAAGATTCTCACTGACCTCCTCAGCATTGGCAAAAAAGTTAAGGAGAAGACCAGGGTGTTGGTCTTGCTAGCGTCACTTTCTCATTCATTTAAGTCCTTGGTGACTGCTCTTCTAGTGAGAAAGAGCACCATCAAGATGGATGATGTCACTATAGCGATGCTCCAGAATGAGGTTCTCAAGAGGAAGAACCCAGCTTCGATCTTAGATAGTGGCAACTCAGCTTTGGCGATCTCTGAAGAAGCAGGAGGCAGTAGATGGAGTGGCAGAGGATCGCAAGGAGGATGATCCAGTTTCAAGATGAGGGACTAAAGCAAGATCAGATACTACAGGTGCGATGAGTTGAGACAATGAGTCAAGAATTGCCCATAACTCAAGGATCGAACGAGGGCTACTGCAACGACGGCTAGTAGCGAGTCAGAGGATGATGTCCTGAAGATATTTGATGAGATATTTACTTCTTTCCAATAGTAGATTTTAGATTTTGCATGCACATATCATATTTATTGGAGAGAGGAGCAGTTTGACTCCCTAGAGAGTAGTGAGGGCACTATTTATCTATCAGATAGATCAAGTTGTGCGATCAAAGGCATCGAGATGGTCAGTTGAAGGAACATTATGGTGTAGTGAGGAGATTAGGGAAGGTCCGATACATACCCGATTTTAAGCAGAATCTTATCTCACTAAGCAGACTGAATTCAAACAGCTACAGGTGGATAGCTGGTGATGGAATCCTAAAGATCATGCATGATAATAGGATGATATTGGAGGAGAAGAAGAGGATGAGAGGACATTACTATTTGATAGGAAGCCCAGTACGACATGGAGCTTCAAGAGCTAGAGAGAGCCCAATGCAAGATGGAGCTCTAGGTGGAGGTGGATTGAGCATGAGATAGGAGACTCAGGAGGACGAGAGGTGACGTCGCAGAGTGAAGTTCCTATTACTATAGGAGAATTCTCCGAGTAGGTCTTTAGTCAGAGTGGACACAGCCCATGATAGAGGTGGAATCGAGCGGCCTGGCTCGACTCTCATATTTGCCCATCCATGATTAGCAGACGATTGCCCCAGGATATGGGGGCGAGATGGATCACAAGCTCTCAAAGTCAGGTGGAGGCCGAATGTCGAGTTGAGATGGACATCGTTAAAATTTGATGCCTCGAATTTGATCCACAATAGAGGAGAATCAGAATCGGCAAGCAGTCGAGCTAGCTCGGATATGAAATCGGATTGGCTCAGGTTGAGATCGAGCCAGCTTGAACCACAGCCAAGCCAGCTCTCTCAGATAGATAGAAAATAGGAGTTCGGACAAGATGTAGTCAAGCCAGCTCGATCCTTGATTGAGTTGGCTCGACGGAGGTGAATAGAATAAATGAGGTTTTCTGTTTGGACTTGAATTATAATTAATCCAAGGGATCTATGGGAGTTGCACGTGGACCATAGGATCCAGCAGCTATGAAGGGTTGTGGTCATGATTTGAAGGTTGGAAAATATTCCAAGACTCCATCAAGATCATGTTCGACTCATATTAGGAGAAAGAGTCCTGTTAAGACTTCTGTGAACTATTGAGAAGAGAATTCTCATCCTATTTAAAGGACTGAGGTGCTATGGAGTAGCAAGATGGTACGTATGGCATGAGAGGCACATAGAGAAGCTTAGACAATTATCGAGAGGAGCTTGACAGAGTATCAAGTACATGCAGCCCATAAGAGAGAAGCAACTGGTGCATAGCATTCGATGAGGAGGTTATGAGGGTAGAGCATCTTGCAGCTTTTGAGGTTCTTCTTAGAATTCTGAGAGAGCTTTTGTGAGGATAGCTTCTAGTTGAGATAGATTTATATATGGTGAGTTGAGAGTGGGTATTCTCCTCTTGTATCTATTTTTCTCTTTCATAGTGAAGCTTTGCATGCCCCATGGAAGCGAGCCTTTAGGCTAATCTACGTACTTAATTATTTTTTTATTTTATTTCTTTCTTCTTTCTGTCGTAATAATTTAGTACTAGATCCTTAACAAGTGGTATCATAGCAGCTGATATCCCAATAGATTGGTATCAGAGCGAGTTGATACCACATCAAGCAGATAGCTCCATCATTTAGAATAAAGATATAACTAGACATGCTTCTGCTATCATCATGGTTAGATTGAAAGTTGAAGTTTGTAAATCCTACAAGTTTTAGATCTGACCTACCATAAACTAGTCACTGATTCTTAGTATTTCTTAAATACCTAAGGATAGTTTTTACCACCTTCCAGTAGTTCTTCCCTAGATCAGAATCTACTCACTACTCCTAGTGAGTATACCACATCTAGTCCTGTATATATCATGACGTATATAACAGAATCCACTATCGAAGCATATGGGATTCTACTTATATGCTTTCTCTCTTCAGGAGTTGTCAGACAATCCTTCTTAGAAAAAAAAATTCATGGCCTATCGAAAGATAGCCCTTGTTGGAATTCTCTATGCTGAATGTTTTCAGCATAGTTTCTATATACGTGGATTTGGATAACCCGAGCATCTTTTTAGATCTATCCCTACAGATCTTCATCTCTAGGATGTAGGATGCTTCATCCAAGTCCTTCATGGAGAACAAAGATGACAACCAAACTTTTATTTCTTGCAGTGTAGGGACATCGATTAAGAAAATATCATCTATATACAAGATAAGAAATGTCACTACTAGACCATTTATCCATTTACAAATACAGGACTCTTCTCCATTCTTAACGAAGCCATACGTTTTGATCACCTTATCAAAATGCATGTTCCAACTCTGAGATGCTTGCTTCAATCTATAAATAGATCTTTAAAGCTTGCACACCTTGGACTCATTTATGGATGTGAATCTCTTAAGTTGTATCATATACACCTCTTTGGTTAGCTCTCTATTTAGGAAAGCTATCTTCACATCTATCTACCAGATTTCATAGTCTAGATGGGTAGCTATCACAAGCACGATCCAAATAGATTTGAACATTGCAATGGAAGAAAATGTCTCATCATAGTCAATACCATAATATTGACAATATCTCTTGACAAGCAGATGGGCTTTATAAGTCTCCATCTTTCCATCTACACTCCTCTTCTTTGTGATGACCCACTTACACCCAATGGATTTAACTCCTTTAAGTGGGTCAATCAATGTACACATATCATTGACCTTCATGGACTTTATTTTGGATTTCATGGCCTCAAGTCATTTCTCAAAATCAGGTCTCTACATTGCATCCATATAGGTGACCGAATCCTCATTATTCTCATCGAGTTGGATGGGATCACCATTCCGAACTAAGAAATCATAGTATCTGTCCGACTGATGTGGTACTCTATCGGATCGCCTTAATGATGCAGGTACACTAGGCTTTGGATTTGATCTAATCAAATCCAATTTTATTTCAGCTACTAGTGTCAGTCTTTCTACCTATTGAACATTATCAAGTTCAACCATAGAGGCAACAATTCCTTCACCATGAAACTTTTTTCTAAAAAGATTGTCTTAAGGTTGACGAACACCTTTTGTTTATTGATAAGTATCATAAATTCATCAATAAAAGTATTAATTTATTAATTAATTTATATTAATTTTTAAAAATTATTAATCAATTTATATATAATTTTTGAGAAATTCATATTTTTATTAATTAAAAAATTAATTAAAAAATAATAAAAATTAGAAAATAAAATTTTATAATCAATGGAAAGAGCTCATTTTTTTTATCATAACGAAATAAGTTTGAAGCAAAACGGAGCTAAAACGAAAATGATATGAATTTCTAAAAAAATAAAATAAAAAAATTTAAATGAAAAATAACATATGGCTCAAACGGCTCAAGCCGCCACGCCACAGTAGCCGGTGCATCCAAATGCGCCAAGCCAAGCTGACCAAGCTGGCACACCAAGCCATCCACGCTAGCCGACTCAAGCCCAGAAGCCATCAACCGGTCTACAGCACAATATGGACCACCAGCTTAGCAGACACCGACGAATCAGAGCTTGCCACGTGGTGGACCTAGACCCCAAAAGAATTTACAAGAAATTCATCATGACTCATAAGGCATTTTAGTCTTTTCATCTATCAATAAAAGGCACTGATTGGTTGCGGTGCACGATGTAGTCGGTCCACGCGGTCCATGGGAACAGTAAATGCGCGATCGTGCAGTGGTGGTTGTTTGCGGTCAAGATCGGACGGTCAACATTTTTCTCGATTGATGATTTCATTCGAATCACCATCGAATGGCAGTGCTTGATTCTAGCTTCCATCCGATGGTCCAAGAGGCTCCCGATGATGATCAAACTCTTAAGCGCATGATCAACGACCTAAATTTCTCCATCAAGCGCAATCCAATGGCCAAAAATTAATCCGACTTGATTTGGGCCATTACACATCAATTTTTGGTATTTTTGGAAGCATCGGATCACCATCTAACGGCCAGAATTAAAATAACTCAAGATGGGCTATTTTAATCCGAATTTCACTTGAATTTCTTTCTATTTTCATGATTAAAACAACCCTTAGTCCCACATTGCCTCCAGAAAAAATATCTAGCCTCCCTAGCTCTATAAAAAGGACCCCAGGCCTTCAAAAATCAACATCTCAAATCAAGGTGAAGCTTTGGTACAGGGTGAAGCCAGGCTATGGA
Organism: Cocos nucifera; assembly: GCA_006176705.1. Lineage (NCBI taxonomy): Eukaryota > Viridiplantae > Streptophyta > Magnoliopsida > Arecales > Arecaceae > Cocos > Cocos nucifera. Next base: position 285,166 of record QRFJ01001063.1, on the reverse strand, counting down.
TTATGATTGCTTCAAAGCAATGAGTGCCGAGAAGAAGAGCTAGGCTTCTACACCATCTTTCCACCGATGCCAATCCAAGATCAGAGATCACTCTATTTTGTTTTATTTTTATTTTATGTATTTAAATTATGAATTTTTTAATACAATATTTATGCTCTTTAATTTCATGCTTTTTATTTTTATTATATTTTAATTTTTAAATTTTAATTATTACTTTTTATTTTCCTGCAAGTAGATGCTAAGATCTAACTAGTAGATCTTAGTACCAAGTTTAAATTCCTACACTTTTTAATTTTCGATTTTTATTTTTTGACTTCAGTTTTGATTTCAAAACTTTTTTTCTTTTTTTTTTCTTTTCAAAAAATCAAAGATTTCAAATCTAAAAATACTACCTTCCCTGTGGATTCGACCCGACTCACTACTATCTACTCATTTTTAATTATTTTAAGAAGTCGGATTAAACTAATAAATATGGTGTCTTAATGACAACATCATGATCCTTTCATATTTTTGGTGCCATTATCGAGGATTATTTTTGATTTTTGATTTTAATTTTTTGATTTATTTTAAATAAATTAAAAATAATTTTGGCAAACGCACCAAGTTTTTGGCGTCATTGTCGGGGAAGGCATGGACATTAAATTTTTGATCTCTTTGATTTTTTTATAAATAAATTATAAATAAAATTTTTATTTTCTTATAAATATTGCTTGCTAATTTTTTATTATTATTTTATAGAAAAGAGATTAAAGAATAAAAAGAATCAGGAGTTTTGCTTGGTGAGATCAATCCTAATCCTAGACCTCTTTTCTTTTATTTTATTTATTTATTTATTTTATTTTTAAATTAATTTAAAAAATATCCATTTAAATCTAATTAAAAGCCTCATGATAAGATTAGAAATCCTAACTGCTTAGAGCATGCATCATATTAGTTTTATTTTTATTTTTTTTTTTTTGGTGATTGCTGGAGGCAAGGTAAGCCTTTCAGAATTACAATTAGTTGCATGCATCTAGTTTAAATTGCATAGAACCCTTTGATTGAAATTTTTTTTTTGCATATCATATTAAATCAAATTAAGGGCACAACCCAATTAAAACAAGATAAGATGGAGATTTGATCACCCTTCCTTGGCCCACAAACAAACAACCAGCATCCTGCATTAATCTAAGCCTTTAATTTTAAAATCAATTAGACATCAGCCCTAGAAACTCGAGCTCAATAGGACAAAGAACCCTAAGAGTTGAACTAGGTTAGAGTTAGTCAATTTGACTGGTGTCTAGAAAAGTGGTTCAGAGACGACTGGGTCCGAAGGAAGGTGGTTTCTAATTGGTTCCGTTAGCTTACCTGGCCAAGCACAATTGGTGTCTAAGGCAAGCAACGGGGGGACTCCCACCGACCTTATACTTATCTGGCTAGTTGATTGGCTAATCCTACACTTGGAGGGCTTGAAGGTGACCTTGGCAGTTAGGAGCTGTCTAGATCTAGGATAACCCTTAGTCAGGATTGATTGACCAACTTGATTGCTAACCAACATCAAATCTAATTAAACCTAATTCTTCTCTTTCTTCTTAGTTCTAGGACTCCTTAGGACCTCTTCTTTAGAACTCTTCTTTCTTTCTTCTCTCTAAAAATAAAATAAAATAAAAATTAAATTAAACTAACTAAAAAATATTAAAAATAATAATTTAATTAATAAATAAAATAATTAATTTTTAATATAATAAAATAATAAAAAAAATATAAAAAAATTCTAAAATTTTTTTTTGAATAATACGTTAGGGTTGCACTAATACATATACGATAGAAAATTACTTTATCTGATTTAGTTGAATTCAACCATAATAATCAAATGGCTAATCTGAACCTAATAGTCCAAAAATTAGATAAAGTTGACCTTCTTGCTCGAAAATTAGATCAACTCCTAATCCTAGGTCAACAATCTCCTGTACAATTCATATTATCTTCTAATTATCAGAAGATTTATTCAATCTATGCTAGTCCAACCTATCATGTGAGTGAATGTCCTATGATTGCACAGTTTCCACATTTTATCCAAGAACAAGTTCAAGCTGCTCAAGGATACTCTAAATTGATTAATGACCCATTTTCAAATTCATAAAATCCAGATTGGTGCAACCCCCATAATTTTTCTTGGACATTCCAACAGACTCAAGCTCAAACCCAAATTTCACCTATGCAAAATTATCAAAATAGATCCCAATACCAAAATTATGCCTATAATAATGGTCAGCCTAGTCAGTTTATCCAGCCATCATATTACAATCATCCCTCATACCCACCTCCTCAACAGACCAATCTAGCTGATGATAGATTTAACCAACTTCAACAATTAATTCTAACTCAACAACAATCAATCGCCAGGCTAGAAGCTCAAATAGGATAATTAGTTGAGTCTAACACGAGGAGAGAACTAGATCAACTACCGAACCTACCAATTTCAAACAACCCACCTAATGTCCACCAACCATCTGGACCAAGTTATCAATTTAATGTCTCACTTAAGAATCCCTCAATTTGAGAATACCAAAGTAATTCCTGAACTTAAAAGCTATAGGATTCTTATGGATCCATACCAAGACCAGGTGAGAGAGGCTAGTACTGATGCTAGCCAAAATAAAAATTTAGAGAAACTGATTAGTACTAAGACTAACCACATAGAAGAACCCGAGTCAGGAATTAGTACTGATGCTGGTTTTGGTTTAAATGAGATGGAAATAGGAAGAAAGAGAATAGATGATTTACCCAAGACTTATAAACCTAAAAGCCTGTTCCCTTCAACCCTAGAAGCCAATTCTTCCTACAAAAATCAAGAGGCATGTAATGAAATATCAGTAGAGTTGTTTAAGCAAGACCATAATAATTTACCTCCAGAATTAAAATCATCTTTAGTCACCATTCCAGCACCCATTGAATCAAACTTAACTCCTAATACAAAAACTCCATTCATGAGCATTTTAGAAAAATAAATAGGAGAAATTCTTAATAAACATGGGTCTGAGAATGGGATCACAAATTATATCCCTAAAATTAATAATGATTATATCAATAATGGGATTATAAATCAACTTTCTGAGATTGGCAATCCAAAACCATTGAAATTTGTCAATCCAATATTTGACATAGGATAGTAAGCTGCATTATGTCTGGCTGAAGACGGTAAACTTAGCGCTTGTTGGGAAGGCAACCCAATATTTAATTTTTATCTAATTTTTTTTTAGTTTATTTTTTTTAGGATAATTTGAATAAGTTGGAGGAGAGCTCAAATTTTCAAAGGCATGTGCTGGACCAAAAATATACTGAGTTAGGTGTATTCTTCCATGTTCTTTATTACATCCTTTATTTTTTTCTTCTCCATTGAGGATAATGTCGATTAAGTTGGGGGGGAGAAAAATAAAAATTTTAAAATTTTAAGTCCTCAAAAAAGTTAGTATTTAGTATTTAGACACCTGATTATGCTTAAGAATTGAATTAAACTAAGCATTTTTAAAAGAAAATTGATGCACAGATCAGAGAATCTATGAGATATTGAGGAATCAAGTATTAAGAAAATTCAATAAAGAGTTAAGTCTAGAACATAAAAAGTTTTTCCTTAGAGCATTTCTAATTATTTCTACTAGCATCAAAGAAAAGTCTACTTTTTATAGGCTTGTGTAGGATAACTATACGTTTCTTCATATAAAAATTTATTTTAATAAAATAGTTTTCAAGTACTTCTCACTGAGTAATCGGGCCTCTTTGCCTAAGCAAGCATTGAGTTTCGCATCAAAAGGTAAGAAGGGCAAAGAAGCTCGTTGTAAAGCTAGTCTTAACTCGTAGCCTATTTGATTCGAGCTAGTAAGCCCGAGGGGTATTCTATACCTAGTGCCCTAAAGCCAACTGGTTTGGGAGTCATTGGCCCAAGACTCGCTACATGGATCAAATAGAAAGCTTAAGGAGTTAAGACACTCAATAGTGGTATAATGTTATTAAAAAAAAAAAAATTGCCTAAGTAAGCAATGATATTCGCATCAAAAAGTGGGCAATGTGAAAATAAAAATTAATAAATGAAGGATGGAAGTAGCAATACACTTGTCTATATGAAAGTTTAGACAAATCAGAGATAAAGGTGGGATAATTTAGAAAAAATTCTAAAAAATTTAATATTTTTTACTTAATTTTTTTATTGATAAGTATTAATACCCCAATGATATGTCTCATTTAAGCTCTACTGAATATCAATGGCCATTTTGAAAATTGCTTAGGTAAAATTTGAAACTCTAAAGTTAAAAGGTATTTAAAACTAAATTCTTTCTTTACTCGAGGATGAGCAAAGCTTAAGTTGGGGGGTGTGATAAGTATCATAAATTTACCAATAAAAGTATTAATTTATTAATTAATTTATATTAATTTTTAAAAATTATTAATCAATTTATATATAATTTTTGAGAAATTCATATTTTTATTAATTAAAAAATAATAAAAATTAGAAAATAAAATTTTATAATCAATAGAAAGAGCTTATTTTTTTGATCATAATGAAATAAGTTTGAAGCAAAATGGAGCTAAAACAGAAAAGATATGAATTTCTAAAGAAATAAAATAAAAAAATTTAAATGAAAAATAACATATGGCTCAAACGGCTCAAGCCGCCATGCTGCAGCAGTCGACGCATCCAAATGCATCGAGCCAAGCCAACCAAGCCGGCATGCCAAGCCATCTATGCTAGCCGACTCAAGCCCAGAAGCCATCAGTCGGTCTACAGCACAGTATGGATCGCAAGCTCAGCAGACATCGGTGAATCAGAGCTTGCCACATGGTGGACCTAGACCCCTAAAGGATTTATAGGAAATTCATCATGGCTCACAAGGCATTTTGGTCTTTTCATCTATCAATAAAAGGTGCTGATTAGTTGCGATGCTTGATGTAGCAGGTCCATGCGGTCCATGGGAATAGTAAATGCGCGATCATGTGGTGGTGGTTGTTTGCGGTCAAGATCGGATGGTCAACATTTTTTTTGGTTGCTGATGTCATCCAGATTGCCATCGAATGGCAGCGTTTGATTCTAGCTTCCATTCGATGGTCCAGAAGGCTCCCGATGATGATCAAACTCTCAGGCACGTGATCAACAGCCTAAATTCCTCCATCAAGCATAATCCAACAGCCAAAAATTAATTTGACTTGATCTGAGCCATTACACATCCATTTTTGGTATTTTTGGAAGCATTGGATCACCATCCAACGACCAAAATTAAAAGAACTCAAGAGGGGCTATTTTAATCCAAATTTCACTCGGATTTCTTCCTATTTTCATGATTAAAACAACCCTTAGTCCCACATTACCTCCAGAAAAAATATCTAGCCTCCCTAGCTCTATAAAAAGGACTCCAAGCCTTCAAAAATCAACATCTCAGATCAAGGTGAAGCTTTGGTACAGGGTGAAGCCAGGCTATGGATTAATGACTACTTCAAAGCAATGGGTGCCGAGAAGAAGAGCTAGGCTTCTACACCATCTTTCCATCGATGCCAATCCAAGATCAGAGATCACTCTATTTTGTTTTATTTTTATTTTATGTATTTAAATTATGAATTTTTTAATGCAATATTTATGCTCTTTAATTTCATGCTTTTTATTTTTATTATAATTTAATTTCTATATTTTAATTATTACTTTTTATTTTTCTGCAAGTAGATGCTAAGATCTAACTAGTAGATCTTAGTACCAAGTTTAAATTTCTGCACTTTTTAATTTTTGATTTTTATTTTTTGACTTTATTTTTGATTTCAAAACTTTTTTTTTTCTTTTTCTTTTAAAAAAATTAAAGATTTTAAATCTAAAAATACTATCTTTCCTGTGGATTCGACCCGACTCACTACTATCTACATGTTTTTAATTATTTTAAGAAGTTGGATTAAACTAACAAACACGGTGTCTTAACGACAACATCGCGATCCTATCATTCATCAACATGGTAGAAAATATATCCTTTGATTTTTTTTCAGTATCCTATGAATGTGCACTTGTTCGACCTAGGTCCAGGTTTATCTATGATTAACTATTTCACGTAAGCCGGGCACCCCCAGATCCTAAGGTGTGAAAGTGCTGGCTTATGCCCTATCTATATCTTATATGGAGTTTTAATTATAGACTTACTTGAAATCCTATTTAAAAGATAGCAAGTCAATTCGAGTGCATATCCCTAGAAGGATATTGGTAAGCTGGCAAAATCCATCATAGATCGGACCATGTCAAACAAAGTTCAATTTCTTCTTTCAGACACACTATTATGCTCTAGTATCCCTAGAGGAGTCCATTGGGAGAGAATCCTATTCTCTCCTAGATATGTGAGAAATTCATCAGAAAGGTATTCAACTCCTTGATCAGATCGAAGGATTTTAATATTCTTTTCAATTTATTTTCTACTTTATTTTAGAATCATTTGAATATTTCAAATGAATTTGACTTGCATTTCATCAGATAGACATATGCATACCTGAATAGATCATCTATGAAAGTGATGAAGTAGAGATATCTATCTCTGGCACTTGAGCTCATAGGTCTACATACATACAAGACCTAAGAGCTCAGTGGTTCTCTCATCTTTTTCAGTAAAAGGTGATTTAGTCATTTTTTTAAGAAGACAAGACTCATAGGTTGGAAGTGATTCATAATCATTGACTTCGAGGGTTCTCTCTTGAGTCAACCTATTTATCCTATTCTTATTAATATGACCCAGCCTATAGTGCCATAAGTAGATATCAGACACACTATCTAATCTACGGTGCTTGCTAGTGGAGTAGACTATATTAATAGGTTGTGATATCATATATACCTCATTGTTCAAATGTCCAGAATATATAGTAATACCATTCAAAATGGCATTACAAAGTTCTTTCTTTATTGAAATCTCATATGAACTTTTTGGCCAAAAGGTCTACAAAAATGATTATAAAAAAAAACTAGGATAAAAGTGACAATCACTAAGAACAATAGTATGAGACTCAAATACATATTTTAATATTTCTAATGCTAGAACTAAAATTGATCTTCAATCTCTAACGTTCAAGTATCTCTCGCCTTGTTCGAATCTCCTACTGACCTGCAACCCCTGCAACGAATTGCAAATATGGTAAAGCCTATCGATATCCAATACCCAGTTAGTAATATCATAAATAAAAAAATTATAAAGAGTTATTATATAAATACCTTGCCCAGCAATAACTTGCTTCTTTCTTGACTTGTTTGGATCTAGGAAGGCAATATACTAAGGACAGTTCCTCTTCCAATGCCCCTGCTTCTTATAGAAGAAACACTCCACTTGACTCTTGTTGGGCTTTTACTTCTTGGTCTGGCCCTGCATAGATGTCCCAGCCTGAACTTGCATCTTTTTGGACTTCTTCTTCTTGCTCTTCTTTACTTTATTAAAGGGTCAAGAACCAAAAGAAGACCATCCCACTAAGTTCACCGACTCTTTATGGAGCTGGTGATCCTTCTCAAAGTTCTGAAGTAACCCCAGTAATCTATGGTAGTTAACTTCAAGCTTTGTCATATGGTAATGAGTAAGGAATGAGAGATTAGACTTGGGCAATGAGTTAAAAATTACATCTTTCCCTAGCTACTCGTGCAAGTGAAAGCTAAGCTTGCTCAAATACTCAATCAACTCGATCATGTACTGTACATGATCAATGACTGAAACTCCATCTCTTATTCTAGTGTTGAAGATGGCACAACTAATCCTGTGCCTCTCAACGTCATTGAGTGTGCCAAAAGATTCGTTCAATACTTGAAGCATATCTTTTAGCTGAGTTGTGTCGAACCTATGACTGAATTCATCGCTCATAGCCGCTAGCATAATACAATGCATTGTGGTTTGATCATTAAGCCACTTCTGATAAGTCTCTCTGACTGAGCCACGTGCACTAAGAGCTAGCTCCACAAGTGCTGAATTTATCAAGATGTACAAGATTTGTTCATGCTCTAGGATAATCTTCAACTTACAGTACCAGTTATTGAAGTTGGATCCCACCAGTTTATCATTGTCCAACAATGATCGGAGCGAAAGAAAAGTGGTCATATCTATACAAAGAAAAATTAAAATCTAATTAGTAAATAATTTATTAAATCTAAGGATTTAGACTTTAATCAAAAGGTTCTTCTACTATTTTATTCAAATTGATAGTCTCTACCTCCAATTCGAGGAATTATCCTAATTCTTTAGTGGATACTAGAATCCACATAGACTACACACAAATCGAACTTTGGTTGGTCAACCTATGTATATCTAAGGATAGGTTCACAACCAATTATTTCTCTAAATAATTTTTAGTAATTTAATTTTTTTCTAGTCTTTAAGCAATAGGCTTTGGCCTCCACTGAAAGGGTTCGATTAGGTCCAACCGTTAAAATGACCATACTTGGTCCATCTAACCAATGAATGATTAAACCCAACTTTCGTTGGTCAACCTAACCATCATTTAGAAAGACGCAGCCAAGAAATCATATTATGAATGACAATTTCATTAGCCAATAAGCACCAGGCCTTTGGGCCTCTAATAATTATCCAACTAATGAACCCATTATCACTCACTTAATGGAAAGCTATGATCTAGTTATCACCATAATTATTTTATTTTTAAGAATATAATAATTTTAAAGAATTTAGTTAATTTGATTTAGAGAAGAGAGCCAGGAGAATTAGCTAATCATGATCCTCCCACTAACTTTACTAAGTCAGATTAAGGCAGACCATTGATAGGCTGGTCTAGGAGTACCTAAATTAGTTACACTGATTTACCTAGCTGACATGGGTCAACTCGAATTATCAAATAATCTAGTCAAAATATAATTTCACCAAGAAGATCAGATAAGTGAGATTGATGGGAGGATCTACCAAAGCTCGGCTTAAACACTATTAAAAATGGTCAGGTAAGCAGGCTGCCAATTAAAAACCACCGATCTGGATTGCCAGATTTATCTTAAACACTAATTGGTTGATTAGTTTTAATTAGATCAACCTAACAATTTGGGTTAGACCACGTAGCCATGAATCAAGTTTATTTTGGTTTTCGTTAAAGATATGGACTTGACCAACTACAACTATTGTAATTAATCTAGAGAATCTTTTACCTAATATAAGACAACTATTATTAGATTTAGTCAATTCTCTAATTAAATTCATTCTTTAATCTAATCTTAGGTCTAACCCAATTAATGGACCTAATTTTTACTAACCCATTAATCCAAATGTTATAATTTGTATCTTAGAATCTTCAATTCACAATCCTAGATCCTAAACAAACAATTCTTAATTCTTAATTAAGTTTTAGGCTGAGGGTTAGGATTCGACATTTTGAAAATAATTTTTATATTTATTAAATATTTTTATAATATGGTTCTACCAACTAGTTGTATATTTGATTCATAATCAATATGCAAATAATATAAACATGAATCTACTTTAGATCTAATCTAAACATATTCATGTAATTCAAAATAAAACTATTTCAACTCTAATCAACCATAAATCACCTTAGATAAAATCTAACATGTTTATGATGATAAAAGTTAGATTAAAATATTTTTAATTAAATCATAAAATTTTTTTAATCTAATCTAAAATTTTATGATTAGGATTTTAGATCAGCATAAACTAAGACAACCTTTTTACTATAAGGGATAAATCTTGCAGCAGGACAATCTTATAAGATCAGTCCGTGCAATCTAAAATATTTATTTTTAGATTTAAATAATTTTAAATCTAAAAAATTAAAATTAATCTAGATTATATCTAATAAATTTATGATTAACTTTAGATCTACACGAACTGGGACAATCTTTACCCTATAAGAGATAAATCTTACAGCAGGACAATCTTATAAATCAGTTTGTACGATCTATAATTTAAATTTTAGATTTAAATAATAAATTATAATTTAGATCTAATCTAAATAAATAATCTAAATATGCATAAAAATCATATCATAAGAAATCTAGGCTCTGATACCAATTGAAGGAAAAGATCTAGGATTTCATGAACATATTTCAATTTTTTTTCAAAATCAGTCAGCAAAATCAATAAACTAATCATATTAATTTATCAAAATATATGAATTAACCCTAGATCTAGGATCTTATCTCATGATCTATGCATGCTATTAAATTTAAAATTAAAAATCAAGCAAAAATGATGTTGATCACATCAATATCAAAGCTATACTAGATCTAATCTAGAAAGAAAAGAAAATCAAATCTCTCTTATCTTTGCAAGTTGGGTTCTTCAACTCATTGATTCGAGGCTGAGGTCATCACTTCAAGCCACACACGTGTCTAGCCTCTATAGGATGTCCATATAAGGCCTCGATCGTCAATCTAAAGTCCTGCGATAGGAATCAGCATAGCATGCTAGTACAGTGCTGATTCTTCTTTGATGGCTGATTAGAAGCCTCCTTCTCCAAATCTTGGATCCTCCAATAATAAGAAGAAGAAGTAGAATATTTGGAAAGAAAATCACTCTTCTAAAATCTTATAAAAGGAGGAAGAAGAGAATAAAAAAAAAACCCTGAAGAAGAACCCTTTCTTCTCCCTTCTTTTTCTCTCACCAGGACACCATGGTTTGTGCCTCAATGAGGCACCATGCCCAGATCCTCTTTGCACCCAAGATTCTCATGCCCCAAACCTCTCTCTTAGGTCTAAAACTTATAGAAAACTCATGCCCTAAATCTTTTTAAATAGAGAGTTATGATAGAGTTCCTATCTAAGTCAAATACCTAGAAAGGTAGGTCCAAATTGAGCAATGATTGGGGCTCCCAACTCTTAGGCATCCCCTCCATATTTTTTTTCATGGACTCTAAGGAATATGTGTAGAAAGATCTTCTATTTCTCATGAAAAAATAAGTAAAAAATCAGATGGTTTGGTGCTTTAAAGAGATAAGGAAAGATGACGTGTCAAATTCTATCCAATAGAGACCTAGGTAAAAATAACTTGTTTGTTTTGACCTATTCCACAACTAATTTTCTTCTAAAATAGTGGGAGACATAAAAAGAGCATGGATACTCTCTATAAATAAAATTTTCTATAAGAATTTCAAGAGAATTGGCATGAGGGGGTATGGAAAGCAAGGTGGTGCAAGATGGAGAAATTCTGGTCATACTAGGACTTCTAGTTTTAACTTGATCCAACTTATTATTTGAACCCAATGAAATCAAAACTAATATAATCCAATTAAAGATGATCTTAGTCCAATTAAGATCCTAATTAAATTAGATTAAATTAAATTTAAATCTGATTTAATTTCTAATGAAATCAAAAATTGGGTGCATACAAGTCCTAATTGAATAGGAACTTGTTCTTCCTTGCAATTTGCCTATCAAATAAATCAATTAAACTTGATCCAATCAAGCCCATACTAAATGTAATTAAATTATATTTAATTAAACTTAATCTCAGATCTCTGGCTTGATCAAAGCAATCCAATTGCTAGTCGATCCTTCTACAATACTTGCATTAGGTCAAACATCAATTGTATTGATTGTTTGACCTTAGAACGATTCTAAATTATTGATCAACCATCTGATTAGATTGAGATCTCTTATGTATATGATCCTATAGATTCAAACCTAAGCCGATAGCATAGAAATAAATTTTTGTACTAATCAAAATGACCATCTAGCAATGATACCTGACAGTTAGATAGGTCGAATGTATAAAGCAACATTCTTAGAAGCCATATGGATATAGTTTTCGTATAATTCATCTCCTTAACCTAAATGCTTGTAGGATGACTCAAAGTTTAATTATCAATCCTAATTAGGTCATCCATATTATATTTTGAAATATCAAATCCATCTCATGAATTATCCTGATCAAGATTTTGCTAAATTAAAATATAGTGATGCATTTTCTCCAAACTCTTGGAGTGGTCAATCCTATCTTGATCACTCACCGACTTCATAAGTACTTGACTATACTCAAAAAAATTTTATTACTGAATTAAAAATTTAGATAGTTCGGCTCCAAAGCATAGTGAGTTGTTTGTAGGCCACCGTGGTGATCTCAGATCTAAGGGATACTATACTCATATCCCATCAGAATAATTCTCGACAACAGAATGCTCTGAAGTTGGTCATGTTCAGTGATGATGTTTCCTTACATCTCACCTGCATGCCATACTAGTATCTTGATACTCCTTGATTAAGAGGATAACCAACCTATATGGCATACAATGATCTATATTCGATAAACATTGTCATCCTAATTAACAATGTATCATTTGGTTATGAATAATTTAAGAACTAATAGATAAATCCTCTCTTTATCAAAACTAAATAGTCATAAGAACTTCATCATAACAAAAAAGTTCATTAGAAGATATAAACTTTATGATGAAAATGCTAGAATATTTATTTTATTTAATAATAAATTATTTATAATTATAAAATAGTACAATCATCAATAGGCTAATGATTGGCTTTAAGATATAATTTCTAATAGAACTATCATCAATACATTGCCTTCCTAGATCCGAATAGGTCGAGAAAGAAGCAAACTATTACTGAGCAAGGTACTTATATAATAACTCCTTGCAACTTCTCAATTTATGATATTATTGACTGGATATTGGATATCGAAAGTCCTTACTATATTTGCAATTCATTGTAGGGTTTATAGGTCAATAGGAAATTTAAACAAGACGAGAGATTTCTGAACATTGGAGATGGAAGACCAATTCTAGTTCTAACATTAGAAATCATAAAACTTGTATTTGAGTATCATACTATTATTCTTAGTGATTGTCACTTTTGTCCCAACTTTTTATTGAATATTATTTCTGTAGGCTTTTTAGCCAAAAATAATTATAAAATTTTAATAAAAAAAATTTGTGATGTCATTTTGAATAGTATTATAATTTTTTTCTGAATATTTGAACAATGAAATCTATTTATTATCACAACCTATTGATATAGTCTACTCCACTGATAGATATACTAGAATAGATAATGTGTTTGATATCTATCTTTGGCACTATGGGCTAGGTCACATTAACAAGAATAGAATAAATAGGTTGACTCAAGACGAAATCCTTGAAGTTAATGATTATGAATCACTTCCAATCTATGAGTCCTATCTTCTTGAGAAAATGATCAAGTCATCTTTTACTGAAAAAGATGAGAGAGCTACTGAGCTTTTGGGTCTAGTACATACTAATATATATGGATCTATGGGCATAAATGCTAGAGGTGGATATTGGTACTTCATTACTTTCACAGACGATCTATCTAGGTGGATGAAACATAAGTCAGATTCATTTGAAATGTTGAAATGATTCCAAAATGAGGTAGAAAAATAAACTAGAAAGAGTATTAAAACTCTTTAGTCTGATCAAGGAGGAGAATATCTTTTTGATGAATTTCTCACATATCTAGGAGAAAATGATATTCTCTCCTAATGGATTCCTCCAAGGACATCACAGCTTAATGGTGTATCTAAAAGAAAAAATTAGACTCTATTAGACATGATCCAATCCATGATGGATTTTGCCAGCTTATCAATCTTTTTTCTAGGGATATGCACTCGAATCAACTTGCTACCTTCTAAATAGGATTCTGAATAAGTTTGTAGTTAAAATTCTATATGGAATGTGGATAGGGTATAAGTCAGTACTCTCACACCTTATAGTTTGGGGGTGCCCAGCTTACGTCAAATGTCTAATGATAAATAAACTTGGATCTAGGTCTGACAAGTGCACTTTTATAGGATATCCAAAAAAAATCAAAGAGTATTATTTCTACCTAGCTTATGAACAAAAAGTGTTTGTCAATCTTAAAGTAATCTTTTTAGAAAAAGTTTCTTGATGAAGGAACTGTTGCCTCTAAGGTTGAACTTGAGAAAGTTCTATAAGTAGAAAAATTGACATAATTAGCCAAACTTGAACCGAATTTAGTTAGATTAAATCCGAAGCCTAATGTATCTGCACTCTTAAGGTGATCCAGTAGAGTACTGCATCAGCCAGATAGATACTATAGTTTCTTGGTTTGGGATGGTGATCCTATCAAACTTGATGAGAATGATGAGGATCTGATCACCTACATGGATGCAATGTAGAGACCTAATTTTGAGAAATGGCTTGAGGTCGTGAAATCTGAAATGGAGTCCATGAAGGTCAACGATGTATGAACATTAGTTGACCCACCAGAAGGAGTGAAATCCATTCAATGTAAATGGGTCTTCAAAAGAAAGAGGGATGCAAACAGGAAGGTGGAGACCTATAAAGCCTGTTAGTTGTCAAGGGGTATTATTAACATTATGGTATCAACTATAATGAGATTTTTTTTTTATGGCAATGCTCAAATCTATTCAGATTATGCTTGTGATAAGTATCATAAATTTATCAATAAAATTATTAATTTATCAATTAATTTATATTATTTTTTAATAATTAATGATCAATTTATATATATATTTTAAAAAATTAATATTTTTATTAATTAAAAAATTAATTAAAAATTATTAAAAATTTAAAAATAAAATTTTATAATCAATGGCAAGAGCTCATTTTTTTTATCACAACGAAATAAGTTTCGAGCAAAATAGAGCTAAAATGGAGAAGATATGAATTTCTAAAGAAATAAAATAAATAAAAATTAAAAAAAAAAAAAAGGCTCAGCTGGCTCAAGCTGGTGTGCCAAGCCAGCTACGTTAGCCGACTCAGTCATGGAAGCCATCAGTCGATCCACGATGCCAAAAATTTGATAGGAATGCGATGTTATCGTTAAGACATCATGTTTACCGATTTAATCCAACTTCTTAAAATAATTAAAAATATATAGATAGTAGTGAGTCAGATCGAATCCATAGAGAAGGTAGTATTTTAGATTTAAAATATTTGATTTTTGAGAAGAAAAAAAAAGATTTGAGTTTTGAAATCAAAACTGAAGTCAAAAAATAAAAAGCAAAAATTAAAAGGTGCAAAAATTTAAACTTGGTACTAAGATCTACTACTTAGATCTTAGCATCTACTTACAATAAAATAAAAAGTAATAATTAAAGTATAAAAATTAAATTACAACAAAAATAAAGACCTAAAATTAAAGTATAAAAAAATAAATTTTTTATTAATTAAAATTTTAAAATTTAAATACATGGAATTTTAAAAAAAGAAAATAAAATAAAATAGCTTGATCTCTGATCTTGGATCGGTATTGGCAGAAAGATGGTGTAGAAGCCTAGCTCTTCTTCTCGACATCCATTGCTTTGAAGCAGCCATTAACCCATAGCCTGACTTCCTCCTGTACCAAAGCTTCATCTTGATCAGATCTATTCATTGGGTGGTTCAATAGACTCACCATTAATGTTAGGTGTATTTACCTTATTATCTACTTATTTTTCTAATCTCAAGGAATGAATAGCATTAACTTGATTAACCTGGTTTCTTTGGAATGGTCTACCATTTTGATTCTTGGGGTTGGATTCAGGTTGGCTAGGTAGCCTACCTCATTCACCTTCACTTATGGTAGATGCTAGCTGACCCACTTGCATTTCTAAGTGGGGTATGGCCTGAGAATTTGAATTCAGAATTTAGCCCATGGTTTGTATGAAATTGCTTAAGGTGGCATTGGTGTTAGCATTAAATTTGGCTAGGATTTCCAGGCTTTTCTCTAAAGAACTAAGTTTTTTTTTATTAATATTAAAGTCTAGTGGTCGCAGGGTGTTTATCATAGGATTAGGCCTTTGGTTCTGCTGATTGAAACTTGGACCACCTACATTTGGATTTTATGACCATGAAAATTTGGATGATTCCTCCAACCTGGGTTATAAGTGGGTGCATAGGGATTGTTCAACGGTCTCTGATATGTGGCATTCACTTATGCACATCCATTATCTAATTGGTTCATTAGGAGGGGACATTCCTCAAGGACATGGTCTAGTGCATTGCACCCATTGCACATGGGTGCAGATACTTGGTTCACACTGGCTAGTCTCTGAAGTTCTAAAGCCTCTAACCTACATGTCAAAGTTGCAATTTTAGCTTCTACAGCTAAGAAGGTTTGAATTTGGTATATTCCACCTCTTGAAGGTGTGGATTTTTCTGGTTCCCTAGTTGTTTTCCATTTTAAACTTTTCTCGACTAGGTCTTCTAAAAATTGTCGGGCTTTATTTGGTTCTTTGTACATAAATTATCCTTGGCACATGGATTCTAGCATTATTCAAAAATTTGAATCTAACCCTTCATAAATTATTTGGCATAGCCTCCAAGTTTCTATTCCATGGTGTGGGCATTGGGTCAAGAGGTTCTTGAATTGATCGAAGTGTTTCCAAAATGATTCACTAGCTAGTTAATAGAATTGGTTTATTTTATTTCTAATTCTAGCTGTTTTGTGATGAAAAAAATATTTTTTTAAGAATATTCTCACAAAGCTCTCTCAGGTCGTGATAGATTGATTTGGAAGATTATAAAGTCACTTTTTGGCATTATCCTTAAGGGCAAAATTGATAAATCTCAGTTTGATTTCATCCTCTGACAATTGTTGTAGTTTTATGGTTGCACAAACCTCTTCAAATTTTTGAATGAATATATATGCATCCTCTATTCCCATGAATTTTGGAAGCATGTTAATGATTTGAGGTTTAATTTCAAAGTTGTTTGCTGTGGGTTGGGGCAACCTGATGCAAGAGGGTTGGACGGAACTAATTGGATAACATAAGTCCTTAAGGGTTTGAGACTGAGGGTGATTTGCTAAATCCATTATGGATGTTGAGGTTGTAGGGTCTGAAATAGGATCTAAATCTGTTTTGACAAGTCGACAAATCCTTCTCCAATGGATATTGGAGAATTCACTATATTCTCAACGTCCTCAATCTTTATTTTATTTGATTTTATTTTTTTTAAACTCTCTTTTTTAAGTTCTAAGTTAATTCAACCTTTTCATACCCTAGGACAACCATGCAACATAACTTCCCATTATGCCAGGGCAACCTTATGTCAAGGCAATAGAGATTGAAAATACCTAAAGTAAAAATTTTTATTTTCAAACAAGTTTCAAATAAATTAATCCTACCCTAAGATCAGCCTAAACCTAGACAGCTCCTAACTATGCCAAGTCAGTCTTGGAGCACTCCAAGTGTAGGATAGCCAATCAACTAGCCAGGTAAGTGTAAGGTCAGTGCGAGTCTCTCCGTTGCTTGTCTTAGACACCAATTATGTTTGGCCAGTAAGCTAATGGATTCAATTAGAAACCACCTTCCTTCAAGCTCAGTCATCCCTAAACCACTTTCCTAGATACTAGTCAAATTGACTAACCATAACCTGGTTCAACTCTTAGGATTCCTTGTCCTATTGAGCTTGAGCTCCTAGGGCTGATGTCTAATTGGTTTTAAAGTTAAAGGCTTAGGTCAATGCAGGATGCTAGTTGATTGTTTATGGGCCAAGGAAGGGTGATCACATCCCTACCTTATCTTGTTTAATTGGGTTGTGCTCTTAATTTGGTTTAATATGAATATGCATAAAAAATTTTCAATCAAAGGGTTCTATGCAATTTAAACTAGATGCATGCAACTAATTGAATTCTGAAAGGCTTATTTTGCCTCCAGCAATCATCAAAAAAATAAAAATAAAAATAAAACTAATATGATGCATGCTTTAAGCAATTAGAATTTTTAATCTTGTCATGAGACTTTTAATTAAATTTAAGTGGATATTTTTTTAACTTAATTTAAAAATAAAATAAATAATAAAAAGAAAAGAGGATTAGGGTTATGACTGATCTCACCAAAAGTAGATGATTTCTTCCTTTTCCCTTCCTTCTTTTTTTCTTTTGCAAAATAAATAAAAAGTTAGTAAGCAATATTTAAAAAAATTATAATTAATTTATAAAAATCAAAGAGATCAAAATTTAATATCCTTGTCTTCTCCAACAACGGCACCAAAAACTTGATAGGAACATGATGTTGTCATTAAGACACCGTGTTTATCAGTTTAATCCAACTTCTTAAAATAATTAAAAATATATAGATAGTAGTGAGTTGGGTCGAATCCATAGAAAAGGTAGTGTTTTAGATTTAAAATCTTTGATTTTTGAGAAGAAAAAGAAAATGATTTGAGTTTTGAAAACTTGGTACTGAGATCTACTAGTTAGATCTTAGCATTTACTTACAATAAAATAAAAAGCAATAATTAAAGTATAAAAATTAAATTATAACAAAAATAAAAAGCTAAAATTAAAGCATAAAAAAATAAAATTTTTATTAATTAAAATTTTAGAATTTAAATATATAAAATTTAAAAATAAAATAAAATAGCCTGATCTCTGATCTTGGATTGACATTGGCAGAAAGATGGTGTAGAAGCCCAGCTCTTCTTCTCGGTATCCATTGCTTTGAAGCAGCCATTAATCCATAGCCTGGCTTTCTCTTATACCAAAGCTTCATCTTGATCAGATCTATTGATTTCTAGAGGCCTAGGATTCTTTTTATAGAGCTAGGAGGGCTGGAGAGTTTTCTTTTAGGCAATATGGGACTAAGGAGCTCTTTGATCATCAAAATATAATGAGTGAAAATTAGATTAAAAAGAGTTTTAGATGAATTTTGTTGCTCTGGATGAAATTTGGCCATCAATAGGAATCTAATGGATCAAAAATCATCAAAATTGGATGCATATCGACTCAGATCAGGTCGGATTAAATTCTGACCATTGATCACATTAATCAGGAGAAAATTTGACCATCGGATCAAGTTCTGGATGTTTTAATCAAGTTGGGAGCTTCTTGGACCATTGGATCTTTATTGGCTAGTTTTCTGGTCGTCGGATCATGCTAGATCACTGATGAAATTCGAATCAAATCCAAAAATAACCACCGCCGTCCAATCTTAACCGCAATCAATCGGATCTGTTTGATTATGCCTTTACTATTGCCATGGACTGCATGGACCAGCCGCATCGTACATTGTAATCAATCAGCACCTTCTGTCGTCGAGTGAAAATTTCAAAATGCCTTATGAGCCATGATAGATTTTCTGTGAACCCTTTAAGGGTCTAGGTCCACCATGTGTCACTCAGTGATTCGCCAGTTTCTGCTGAGCTAGTGGTCCACGCCTGGATCATGGATCGACTGATGGCTTTCGTGGCTGAGTCAGCTAACGTGACTGATTTGGCATGCCGGCTTGAGTCGGTTGAGCCATTTTTCTTTTTTTATTTAATTTTTATTTATTTTATTTCTTTAGAAATTCATATCTTCTCCATTTGAGCTCTCTTTTGCTCAAAACTTATTTCGTTGTGATAAAAAAAAATGAGCTCTTTCTATTAATTATAAAATTTTATTTTTAATTTTTAATATTTTTAATTAATTTTTTAATTAATAAAAATATTAATTTTTTAAAAAATATATATAAATTGATCATTAATTCTTAAAAATTAATATAAATTAATTGATAAATTAATATTTTTATTGATAACTTTATGATACTTATCACACCCTCCAACTTAAGCTTTGCTCGTCCTCGAGTAAAGAAAGAATTTAGTTTTAAATATCTTTTAACTTTAGAGTTTTAAATTTTACCTAAATAGTTTTCAAAATAGCCATTGATATTCAGTAGAGTATAAGTGAGTTATATTATTGGGGTATTAATACTTATCAATAAAAAAATTAAGTAAAGAATATTAAATTTTTTTAAATTTTTTCTAAATTATTCCACCTTTATCTCTGATTTATCTAAATTTTTATATAGATAATTGTATTGCTACTTCCGCCCTTCATTTATTGATTTTTATTTTCATATTATCCAATTTTTGATGTAAATATCATTGCTTATTTAGGCAACGAGATTCGATTACTCGATGGAAAACTAATATTTTTTTATTTTTATTATTTTTTTTAACATTGTACCACTATTGAGTGTCTTAATCCCTTGAGCTTTCTATTTGATCCATATAGCGAGTCTTAGGCCAATGACTCCTAAATCAATTGGCTTTAGGGCACTAGGTATAGAATATCCCTCGGACTTACTAGCTCAAATCAAATAGGCTATGAGTTAAGACTAGCTTTATAATAAGCTTCTTTGCCCTTCCCACCTTTTGATACGAAACTCAATGCTTGCTTAAGCAAAGAGGCTCGATTACTCAGTGAGAAGTACTTAGAAACTATTTTATTAAAATAAATTTTTTATATGAAAAAATGTATAGTTATCCTACACAAGTCTATAAAAAGTAGACTTTTCTTTGATGCTAGTAGAAGTAATTAGAAATGCTCAAGAAAATTTTTTTTATGTTCTAGACTTAACTTTTTATTGAATTTTCTTAATACTTGATTCCTCAATATCTCATAGATTTTCTGATCTATGTATCAATTTTTTTAAAAAAATGCTTAGTTTAATTTGATTCTTGAGCATAATTAGGTGTCTAAATACTAAATACTAACTTTTTTAGGACTTAAAATTTTTAAAATTTTTATTTTTCTCAATAGTTGTCCATCTGAACTATGAGATCTAGCAGATGGATAGTGAAGATAGCTTTTCTAAATAGAGAGCTGACTGAAAAGATGTATATGATATAACTTGAAGGGTTCACATCCACAGACGAGTCCAAGGTGCCCAAGCTTTGGAGATCCATTTATGGGTTGAAGCAGGCATCTCAAAGTTGAAAGATATATTTCAATAAGGTGATCAAAATGTATGGCTTCGTTAAGAACAAAAAAGAGCCCTGCATTTATAAATGGGCAAATAGCTTAGTTATGGTATTTCTTGCATTATATGTGGATGACATTCTTTTAATCAAAAATGATATTCCTGCACTATAGAAAATAAAAGTACGACTATTATTGGTGCAAAATTTGGTTGCCATCGGAGAAGTGCTAGAGTCAGAGAAGACAAGGTCGCCGTCGGTGACCTACAAAATAAGTCTCATCCAAAGCCCGGGTGGTGGCTCCGATAAGACCCTCCGATGGTCAAGTTAGCTTTTTCGGGCAACAAAAATGAAGTGCTCAATCCAGAAAGTTGTAGAGTTTCGAGAAGGAGAAGAGAGCCTAGAGAAAACATATCTGGAGGGTTCCTTTTATGGATGGAGTCTATAACAAACTGATAGTGATAGTCGTAACTATCGGATAGTGGGCCGCTCGGAGCCACATGGAGTTTGTTATGGAGGATAGTATTTGTTGTCGTGAGTTGCCAGTCCATTTGAGATTTGATAGTCAAAGTTCGGACTCCTCTGAGGTAGTCCAAGTGTGGGTTGGTTCATGCCATATACGGGATCGGACTTGTGTGGAGACCTTCCTGAATGACTGCAGAGAGTTTGGCCACTGGAGGAGTCCAAAAGGAGTTCAACCGCTGGAGGAGTCTGGAAGAAGTTTGACTGCTGGAGGAGTCTGAAAGAAGTTCGGCTACTGGAGGAGTTCGAAGTTCAACTGCTGGAGGAGTCCGAAAGGAGTTTAACTGCTAAAGGAGTCCAGAAGGAGTTCGACCACTAGAGAAGTCCGAAAGGAGTTCGACTACTGGAGGAGTCTGGAAGAAGTTCAGCTGCTAGAGGAGTCCGAAAGGAGTTCGACTGTTGAAGGGGTCCGGAGGAAGTTCGATCGCTGGAGAAGTCCCAAGAGGAAGAATTCTCGATCGAAGCTCTTCTATGATTACCAGTTACATTAGGCTAAGCATCAGACTGGACTTCGGCGGGAGCAAGGTTTATTCCCAACAATAGTCCTCCTACTTCCGAGTTTGAAATTTGAAGGAAGGGAGAGAAAAGGCGATTGTCAAAGTCCGATCCCGGGTTCCCTTTCTTGTTAGGACAAGACATTTCGGTGTTTACCGTGCTTGCACCGAAGCTTTCTAAGTCTGAAATGAGTTCGAAAAGATGGCCCTTCGAATCTTCTGCCGAAACTCTATCCCAAATACGGTGCCATAAAGACTCCGCCCGTCGCCGCTCCTCTATTATGATGAGTGGGACACGCGGTGCACACTGACCGACCGAAGTCGATCCATAATTATAACTACCTCGGATTACCTCTAGCTATTTAAGGCCTTCTCCTATTGTTCAGAAGTCATTTCTGCCTAAGTCTTCTCTTTCCTTCAGCCCCCATCCATCTTCTTCCCAAGGGTCTTAACCTTCTCTCACCTTCCTAAGCTTCAGACATCCTTTCGATTGGTCCTCATCGCATCCATTATCCTTTCATTCTCCCTGGATAGTTTAGATCAGTTTCTTAACCCTTCTCTTCGATTATTTGTGCTTATCACTTCTGGCTCCTTGCTTTCCTAATTTTTTGGTGGCGATCTTTGCCTTGCATTTTTCTTATATATATATATATATATATATATATATATATATATATATATATATATATATATATATATATATATATATATATTTGGGGGGGGAGGGATTTCTTGGGGTTTAATCTCGATCTGAATGTCTTCCAAAACCTCCCACTCCATCGGTTCATGGGGCTCGTTCGAACTGACCTTCTTTGACTCTGTACCTCTAGCTGAGGTAGAACCCAGGAACATGTCCCGCTCATCTTTTGCTCTAGACACCATCCCATCCATCCTTACCCCAAATGATCTTTCTTTGATCCGAATCCAATATAGAATCTCTTTAGAATATGACCTTAAACTTCTTAGCTCTGACGATCGGGTTGGCTCTCCTCTGACCGGCCAGTTTTGTTTGTACTTAGAAGCTTTGCGCGCCAGGCTTACTCCCACTACTTCTATTCGTAGTCGCCTTCTTTCAATTTTTAAATATCTCCTTCACATCTATCGTACCAAACTTCTTTCGATTTATCGTAGGTTTCCTCTTTCTCTGTCGATTGACCAAAGTCCAGCCGACTATTTTGCTTTTTAGAAATTTCTATACCTTCAAGCACCATCCTTCCATGAAGGATTGGTGGTACTTTTTCTCCTAGGTCGGCAAAAAAGGGTTATTGAAAGGTGCCCCTTCTTCCATTTACAACTGGAAGAAAAAGTTCTTTTTTGTATATTGCCCGACCTTGCCATTAGGTCTTCCTTCATGGGGTTATATTAGAGAGTTAGTTCACCGAGCTTCTAGCTTAGACGGAGCCAATCTTGATTCCTTCGATAAACTCAAGGCGTACCGAGCTCCTCTTCTTCTCGACCTTCTAAAGGAACAGACCTTGTTCAACCTGAGTCTGAGTCCCCGCAATCCTGCTGGTACATCTTTTGATTTTTGAATCCATACGATTTTGTGCATGTGTATTGCTATTGACCGTGCTTCTTTTCCTACTATAGAAATGGATGCACAAGCTGCCGAGATGCTTACCAAAGGGCTCTACACCAAGAAGAGGAAAGGGAAGGCACAAAATGATGACTCAAAAAGGGTGAAGGTCGATGTTTCCAGCTCCGAAGTCCCCTCCTCCATTATCGTTGCATCCGAGGTCATCGCAAATATTGAGACTGCCCTAATTGATGAGGTTGGCATTGCTGGCGCAGGCCTAGTGCCTTCCATGCCCTCAGATCCCTCCAGCGGGGATCGGGTTTTGGAGCTCCCTATCAAGAAAGGGATAGAGGAGGAAAGAAAAAAGAAAGCCATTGCGAAGACGTCCTATAAGGCTCACCTAGATGGATCGGATGGCGATGACAATGAATGAGGGGAGGACCCCTTCGACAATCTGGAGATCATCCGGGATCTCATCGATAGGTTTGTCATGCCTAAGGTGGTGGACCAGATGGCTGACCTGGATCCACGGTAGCTCATCTGGGGTTCTTTCGAAACCATCCTCAAGGTGATTGCTCCATTGCTCGACTCTTTCTCTTCTTCTCTATGCTTTTCTTCTTCTCTCTTTTTTTTTAACACCAATCATTTGTTGCAATCGGGTCACCAGATGCTTGCTGACATCAAGAGGGCATGTCGTCAGGAGGCAGAGGCATAGAAGGCCTAGGAGGACCTTCGAGCCGAGATCCACAGTCTTCAAGAGAGGGTCAATGAGGTTGAGCACCTTGCCAAGGAGAAGGCAGCAGACATCGAAAGTCTTCAGAGTGCACTCCTCAAAGGGGAGTTCATCTCGATTGGACTAAAGGCTGCACTGGCCCTGGAGGAGGAAGGAAGCCAAAAATAGGGTCACCAAACTAGAGACCTAAATGGCAAAGTCGATCTCGGAGGCAATGATCTGGGCCATGAAAGAGTTAAAGACCTTTCCCGAGATGCGGAACCTCAACGTCAAGTTCGATCAGGAAGTGTTTATCAAGGGTTTAAAGCTCTGCGAAGGTAGGGTAGCCCGGATGTTTCCCGAGCTAGACCTCAGCTTTTTGGAGGAGGAGGAAGATGATGTGGATGCAGGATCGTCTAATGCCGTAGTCGATCCTACCTTCGACGAACTCACTTTTGGCCCGTCTGAACCTGCTGCAGAGGTACTTGAATCAGTTTGAAAACTTGAGGCGGTCGAGAGCGATCCGGCTCCACCCTTTATCATCCCTTTCAAGATTGAGATCCTTGAATAGTTGTATATTTTTCTTTCTTTACTTTTTTTTTGTCTTATACTCAAAAGTTTTGATTAAATGAAGTGAATTTTTTCATACCTTTGAGCGCTTTTCGTATCTCGAATGTAGTCTCCCACCAACGCTGATCCATTGCCTTAGGGGGTTTCGATAAAGCCCTTGATAAAGAACCTGAGGAAGAAAGTTCATCTTCTAAGAAAGAAGTTGAAGAAGATGGAGGATGACCTTGGAGCCTTGCAAAAGAATGCTTCTAAGGGGACCAAAGAGGTCACTCACCTCCGAGGCTTGCATATGAAGAAAGCGGTGAGCCTCGGTATCCGAAAGGGCAGCTTCGAGAAGGAGATCGACAAACTTAAGAGAAATGCCAGCGATAAGTCTTGGGCATTGACAGTGAAGATCAGCTCTCTTGAAGCTGGCCTGAAGAATGCTAGTGAAAAGATCCATCTTCTAGAAGGGAGCTCGTCATGGTCTATCGATAAGGTCCGGTACGACTGGGACTGATTAATAAAAATTTTTTAGCTTTGAAAGTAGCTGCAAGATACAGAGGATTGGCATAATAGCTATCGAGCGACCTGGGCAGAGAAGATGTATAGGCTTGAAGGTGAGCTTAAGGTTGCCAGAGATGAGGTAGCTCATCTTCGAAAGCGACTGCACAATAATCAGGAAGCCAGTGCGAGTGGTGAGTTGGAGGAGATTGCCTCCTTGAAGAGGACCGTCGGTGAGCTTTCAGAGGTGGTTGGGACAGAGCAGGCCGAGGTCCAATGACTGAAGCTTCAGCTCACCTATGAACATCGAACTATCGAGGATGCGGAGGTCGAGTCTGAAGTTTTAAGGAGACAGCGATGAGAGATTGAGGGTAAGTTTCAGCTTGCCAACAGAATGTATGTAGATGGTCTCTATAAGAAGAAGAAGCTTGAGGAGGAGATCCTTAGGCTAAAGCAGGCCTTGGTGATGGCCGAAGTTGGTAGCCCAAAGTCCGAAGAATCTGGTTCGCCTTAAAGCTTCGGCCTCTTCCCCCTCTTTTTTCTTTCTTTTAGTGTAATCAACCTTGTCGGCCTATGTTTTGCTTGTAATGAACTCATTTTTGTAATGGAATAATACATTTCTTATTATTTTTGTTTCACATGAATTTGAGGCCTATTTATGGCCTTATCTTTTTTACCTCATTTTTCTCTCTATCGTCTTCTTATGAAATGCTTGTTGTGGACGTCAAGCTCATTGTGGATGTCAGGCTTGTTGTGGACGTTGAACTATGACCTCTTCTGCAAATCAGGATAAGGTTCTGCCTTTCACATTTGATGTAGTCAGATTGTCGTGGGAAAATATGTGTAAGAATTCTCCACCGAGCTTCTTCTTTCTCTACATCTTTGGTCTACAATGTTTCGACTTTTGCTCATGTTAGGATGAGGCTTTCCTTCTATTCTTAACATGGCTTACGGGGGTGCATTAGGGTCGTCGGTAGGGCCTCTCCCTCTATCCCATCTTATATCGATGAGGTCGTCGACTTTGCTCACGTTAAGATGAGGTTCTCCTCCTGTTCCTAACATGGCTTATGGGGGAGCATTTGGACCATTGATAGGGCCTCTCCCTCCATCCATCTTAAATGGACGAGGTCTTCGACTTTGCTCATGTTAGGATGAAGTTCTCCTCCTATTCCTAATGTGGCTTATGGGAGCACACTTGGGCCGTTGACAGGGCCTCTCCCCCATCCCATCTTAAATGGACGAGGTCTTTGACTTTACTCACATTAGGACGAAGTTCTCCTCCTGTTCCTAATGTGGCTTGTGGGGGCACATTTGGGCCATTGATAGGGCCTCTCCCCCCATCCCATTTTAAATGGATGAGGTCTTCAATTTTGCTCACATTAGGATGAGGTTTTCCTCCTGTTCCTAATGAACTGTAGGGGCACATTAGGACCGTTGGTAGGGCCTCTCCCCTCATCTCATCTTAGTTCAATAAGGCCTTTGACCTTGCTCACGTTAGGATGAGGTTCTCCTCCTATTTCTAACGGACAATTTTAGGTTGCTTCAGAGAATTGTCATTATACCATTTTTGTGCTAAGGAGTAATGATGTTAAAATAGTTTTATTAAAGAAAAGTTACTGGTAGTACATTCTTAAGTTTTTTGAATTCCAAGGTCATGGGAGTGCCGCTCCTCCGAGCTCCTTCAAGCGGTAAGTTCGAGATCAGATGACCTCCTCTACTCTATATGGACCTTTCCAATTTAGGGTGAGCTTTTCTTGATCTTGAGGCTGCAAAATGGATGCTTATCGGAGCACCAAGTCCCCCCCTCTGAATGCTTTGCTTTTTTACTCTGGAGTTATAGTATCTGACCACTCTTCATCTGTATGCTGCCATCCAAGTTTGGGCTTTTTCTCTTTTTTCTTCCAGTTGATCAAGATTGACTCTGAGATCCTGTGAGTTACGCTGCTCATTGAAGGCCACGACCCATGCTGATGGGAGTTTAAGCTCGATTGGGATGATTGCCTCCATTCCAAAAGTCAAGGCAAATGGTGTTTTCCTAGTCGGTAGTCTTTGAGTAGTTTGGTACGCCCAGAGGATGTGGTAGAGTTCGTCCGTCCAGGTCCCCCTTGCTCTTTCAAGTCTTGCCTTGATGTCCTGCAGTAAAATTCTATTGGTCACCTCTACCTCACCGTTTGCCTATGGATGGACTACTGACGTGAAGTGATGGAAGATGTTTAGATCTTTGCAGAACTCAACAAACCTCGTTCCAGCAAACTATCGTCCATTATCTATTATGAGAGTTTGGGGCAGACCAAACCTGTAGACGATTGACTTTCAAATGAAGTTCTGTACCTTGGCTTCAGTAATTTTTACTAGTGATTCGGCTTCGACCCATTTGGTGAAGTAGTCGATCGCAACCAAGAGGAACTTCAATTGTCCAGATGCCATTGGGAAAGGGCCAAGCATATCCATTCTTTACTATGCAAATGGCCAAGATGTGCTTAGTGGAGTAACCTCGGAGGTTGGCTGTCTTTGTATGTTTGCATTTCTCTGATAGCGGTCATATTTCTTGACATACTCCATAGAATCATGGTACAAGATTGGCCAATAGTATCCTTACCGAAGTAGTCTTTGTGATAGGGATCTAGCTCCTACATGACTTCCATAAATTTTCTTGTACACTTTCCATAATACGAAGTTGGCCTCTGAAAGTCAGAGACATCTCAACAGCGGTAGCGAATACGATCTTTTATACAACTTGTCCTCATACAAAACGTATTGGGAGGCTTAATTTTTGAGTTTCTAAGCTTCTTTCGAATCATGAGTAAGAACTCCATAGGCAACTATGGGTCAATCTAGCTCAGCTTGAGCTCCATCTACATAATAAGCTGTGATTCCTCTAAGCTTGGATATTTTAGAGTTTCAAAAAATACTTTTTTGGATAGTTCGGCTGAGGCTAAAGTAGTCAATTTAGAGAGGAGGACAGCTCTTGTATTTTCTATCCTCAAAATCTATTGAATGCCAAAACTATCGAAGGCCAAAGTTAAATCCTTTACTTTCTCAAGGTATTTCATCATACTTTCCTCTCGTGCTTCATAGTTGCCACTAACTTGGCTGACCACTAATTGGGAATCACTATAGACTTGAAGCTGATCTACTTTTAACTCTCTTGCTATTTTTAATCTAATGATCAGTGCTTCATATTCGGTCCCATTATTAGTTGCAGAGAATTCAAAGCATAGCGCGTATTCGATGACGACTTCCTCGGGGTTGACTAAGACCAACCGCACACCAGCTCTAGTAGCGTTGGACGAACCATCTACGTACAGGGCCCAAAAATCTTCAAGAAGGTTGATACTCTCTTCGAGGAGGTTTGGTTACAACCATGGGATGCCGATGTCATTTTGTTCAAGCTCGGCTTCATCTAGAATGGTACATTCTACTATAAAATCTATCAATATCTGAGCTTTGATCGATGGTCGGGGTCAATAATTAATGTCAAACTCCATGAGCTCGATTGCCTATTTTACGATTCTTTCGAAAATATCTGTTCGATGAAGGACTACTTTTATTAGTTGATCCATGAGGACCATTATGGTATGCCCCTGAAAATAAGATCGGAGTCTCCTGACAGCAATTAGAAGAGAGTAAGTCAATTTTTCTAACTTAGAGTACCTGATCTCTGCATTCCTCAGGATCCGGCTTACGTAGTAGACTGGTCATTGCATCTTTACTTCCTCCTTGACCAGGACTACTGCCAAGGCCATCGAGGAGACTACTAGGTACAAGAATAATTCTTCTTCGGATTCAAACTTTGCCAGTAGTGGAGGTGAGCCGAGGTAGTTTTTGAGCTCCTCAAACACCCGTTGGCACTCCATCATCCAACAGAAGTTCTTTGGTTGCTTGAGAAATTGGAAGAAGGGCATGCATTGCTCGATCAATCTCGAGACAAAGCGATTTAGGGATGCTACTTTTTCAATAAGGTGTTGAACTTCTTTGATTATTTTTGGAGCAATCATCTCCTGAATAGCTCAGATTTTCTTTAGATTTACTTCAATCCCACATCTTGACACCATAAACCCTAGAAATTTTTTCGAGGTCACACCAAAGGTGCACTTGGTCGAGTTCAGCTTCATCTTGTACTTCTTGAGTGCACTGAAGGTCTCTTTGAGGTCGACGATGTGATTTATTGAAGTTTGGCTTTTGACGAGCATGTCATCCACATACACCTCCATGTTGTAGTCAATCTGCTCCTTGAAGATCTTGTTGACCAAGCACTGGTATATTGCCCCTGCATTCTTGAGTCCAAAAGGCATAACCCTATAACAGTAAAAACCACAGTCAGTAATAAAGTAGTTTTCTTCTTGTC
This sequence comes from Cocos nucifera, assembly GCA_006176705.1. NCBI lineage: Eukaryota > Viridiplantae > Streptophyta > Magnoliopsida > Arecales > Arecaceae > Cocos > Cocos nucifera. The sequence goes on along the minus strand of QRFJ01001063.1, from coordinate 255,908 downwards.
CTCCGATGCCATCCGTATTTGGTTATAGCTGATAAAGGCATCCATGAAGGTGAGGAGCTCATGGCCCGAGGTTGCATCTATCAGTTGATCAATCTTGGGTAGAGGGTAGCTATCTTCTGGGCAAGCTTTGTTCAGCTTTTTGAAGTCTATACACATCCTCCACTTGTCGTTTGCCTTTTTGATGAGAACCATGTTTGAGACTAAGGTCAGATAGTTAACTTTTTGGATGAAACCAACTTTGAGGACCTTGCCTACTTCTTCTGCAATTGCTTTCTACCTCTCTGGGATGTGGTTGCACATCTTCTCTTTTACTGACCGATACTTAGGATCAACAGCCAGCCGATGTTCCATGACCTTGGCATCAATTCTTGGCATATCCGTTGGGACCCAGGAGAAGACGTCCGTGTTCTTTCTGAGGAAGGTGATAAGTTGCTCTCAAACCTCGTCCCCCAAGATGGAGCCGATCTGCACAGTATGCTTCATGCTCCCATCATTTAAGGGCACAAATACGAGGTCCTCCATAGACTCATCCCACTTCTTGGTAAGGTCATCACGGACATCTAGCCCATCAACAGGATAAAGATCGACTTGGATGTTTTTCTATAGGGCAATGGAGTAACAGCATCTCGCCAATGCTTGATCTCTTCAATTCCATAGCTCGTTGGAAACTTCATCTTTAGATAATAAGTTGACACTACTGCTCAGAGCATGTTCAAACCAGATCGGCCGAGAATAGCATTGTAGGCAGATGGAGCCTTTATGACTAGAAAATCAATCTGTGCCCTAACTAGCTTCAGGCATTGCCCTACAGTCACAACCAAAGTTATTATGCCCTCAACTGGCATGGCATCGCCAATGAAGCCTACCAATGGAGAGTTCAAAGATTCCAAGTGGTTATTGAGTAAGGACATTTTTGAGAAAGCATCACAAACAAAACATCAGTAGAGCTTTCATTATCTACCAAAATACGGTGCACATCATAGTCGATAATGTTTAAAGAGATTACAATTGCATCATTATGCGGAAATTGAACTTCTTGAGCATCCTCGTCGGTGAAAGCGATGGACTCTTCAATTCTCCACCTCTTCTCGGGCTTGGCTGACCCACTAGCCTCCCCTCATCGAAGCCCCCCAGAGATGGTGTTGATGATACCAAGGGGTGGCCAATCCACCTACTACTCTTTTCTTTGCAGTTTTAATTGCGGCAATGCCCTTGCTCGATCTTACCACCCTTCAGGCTGATGCTGCAGAAATCGATCGAGTCTACCTCGCTTGACGAGCTTCTCGATCTTATCTTGGAGCTGAATACATTCTTTAGTATCATGATCGTGGTCACGATGATAGAGGCAGAACTTATTTTGGTTGCATCTTTCAGGATGGGAGCGCATCCTTTCGGGCCTCGGCAGCTGCTCTTTAATCTCCATTAGCACTTGCATTTTTGGAGTGTTGAAGGGGGCATAATTATGGAACCTTCGGAGGGGGAACCCCATCGTGCCCTTCTATCAGGGCTTCCCTACTTTTGAGCTCGGAGAGGAGTTCGAGCTCGCCTGTGCTCAGAAAGAGTTCAGAAGTGCGGCCAAGCTTCACCTGGCTTTACCTCCTCAGTGGGCCTACCTAGCTCATCAATTCACCGCTCTCCAATGGCTTCATTGTCCTTAGCCTTGAAGGCCTCTTTCGCTCAAGCATAACCTTCAACTTGAGCTAGCATATCAGCAAAATTCTTGGGATACTTCTTCTCCAGAGGGAACAGTAGATTGTTCTTCTGAAGGTCATCCTTTAGCGCAGCCATTGCAATAGATTGGTCTAGATTTTAGACCTCCAGCGTAGCGGCATTGAATTGATTAACAAAAGCTTGGATGGATTCTCCCTCCTGTTGCTTGATGTTGATGAGGGATTTCGAGCCCTGCTTGGGACGTTAGCTACTAACAAAATGAGTCGCAAACTGATGGCTCATCTGATCAAAAGAAAAGATAGTATTCGGCTTGAGGGTTGAGTACCAATTTCTGATGGCACCCTTCAAGATGGATGGGAAGGCCCAATAGAGAATGGCATCTGGTGCTCCATGGAGCAACATCATCATCCAGAAGGTCTTTAGGTGATCAATCGGATTAGAGATCCCATCATAGCTCTTGAATTGAGGGAGCTTGAAGCTCAATGGGATTGGTTCTTGCATGCCGCACTGAGAGAAAGGAGGATCGGTGCAGATGTCACTACCATGAGAGCGGAGAGCATAAAGGAGTTTCTCGATCCATTGGTTCATCTCTTATAGTTTTCGATCTAGATCCTTTCGATCATGGATTTCTAAGGTCTTTTGGCTGAATGGGGGCAAAGCCTCCCCAGGGGTAGAGTCATGATCAGAACATGGGCTCTCAGCCCTCTGCTTTTCCTTTTCTGAGGTCACCAATCGGCTAGCCCAAGTCGGTCGTCCTCAAACCGGATCATGGGGCTCTGAAGAAGCCTGCTCCAATCGAATTGATGTCGGAGCCTACCGATGCATGGCCTACACCACCTCCATGAGACTGTGAACCTGCTGGACTAGCAGGTTGAACTGCTCCACATCCACCATGGCTGCAGGTGGAGCTTGAGTTGTCGGACTGAAGTGAGAGTGAATAGATCTGGATGGAATCTGACTATAGAGGCCGTTAACCGTCGGGTTGATGCTTTCCTAGAAGGCATTTTTTTGAAAAAAACTCTAGAGAGGAAGAAGAGAGATCACTACTGAGCACTCCTTTAGGAATAAGGGAATCTTAGGAACAGAGGACCCTCATTCTAGTGCCAGTCCTATTGGTACGAAATCTAGTTGCCATCGAATAAGTGCTAGAGTTGGAGAAGACGAGGTTGCCACTGGTGACCTGCAAAATAAGTCTCATCCAGAGCCCAGGGTGGTGGCTTCAGCAAGACCCTCCAATGGTCAAGTTAGCTTTTTTGGCCAACAAAAATGGAGCGCTTAGTTAAGAAAGTTGCAAAGTTTCGAAAAGAAGATGAGAGCCTAGAGAAAACATATTTGGAGGATCCCTTTTATAGATGGAGCCTATAACAAACTGATAGTGACAGCCATAACTATCGGATAGTGGGCCGCTCGGGGCCACGTGGAGTTTGTTATGGAGGATAGTATTTATTATCGTGAGGTGCCAGTCTGTTTGAGATTTGATAGTCAAAGTTTGAAGTGATAGACGTTGGTTGGTGATGACCTTTGAGCTATATCAATTCTAGAAGAGTTCGGACTCCTCTGAGATAGTCCGAATATGGGTCGCTTCATGCCATGTATGGGACCAGACTCATGCGGAGACCTTCCTGGATGATTGTGGAAAGTTTGGCCATTAGAGGGTTCGAAAGGGGTTCGACTGCTGGAGGAGTTTGGAAGGAGTTTGGCTGCTGAAGGAGTCCGAAAGGGGTTCAACTATTGGAGGAGTCTAGAAGGAGTTCGACTGCTGGAGGAGTCTGGAAGGAGTTTAACTACTGTAGGGGTCCGAAAGGGGTTCGGCCGTTGGAGGAGTCCGAAAGAAGTTCGGCTGCTAAAGGGGTCCAGAGGGAGTTCAGCCATTGGAGAAGTCCCAAGAGAAAGAATTTTTTATCAAAGCTCTTTTGTGATTACTAGTTACATTAGGCTAAGCATCAGACTGGACTTCAGTGGGAGCGGGATTTATCCCCAACAGCTATCATCTCAGCTCTCCATGAAGGACTTGAGAGAAGCATCCTACATACTAGGAATGAAGATCTATAAGGATAGATCTAAGAGGATGCTTAGGTTGTTTCAGTCCACATACATACAAACTATACTAAAGTGGTTCAGCATAGAGAATTCTAAGAAAGATTATCTTCCAATAGATCATAAAATTTCTTTCTTTAAGAAGGATTGTTCGATAACTCCTGAAGAGAGAGAGCGTATGAGTAGAATTTTATATGCTTCGACAGTGGGATCTATCATGTATGCCATGATATGTATGAGACTAGATGTAGCATACTCACTAAGAGTAGTGAGTAGATACCATTCTGATCCAAGGGAGGGCTATTGGAAGGTTGTGAAAACCATTCTTTGAGAAATACTAAGGACCAGTGGCTAGTTTATGGTGAGTCAGATTTAAAACTTATGGGGTTTACAAACTCTAGCTTTCAATCTGATCATGATGATAGCAAAAGTATGTTGGGTTATGTATTTATCCTTAATGGTGGAGCTATCTACTAGAAGAGTTTAAAGCAGCATATTATGGCAGACTCAATTTATGAGGTAGAGTACATCATGGCATCTGATGCTGTGAAGAAAGCTGTATGGTTAAGAAAATTCATCACCAAGCTTGGAGTAGCACCCTCCCTTGATGGTCCAATCCTGCTCTACTATGACAACACTAGAGCCATTACTCAGGCAAAGAAATCGAAGGCACACCAATAGATGAAGTACAGTCTATGCCGCTACCACCTTGTCCGATAGATCGTGGATTGAGGTGACATCGACCTTCAGAAGATCGATGGAAAGGAGAACCTAGCCAACCCATTCACTAAAGCCCTGGTAGTAAAGGAATTTGACAATCACAAGTCGAAGATGGGTATTAGATACTATATCAAATGGCTTTAGGATAAATGGAAGTTGTTGAAAAATGTGTCCCAAAGTCAATTGTTAGCCTATTGATGGTTGAGCCCATCTTACAAATATAAATAATTTATAATGAATAAAATATTTATTCTAGTATTTTTCATCATAAATGTATATCTTCTAATAAATTTCTTTATTGTGATAAAGTTTTTATGACTATTTAGATTCTATAAAGAAAGGATTTATTATTTAGTCCTTAAAACTATTCATGATCAAATGATACATTGTTCCCTACGATGATAATATTTATCGAATATAGGTCATTGTATGCCATATGGGTTGGTTGTCCTCTTAACCAAGGTATGTAGATATTGCCCAGCTATGCAATCCAAGAGGGGGGGTGAATTGGATTTTTAAAATTTTAAAGCAAATTTAAAGATATCAAGATTGAATGATGATATGCAAGTCGTGTGTATAAAGCAATTTAGGTTAGATGAAAATATAAAAAATTTAAGAGAAAGAATTTAACAAACTAAGGAAAGAAAGATAGCAACCACACCATAAATAAGCAAGATTTTTAGTGGTTTGGTGCTTTCCTTGCACCTACATCCACTCTCCAAGCTCCTACTTGAAAATTCAAAACCACTAAATATATTCAATCAGAATACAATATTGGTACCTCCGACCCTAGCTATCCCAAGCTAGCACACTTATTTCTTAGGTACAAGCCAACCCTATACACTCCAATTTAAGGTTTAGATCAACCCTCCCAAAACTTGAGTCAAAACAATAAAGCAGAGTATAAGAGTTAATGACAATCAAATACAAATTTAGCTTCCTTAATGAGTAAATAAAACCTTAAGAATGCTTTTTACAACAATGGAGGAAGTTTTTTTGATTTTCCTCAAGGTTGTTGGAGACTTGAATGAGCTCTTGAGAGGTTGGTGAACTTGAAAATGAAAGCTTCTTTTCTTGAAGAGGACTTCTCGCTTAGGGCTGAATTGAATAATGAAATCTCTTATATTTTTCTTCTTTTTATTGCTTTTTAAATCTCCAATGGGTGAAGGAGAGAGTCATGGATAAGATTTGTAGCTGTTGGATATTTTAAAGAAAGCATTAAAAGTTGCCAAAATGAGATAAAACTAGTCGTTGCAGAAGATTTCCATCATAAGGGTTGACTCATGGGTCGACCACTAGCACAAGGGTCGACCTCGAGGTTGATCTCTGAGATAGAGTCCAGAAAATCAGTTGTTCTATATTTTTGGCTTTCGAAACAGCAGAAGTCAACCCTAGGGTCGACCCTTGGCATAGGGACAGCATCCCGAACAGCCCATTTCAGCAGGGGACGATCTAGGAGTCGACCCTTTTGCTTCAAACTTAATTTTCTTTCAAAATATGCATCCAAAAATTATGAGACTGCCTCCAAAATATTAGAAATCTTCTATACTTGCTTTTGAGATACTTAGATCAAAACTTGATAAAATTATGATTTTTTTTCTGAAATACAAAAGATGTTTTTCCAAGCCAAATTCATTAGTAATCTTCTCAAATATTTTGTAATCATCAAAATCAATTCTTGGAGCAACAATCTCCCCCTTTCTGATGATGACAAAATATTTGAGGATAAACCAAAAATAAAGCATGTAAAAGCCTACATCACTTACTAGAATATCTTATTCAGTTATTTGACAAATATTGCATAAAGAATAGTTTGAAGATTACTTATGGTTAGACATTCAAATTATTTATAAAAGTATTTGACTTACTTATTTCTTTTATCAATTTTACTTCAATTTTACTTATAGTCCAATTTTATTTACTCTACTCTTCCTTTTTGACATCATCAAGTAAGATCTTAAGGGATTTTAAAATTTAAAAAGAAAAAGCCTCCCCCTTAATTTTTTTCGGATGTTTTTCTATTAGAATAAGAGTTTATAACAAAACTTTCAATTTGCTTATATACAACACTATGTTTTCAGTATATCATAATGAAATTTTAGCCGATTTATAGAGATTATATTTCACATCATTCAAATGACATCATCATATTTATATACACATATTTACATCCAAATGATATCATAACTTCAAGTTATCAAAACATATAAGTGCTAAAGGTATCAAAAGCATTCATGAGAGTTAGGCCATCAAAACATACAAAATTCATGGATACTACTATCTATGACCCAATCAATCAATAGAGACAACTAAGAGATACTAGATCATAACTTAATGCAAAGATAACTAAACTAGATCTAGTAGAGATCACGACTGAAAGCATCTAAATCAGATGAGAAATCAGAGATGTGATGGGGTGTATCAAATGATAGATATATCAAATTTAGAAAATTGAATCAAATCAAATGAATCATCTTCCCTTTAAAAGCTTATTTTTTGAAATTTTTTTCTTTACAAAAATTAGCTTCAATTTAAATATCAAAGGCTCTCCCCCCTTTTTAAATGACTATGATTCTTTGAATAGATTTTTAAGTATATACTTTTAAGCTTTAAGAGGATTAGAGCTTTTCAAGTATAATTCATTATTTATTCTTTTTTTTAAATAAATTTCATTCAATTAAGGTCAAAAAAGATATATATCAAAAATATATCGAGCAAAATAAAGATAGTATCAAAGCAAAAATAATTTTATAAAGATTTTTAAAGGCACATTAAAAATTATGTATTATATTCATATTTTTAAATAAATTTTAAAATTAGAAGTATATATCAAAATTAATTTATTTGGAGTGAGAATCTATTTTAAATTAGCTTTAACTTCAATTAGTTATCAAAAATGATTTAGCAATCAAATCAATTGAATTTAAACTAAATAATCACATGAAGGCTTAAGTTAAAAGGATCATAAAATAATTAAAGTTCATTGTCTTTAACTCAAATTAATTAGAATGTTCAGTCAAGGCAAACTAGATAATATTTAACAAACAAACATCTTTCTTCTTATTTAACAAACAAACATCCGATACCAGTAAATACCAAAAAAATCATCACATAATATTTTCTCCCCCTCTTTTTTCATAATTATTATTGGATAAATTTATCTTTTAGCTTTTCTTTTCCATTTGAAAGAATACAACAAATTTAGAATGAATATCCTTTTTTTTAATTCTATTTTTGAACAATATGGATTAAAAACACATCTCTCCCTTTTTTAATAATATAGATGCATTAAACAAAATTTTCTTGAACTTCAAAGATTCAAGGGAGATGGAATATTTTAAAGATTAAAGATTTTAAATAGATTATTCAAAAAAAATTATAAGATATATTCAATTTTTCAGAGATCATCTCTTCTTTTTGTTTATTATTATTATTTTATATATATATTTTAAGATCTATAAAATATAAACTAATTGGTAAGCTATCTGATATCAATTGATTAGAAACTAAGATCCTCTTTGAATATTTGATTTTAAAGATAAATGATAGCTTCTTTGAAATATTTTGCTTGACATCATTATCAAAAGACTTAAAAAGAGTATTTTTTTAAATTTATTTTTTAAAATTAATCAATCTAAATAATGCATGAATATTCATCAATAATTCTCTTTTAAGATCAAAAATAATTTCTTGATACTAATTAATTTTTAAAAAAAATAATAATATGATCAAAATGTGTAAAATATAAAAGGTTGCTTAAAATGAATCGAATGATCAAAATCATTAGAATGCTCAAATAAATCCACAAGACAAGTAAAGTATAATTATTTATTCATAATTTTTTTATTAAGTTCAAAAATAATTTTTCTTCTTATAGTCAAGAAAAAGATAAGAAGGATGGATAATTTTTAACTTAAAGCAATAAAATTAAGTCTCAAGGATTTATCCAAATATATTAGTAGAGGATAAGTTGGGATCAAAAGAAGGATATTTAAGCAAAAGGATCTAGAATTCCCAATTCTCTTACAATTTCATAAAATTTATCCTCATTTAAAGCCTTAGTAAAAATATCAGCAAATTATCTTTTAGTAGAAACATATTCAAGAATTATATCATTATTTTGAACATGTTCTCTTATGAAATTATGTCTAATTTCAATATGTTTTAATCTAGAATGTTGGATTGAATTCTTAGTTAGATTTATGGCACTAATATTATCACATCTTATGGGAGTTTTGCTTAGTTTGATGCCAAAGTCCTTAAGTTATTTCTTATTCTATAAGATTTATGCACAGCAACTTCCGACTGTAATATATTTGGCCTCGATCGTAGACAATGCTACCGAATTTTGCTTCTTGCTAAACCAAGAGATTAACTACTAGAAATTGACAAGTTTCACTAGTGCTTTTTCTATCTAATTTACATCCAACAAAATCTGTATCTGAATATCCAATTAAATCAATTGATGAATTCTTATAGTACCATAAACCTAGGTTTTGAGTTCCTTTTAGGTATTTAAGTATTCTTTTCACAACATTTAAATATGATTCTTTTGGATTAGATTGAAATCGTGCACATAAATAAATACTAAACATGATATCTAGTCTACTAGTAGTTAAATACAATAAAGAGCCTATCATGTCTCTATAAACTTTTATATGAATACTTTTACCACCTTCATCCTTGTCAAGCTTACATAATGGACTCATGGGTGTACCAATGACTTTGGAGCTCTCCATCCCAAATCTTTTAAGTAGCTCTCTTGTATACTTGCTTTGGATGATGGAGATCACTTTCTTTGTTTGTTTGATTTGAAGTCTGAGGAAGAACATTAATTCACCCATCATGCTCATCTCGAACTTCCCCTGCATGAGCTTAGAAAAATCTTGATAGAAAGTTTCATTAGTAGATCCAAATATAATGTCATCAAGATATATTTGTATTACTAAGATGTCATCATGATCTCTTTTAATGAAAAAGGTTGTATCTACATTTTCTCTTGAAAACCCATTATTAAGCAAGAATTTACTTAATCTTTCATACCAAGCCCTAAGTGCTTGTTTTAAACCATATAATACTTTGTTTAATTTGAAAACATGATTAGAAAAAGCATGATTTTTAAAATTAGGAGGTTGTTCTACATAAACTTCTTCGACAATATATCCATTTAGAAAAAAACTTTTAACATCCATTTGAAATAACTTGAAATTCATAAAGCATGCATAAGCGAGTAAAAGTCTAATTACTTCTAGTCTAACAACAGGTGCAAAGGTCTCATCAAAATCAATTTCCTCTTTTTGATTATAATTATTTGCAACTAATCTTGCTTTATTCCTAATTGCATTTTCATTTTCATCCAATTTATTTCTATATAATCATTTTGTGCCAATTATTGGATGATTTTTAGGTCTTGATACTAAGGTTCATACATTATTTTTTTTGAATTGATTAAGTTTCTCTTGCATTGCATTTATTTAACTATAATCTTTTTCGACTTCATCTATGGTTTTAGGTTCAAAGTGAGAAATAAAAGAAAATTGATTATATGCATCTCTAAGTGAAGAGCGAGTTCTTATCCCATGTGTAGGATCACCAATAATTAGTTCTTTGGGGTGATTGTGAACATATCTCCATTTTTTTAGAAGATCATTTGTACCTTGAGGTTGTTCTCATTATTTCTTACTTTCATTTTCTTACTTGTCTTCATGATCCTCTTCATTTTGAATTATTGAATCCTTTAGGATGATCTCCTTCATCCCCTCTATAAGAAGATCTGCATCATCAATACCCTCACTCTTTCTTGATGGAAGATCATTAGTTTCATCAAAGACAACATGTGTTGACTCCTCTATGACTAAAGTTCTTTTATTAAAAACTCTAAAAGCTTTAGTAGAGGAAGAATAACCAAGAAAAATAGCTTCATCAAATTTTGCATCAAATTTATCTAGTTTTTCTTTATCATTATTCAAAATAAAATATCGACAATCAAAAATATGAAAATATGCAATGTTAGATTTTCTTCTTTTCCAAAGCTCGTAAGATGTTTTCCTTAAAATTGTTCTAACTAGGGCATGATTTAAGATGTAACATATTGTATTAATTGCTTCCATCCAAAAGTATCTTGGAAGGTTGCTTTCATATAGCATGGTACGGGCCATTTTTTCAAGAGTTCTATTTTTTCTTTATACCATCCCATTTTATTGGGGTATCTTAGGTGCTAAAAAATTATGGCTTATTTCTTTTTCATCATAAAATTTTTTAAAGTCTTAGTTTTTAAATTCGATTCTATGATCACTTCAAATGCTTTGAATTGAAAATTCTTTTTTATTTATAATTTTTTGATAAAACTTTGAGAAAACATGAAAAATTTTATCTTTGTGTGTCAAAAAAAAATTCATGTAAAACGTGAGTAGTCATCGATAATTATAAAATCATAATATTTTTCACCTAAGCTTGTTGTTCTTATAGGATCAAACAAATCCATCTGTAATAGTTCCAATGGCCTAGAAGTTGAAACAATGTTCTTAGATTTGAATGAAACTCTAGTTTGTTTACCTAGTTGGCATGCATCACAAATTTTATCTTTTTCAAAGTTTAATTTTGATAAATCGATAACTAATTTATTTTTGATAAGCTTTGAAAGTGAATGCATACTAATGTGTGCAAGCCTACAGTGCCAAAGCCAACTAGTCTCATTAATTTTGGCATTCATAGCTACTAGATATTGCATAATTATCATAGAAAGATCATTCAAATCTACCATATAAACATTACCATGTCTATGTCCAACAAACTTAATGCCATCATCATTGGGACTAGTTACAATGCATAATGAAGATTCAAAAATAACTTTGTAACCTTTGTCACAAAGTTGACTAATGCTTAAGAGATTGTGTTTCAAACCATTTACTAATAAAATATTTTCAATATACTTGGAGGGAGTGATACAAATATTACTTATACCGATAATCTTTTCTTTGCCATTATCTCTAAAGATGACCATTCCTCCATTTTTGGCATCAAGCATGATGAATTGGGACTTATCGCCGATCATATATCTTGAGCATCCTCTATCAAGATACCATCTTCGATTTTCTCCTTTGGATGCAAGACACACCTCATTTTCATATGCCATAAGGCACAGGTTGGCTTGTTCATGAGCTTCTTCCTCTTCGGAGCTGAGTCGTCACTATCACTCCATGTTGCCATCGTAGCCTTTTTCTTATATTTTCTAAGAATCTTTTTAAGTTGAGGATATTCAGACCTAAAGTGTCCCAGCTTCTTACATTCATAGCAAATAAGGAGCTGCTCCCTATCCTTTTTCTTGCTATGCTCTTCTTTGGTAGGTGGCCTCTTCCTCATCTCTTATTTTCTCTTCAAAAATCTCTTAAACTTTCTTGTGATGAGGGCTATTTCTTCATCTTGTTCATCATCTTTCATTTCATCGGATTTCTCATCTTGTTAACTAGTAGATTTGAGGGCTATTGTCTTCTTCTTCTTGACATCTTCTTCTTGATGTTGTTTCATACTTAGCTCATGCATCATTAGTGATCCTAGAAGCTCCTCCAAGGGTAAAATATTCAAATCTTCGGCTTCTTGGATTGTGGTTACTTTGGCCTCTCATGTCCTTGGCAAAGATCTAAGAATCTTCCTCACAAGGTCACTGTTAGAATAAGACTTGTCAAGACTTTTAAGACCATTTATAATATCCATAAATCTAGTAAATATTTTAGTTATTGACTCATCATGTTCCATTTTGAAAAGTTTATATTTATGCACAAGAATGTTAATTTTGACTTCTTAACTTGATTAGTGTATTCATGAGTTACGTCTAACCTATCCCATATTTTTTTAGCCAGCATGCATATTGAAATATGATTAAATTCATTAGCATCTAAAGCATAATATAAAATATTCATGGCTCTTGCATTGAGTTGAGCCATTTTCTTATCAACCTCATCCCATTTCTTTTTGGATTTGGTTGATTCCACACCATCAATTATCTTAGTGGATGTGTGTGGTCCATAACTACGATACTCTACATATCATAGTCAAGTTCTTGTATGAATATTCTCAACGATTAGGATCCATTGAAAGAGCATGCACTTCAGGGCTCATATTACTGAGCGACAATCTTCACACCTAATTAAGGAGATGACACCTAATTAGTAAACATGTTTAAATAAGTTGTACAAAATAAAAATATATAATCGCTTACATGATCTTTGAACCATTCAGAAAATTCTTTGTTGTGCATTTTCTTTTTCTACCGCATACTTAGAGCATTATATTTTACTCTTATGACCTCCTTGTGTTTGCTGCATGCATAAAGAATAAATTTAGGTATAATTATATATTTTCTTCTAATTATTATGATTGTGACTCTCCTTATGTATAGCTCAATGACATTATAGTTGAAGAGCATGTAGCAGTATGCCTTATTCCTTTTCTCAATGCTTAAATCAGTAAGGTGGTATGAAGTGGAAAATCCATCTGGCTATGGAATGGACTTAAATGCAGGCTCAATTGGCTCATACTAATCATTCTAATTCCTCATTGATCGATTACGACGTGTCTCGAGCTTGTTTAAGTATATGGTACCAAAATTCATACACTCTTGATCCAAATAACCTTCTGCAATGGATCCCTTTGGGCGATTCATATTTCTTACATAAGATTTCAGAGTTTAAATATTTTTCTCAGTAGGATACATCCATCGGCAGAACACTGAGCCTCCAAGTGCAACTTCCATCGCAAGGTGCATGGTGAGATGCATCATAATCATGAAAAATGATGTAGAAATATCTTCTTCAGATCACATAATATAGTCACCGCCCTTGCCTTCATTTTCTTCATGTCTTTCTTAAGCAACCTCTTTGCATAAATATCTCTGTAAAAGTTGCAAAGACGAATAACAGTCATTCTGACATTTTTTGGCAACATATGGTGAATAGCTATTGGAATCAATTTCTGCATCAACACGTGATAATCATAAGTCTTTAATCTTCCAAGTTTGACATCTTTACTATTCACATGCTTTGATATATTGCTTGAGTATCCATGAGAAAATTTTATATTCTCCAACACACGAAGAAATGTGGACCATTTAGAGGCATTCATAACATAGCATGCATGAAAGAGCCTCCACTATTCTCTCCCTACCAGCTCTGGATGGAGTGATCTTCTAATACCCTATTCTTTCAAGTCAAATCGAGAATTCAAGTCATCCATAGTTTTATCTTTGACATTTAAGATTATTGCCAATAGAAGCTGACACACATTTTTTTCAACATGCATTATATCTAAGGAGTGGCGTAATAAGTTTGTCTCTCAATATGGCAATTCAAAAAAGATGCTCCTTTTCCTCCAATTAAAGTGTGTATCATCTTTCGTTGATCGACGCTTCTTCTTTTTACCCCCAATCGGATCACTTTTTCTAAATTCAACACTGAGACCATCCAACTCTTTAAGTACATCACTTTCAGACATCCGGTTAGGCATCTCACCTTCTTCAACAGTGCTATCGAAGGACCGTGCATCCCTTCTGTATAGATGATTTTGACGGAGAAAACGTTGATGCCCCATATAACTAAAGCTCCTCCAATGTGTCAACCTTCTAGATTGGATATTTTTTTCATAAATCGGGCATGCTAGCTCACCTTTGGTGCTCCAACCCGGCATTAGGACAGGCTGGAAAGTCATTTATTATCCATAAAAGTACTGCACGCATGAAGAATAACTCATTCAACAAAGCATTAAAAGTTGAAATATCTTAAATGCTCCATAACTATTTTAACTTGGCGATAAGAGACTGCAAATAAACATCAATATCATTACCTACCTCCATCGATCCAAGGATGAGCACTATCATGAAAGCAAAGAATTTTTTCATACACATCCATGATGGAAGGTTGTAAACATCAATAAATATTGACCATACACTATGGATGGTATTCATATACTTGAATGGGTTGAAACCATCACACAATAAGCCCAACCTCACATTACGTATCTCATGTACAAAGTCAAGATGTAATTTATTAAACTTCTGCCATGCCTCTCTATCGGCTGGATGCCTCAATGCATCATCTTTTGTTCGATCCTCTTCATGCCATCTCATGTCCTTTGATATCCTTGTCGATATAAATAATTTTTATAGTCTCAAAATCAAAAAAAAGTGCTACATCAACTTTTGAGGTATACAAGTCGATGTGCCATCTTTATTCTATTTTTATCTTGATACACCACACCTCATGCACTCATTTTGGTTGACATCCTCCTCCCAATAGAGCATGCAATCATTGGGACATACATGTATCTTGGTGCAAGCAAAGCCCAGCTATTCAATAATCTTTGATGCCTCATAATTATTCTTTGAAATTTGTGCATCGTCCGGAAGAATGTCCCTCAAAAGCTCTAATATACAGTTCACTCCATTATTACTGAATCCATTGGAGTATTTTGCATGATACAACTAGATTAAGAACTCCAGTTTTACCATCTTTTTACATCCGGGATACAACAGAACATTAGCATCCTCCATCAACTTACGGACCTTCTCTATATCCTCACTATTTATCATTCCACCAACCACAGGATCAGGCATAGATGTAGACGCACCATCATTATGACCAACAAATGAAAAAATATCGTGAACCATTTGTTCCACTCTTCCATCATGTTGATCACCTCCTTGCGGTCTGCCCTCACCATGTTGGTCCCAATAAATTTTATAACCAGCTTTAAAGCTATAAATAGTGAGGTGATCATTTACATGTTGACGAGATAGCCACAGTCCATCCATATATTTTTTACAAGGATATTGGATCAGTCTATGGTCCCCAAATTTTTCTATAGCAAAATCAAAAAAATTTTTAAAGTCCAGCCTTATATTCTGATGAGAGCCTACTAAACTTCATCCACCCTTTATTCATTTAAAAATGATGATACTATAATTAAATCATTTGTGAAACTTAAATTATATACTAATGCATTATAAATAAAAAATACATCATAAAATAGGATTGAAATAAATATAATGTGTGGAACTCACATTAAATATCATTTTTAGACATATAATAAATGCATCCTATCATCAACTAATAGATAAAGATAGGTCCTATCCCATTCAAAAATTATATTAATTCTATAGGTTCAATACAATAATCAAATGATATGCAATAGGGATTGAATGAAATTTTGATAGCATTTCTCCTTAGTTCTTCTGTATAGGGAGAACAAAAGAAAAATACTATCCAAAATTTTATTCAAAATTCTTAGCATACCATTTGATTACTGCAACTATATATAGAATTATCTATAATTTTTAAACTATCCAAATTAGACAAGAGATCGGGAAAGTGAGAGAGGGGAGGGAGGTTTGGCCTCGCCGCCATCACTAGCAAGGGAGATCGAGAGAGGGAGAGAGGAAGGGAGGGGGTCTGGCCTCGCTAGCGAGGAGGATCGAGAGAGGAAGATCGAGAGAAGGAGAGAGGGATCAGGGAGGGGGTCCGACCTTGCCGATGATGGAGATTGAGTGGGAGATGGGTAGTCGAAAAGATGAGGAGAGGGTGGAAATAGCTAAGAATAGGGGATGGCACATAGCTGAGTTAGCTTGGATACGTAGTCGAGCTAGCTCGGGTCGAGATCGAGCCAACTGGAGAAGGACCCGAGCCGGATGTCTCAAGCACGTAGCCGACTGTCTCAAGCATGGAGTCGGCTTGACTTCTGAGCGAGCTGGCTCGATGGGTGCGAACAGAATTGGATATGTCTCTCTAAGGTTCCAACTTTAAGCCCTAAGGTGCCGCCATCATCTACTTCGTTCTTCTTTTAGGTTTCTAGATTAACATCCATATTTGCGCAAGAGATCGGATCTACAACTGTTGCTCATCCTTAATTATTTATGAATGTAATTCATGTTGTAGAATTTATTGAATATCATTTTTTGGATGTTTATATCTTATTGCTTTTGTTTATTACATTGCATAATGATAGACCCGCCAATTGATTAGTGTACATAATCTCCGACATCCACATAATTATATATAATTGTATGGATGACAAAATTATGTACAATGAATCAATTTGAAT